>CAOLHI010000806.1:0-506555 GCA_948474755.1 Ctenosaura bakeri
AATCCCACCCACTTAAACGACATTACAGAATGTCAGGACCTCAGTACTAGATTGTTTTCTTCCAATTAGTCTGGACTGCACTGATTGTTCTCTTCATTAAGACAATGAACACCTACCATTTTGAGGTATCAGTGATCCTTACCTTGGTCCTCTTTCGTACTTGCTCCCTTGCCCACCATTTTAAAATGCCAAGAGTATCTTTTCTAAAATAACTTTCATAGAATTGCAGAGTTGAAAGGAATTGCAAGGGCCATGGTGCTGCAGTAATTAAATGCCAGTACTGCAGCCACAAGGTTGTGAGTTTGATCCTGCTGGGGTCCAGGTTGGCTCAGCCTTCCTTCCTTCCATAGGTCGGTAAAATGAGTACCCAGTTTGTTGGGGACAATTAGCTAACACATTGCAGACTGCTTAGGGAGTGCTTAGCACTGATAAGCAGTATAGAAATATACCTGCTATTGCTATGTAGTCCTACCCCTGGCCATGTAAGAATACATAACAAAAGCACTCTCAAAAGATGGCCATACAACTTCTGGTTAAATACCTGCAAAGAAGGAGATTCCACAATTCTCTGAGGCAGTCTATTCTATTTTGAGCAGTTCTTATGGTAAAGAGGTTCTTAAAGTTTGGGCTGAATCTTCTTGCTTGTCATTTGAATACACTGGTTTCTGTCTCAGTCTCTGGAGCAGCAAAAAAGTACCTAGCATGATCTTCTACACAATATCCTTTCAAATATTCAAAGATGGTTATCATGTCACTTCTCAATCTCCTCTTTGCCAAGTTAAACATAATCAGCTCCATGAGTTCTTTCTCATAGGTCTTGGTTTCCATCTTTCTGTGGAACATTTAAGTGACCAATATATTCCATGATACAGAGGCTGCGACCAGGCTGATTGGGCAAGAGAGGGACACATTGATCTGGGGAGAGGTCCTGGGAAAGGGGAAGGCAGCACCAGGAAAAAGATTCATACCTGAAGCTTTTTCTTCTTTACCAGATCAGGATAGAATAGGAAATTAGCAAAAGTCCCTCATTTTAAAAAAAAAAATCCAGCCTTTGATTCACCTTGCAAGTGTGTTCAAATTAGAAGCTGAATTTGGTCAAAGAGATGTTATTGCAGGAAAGTTGCTTGTATAAACAGATCCTGGGAATGATGCCAGTTCAGATTGAAGAGCTCTAGTGATTAGTGTGACTATATTCTGGAACACCTATGTTTATTTCCAAATGGGAACAGAGTGCAGGAAAACACAGACATTTAAATTGGGTGCAGGGGTCCTTGGTAGCAGTTGTGGGAATGTATAGTATTTGATAATACAAAAATGCCAGTATACCCTATGATTTGGGTGCTCAGAACTCCAGCGCCAACACACTGAATACTAAAGTGGAATATCCTTGCTTCAGAACTAGTATTTTGTTCTTATACTCAGTATAGAAAATAATGAATTAGGAGAGATATATTTTCTTTTTAACCTAGAAAATATGTTAATCCTTTCTCAACTCATCTGATCTAGAGATTTAAATGGAAATTTAATATTGATATTGCAAGAAGTTGAACAGCCGCCAAGCTAAATCAGCAAAAGTGCTCTATCTGCATATTAACTATTTTAACTCCTTCGAGCTGCAATCCTATTTACCTCTGCTCCAACTCTCAGAGAGGATTCTGTTTGTCTCTTTTTTCATTTTCATAGTTACTTTCTGTCAGAATAATGGTAATGAAAATATTATTCTCAGCTATACAGGAAGACCTTGGTATTTTCTGTTGTATGATTATGGTAGCAAAAAATTCATACAGCCTTAATACTTTTGGTTGGTTCCAGCTAGAATGGACCTATTGAATAAATTGTTGAATGGAGAGTCAATACATAAGTAAATACTACTGTTTCAATAAATCTACTCTAATTGAAACTAACAGTAGGATCTGGATCAATAACTTTACTTGTCAATGACCCATAATTCTATCTTTACTCCAAGCTAAGCATGTGGCAGTGGCTCCTAAATGTAGGCCCCCAGATATTGTTGAACTTTAAAACTCAGAAAATGCAGGTGGCCTGCTTAATGCACAAGGATTATGGGATTTGTAATCCAATAAGTGAGAACTCACATTTGGGAACCACAGGTCAAAGGGGCAGTGCTTCTCATATATCTTCAAATCAACTGTATATTTCAGATTTGTTGATAAAATTCTTTAAAAACACACCCGCTCACCAATCTGAGTCCTATCAATTTGTTCTGTTAATTCCAAACTTCACCCCAAAAAGTTGCCTTCTATGTTTTTAGCAGGGCTGTGCAAACACACCACATATGAATTTGGGAATTAATTCAATTATGTGGATTTGGCCCCAGTTTGATTCAGACAAATTTGGACTTGATCAAATATGATTTGAGTGAGGAGATGAATCTTAACTGAGAGATCTAGGGGATTTGTGCTGTCAGTTGATTTGGTACGGGAAACAAAAATGGCTATAAAGTTATAATAGTCTTAGTTACTCTTATAGTTATATAGTGTGAAGGGCTTTGACATGTGATAGAATTAACAGGATTATTACAGGGGGTAGTGCAGGGATCATGTGGTTAAACCACCCTTCCTTGTGTAAACATATATATGACTGCTGTAAGTAGAAACTTAGTATAGCAAAATTTTCATGACGAGGCATGGACATATAAATGTTGATTTCCCCTTCCCTCATCTTCTAGTTATTTTGTCCTACTTCCATAATAATTTGCAATTTTCTTGAAAACATCTGCATGAAAATTCATACATATTTTCATGTGCCTGGTTCCTAATGTACACATTTTGTCTACATTTTGCTCATATATACACATTTCCAAGTAGTGTGTTGTTGCAAAATACTCTCTTTGGGTTTTCCCCACCAATGCACATATTTTTGTGCTAACTTTTCCATACTTTCTATTACTATATGCATTTCTGTTTGTTTGTTTGTTTGGTTTAGAGAATTACATGGCAAAATTCTGGGAAGTGCAAAGACTGAATGATAATTATATTCCAGTTTGCATGGAAATAGAAATTTTTGTTAAGTTCTTAACAAAATGCAGATTCAAAGAAATGTTCTCATATTTCCCACTCTGATTGAAGAAAAATTTGTGTGTGTGTTACATGGGGAAATAGTGATAAATTATATCCTTTTTCTGTAGTCGGAAGTGGTCTGGTCGACACCATCTCCTCAAAATTTTAGGGCAGACCTAAAAACACAAAAAATATAAGGAAATACAAAATTGAGCGGGTCTGTTTCACTGAAGTAAATCTAAAAATGGTCACTAAAACATTAAGAATACATAGTTAGGTAGCAGAGGTGCTAAAAACCCCATTAGAGCATTGAGAAGAAGCCTATCAAGACATTGCAAAAGTTCCTGGTGTGCATCAGTGTGCAATGGCCATTGATGCACAAGGAGCATAAGGCACTTTGCTGATTCTCCTATGTAGTAATGTAACAGCAGCCCTCTATTGCATGCAGACTTTATGAAACTGCCCAATTATAATTCCTCCATATTTAAGTCCACTTATAGAGACACAATTCTGATACAAAAGTCTGGTCAATAATATTTGTGAAGAAGTCAAGAATCAAATTGTGCTCTTTTAAAGTCTTGAATTCATTTAACAGTGTGCCAACAGATGATGCAGGGAGCTAGCTATAAAAACTTCAATACCTTTTTGAGTTTCTTCTTTCTTGGACTTGGAACCCATAATATTATTTTTTAAACAGCTGTGAAGACTCCTCAAAGACAGACTGTGCCCCCTTGTGTTGAGCAGCTTCAGCAAATTGCAGTACATCTAACTCCTCAAGATTATATTTTTCTAAGAAGCAGAGGAGACCCATAAGGGAAAGGATTAATCATATTGGATGTTATGATGTTCCAACAAGAAAAAAATATGCATTTAAAATGATGCTTCTGTTTAGTGAAAATAAGCTTTAAAAAGAAAAGTATCAAAAATTTCCTCAAAAGGAAGCATTCCCAGGGTGAACTGGCATGAGAACTCAGTTGCTATGTATAGTCAAGTCAAAATATCCCTTGCCCTAACACCTAGAACAGGTCAAAACTGTCTTTTTATTGATAAAAATGGTAGGAAATAAGTCATGAGATCTGAGAAAGTGATTTTAGGGTAATTAGGGAGAAATCTGTGAACTAGGGCCTTTTCTACACCCTACCTGATCCCAGCGGCATCCTGCAGGGATCTCAATAGACGTCCCGAGAAGGGAGCATGGGAGGAGCACTCCCCTCCCAGGGGAGCATGGTGCATTATGGCCACACCTCTTGCTTCTGCAGTGCAGCCAGGTACTGTCCCAGGCTGCTCTGGGGCTGGAAGTATAGCCATTGCATTTCCTGACCCTCCACAGCTCAGGTAAGTGCAGGTGGGCAATGGGAGAGCAGTGCAACCACTGGTCGTTGACGGGGAGATACTGTCATTGATTTGTGGCACAATCACATCACCTGGGAATGAGAGGAAGATGGGACCTGGATGATATCATGCAGAACCAGCATCCAGGTCCTGTTCCTCTCCTGTCCCCAGTGTAGGATAACAATGTCCTGAGAAAGGGCCTAGGTTTCAGTATAATTTGTGTATGGTGTTTTAAAAAAAACAACTGCACAAGCTGAGTTTGGAGTGCTTTTTTTTAAAAAAAAAATAGCCAACCATGATGGCTTTATAGAAACTGACACTTCCCAACGCTCTCTTAAGCTGTGATTGGAGATTTGGCATTGGGTACAAATAGCCACAGACTGATTCAACCACACACAGGTTTTTTCAACACTTTTCCTGAAGTCCTTGGGTAATATTTGATGCTGTAAGGATGATGAAATTATTCCTCAAGACAGGAAAGAGTTTAAGATGAAAACTTTATCTAGCAGTTCTTATTACTTTAAAGTATCCACTGTCCTTGACCTCACATAGGCTACATGCAAAGGAGAGATATCTGAATGCTTTCCTGTCCCCCATGTGTTATCACCGTTGCCAATAAACTATGCCACTGAAAATGGGGAAAACACCGGTAGGGTTCTGTGGTGAAGGCCACTCTGCAGTTGCACAATGGAGAGCCGTCACAGCCATCAGCAAATGATGGCAATGGGGACAAAGTCATTAGATCCCTACAGACTATGGAAACAGTCAAGTTTCCATTCAAATTATGCCAAATTCCATGTCAAATTATGGCTCTGTGTGTGTACTTTAGTCTAAAAAGCAGGAAGGAAGGGTAAAGGAAAAAAAGATTGTAACAGTATCTTAAGATCAATTCATTTTTATTTTTGTATGAGCTTTCGTGAATATGAGCCCACTTGTTCAGATGCAGTTTGTTACTGTCGTGAGCCTTCAGCTCATTTCTGACTTATGGAGACCCTGAAACGAACCTGTCGCAGAGTTTTCTTTGCATAATTTCTTCAAAGAAGGCCTGCCTTTACCTTTGTCTGAGGCTGAGAATATGTGACTTGCTCGAGTGGGTTTCAAGCCTTGTCTCCAGAATCATAGTCCAGTGCTCAAACTGCTACACCACACTGCCTATTTACATGCAGTACAGTACAGATGCAGTACACACTGGCTCTTTAGATGCAGTACCGATGCAGTACAGACACTTTGTACTGCATCTGAAGAAGTGGGTTCTTCTGATGGGGAGAGGTTGAAATTGTTGAGCATGTGCAGCTTGATGAGGAGAATATTGAGGGGTAAACATGACCCCACTCCAAATACCTCAAAGCCTGACACAAAGAGGATGGAGCAGGCTTGTTCTCTGATACCTCAGAGGATAGAACTAGGTTTAATGATTTTAAGTTATGAGAGGGTAGATTTCAATTGAACATTAGAAAGAACTTCTTGACTGTGAGAGCGGTTTGGCAATGGAACCAATTACCTAGAGATGTGGTGGGTCTTCTTCTCTGGATGTCTTGAAAAAGAGGCTAGACAGCAACCTGCTACATCTACAGAAGCTCATACTAAAATAAAAACCAGGTGGTCTTAAAGGTGCTGCTATATTCCTTTTTTTTTCTTTCCTCCAATCTTCCTTTTAATGCTGCAAAAGACTAACATGGCTATACTTTAGTGGTCATTGAGGAGGAGGTATCAATTACTTCCTTTGAGCAATAATCCCTGCTTGCAGAAGTCACCTCTATCCTGCTACCCCATCCCCATGGCCATTTAACAGAGAGAGGTGAACGAAGCAAAGTGATGTTCAGCTATGTTCTAACAGCTAGACACATTATGAAGATGGCATCCTCCACACCACTTTGTGGGCCATCCAAGGTCTGGAAAGGCATCTGACTGTAAAAACATAGTGGAACACTAGTTGGCTACCCCAGTTCCCTGGCCACTAAATGAACATAAGAAGGCAGTAGTGGGGAGTGGGCATTGGAAGAAGATAAAGGAATGAGACTTCACCTGGTAGAGTTTTATGCTACACCAGATTTATCTAGAATTTCAGTCATTATGTATCCAGTTGTATCACAATATTTTCCACCAACACCCAGAAACTCCAGCAGATATGAAGAGCTGTCCTCTGGTGCTAAGCGAGTAGATTATTGACACAGTTTACACAATCAGGTGGCAGCATAACTAGATAGCTGCTTATTAGCTGTCGTGGTTTTTGATATTCAGCATTCATGTAGAATTGGATTAGAATAAGGACTATCACAGATGTGTGATTAGATCTCCTATAGGTGGTCTAATCAAGGTATGTGTGATCAAATTTCCCCCTTTTTTTTATTAACAAGAATTATGGAGGGTGTTTACACATCATATATAAAAATGTTTCCTGCACAAAGGGTTTCCTGTCATTAAGTTATTATATTGATTTGCTTAAATGTTGGATATAAGTTTTTATAAAGATTACAAGTCAAGGTAATACATATATATGCTTTTGTTTTTCTCCCAGTAGACAAGTGTGCTTGAGAAGGATGAGTACTACAATACCAGTAGATGGTGGATGTGCAAGATCTCTCAACCTTTGCACTTCACAAGGGCATTGAATTGAATTAAGTATCACTTGTGACAGCAGTTAGTGGACGTTCAACAGCTTTCTGTAGGAGCCAATTGACAGCTGACACAGAAACTGAATATGGAATCCAACGCCATTGACAATAACCAATTGACTTCAGCCAAGAAACAGAAAGTGAATGTATGCGTCCTCTTATAGCTTAAGCCTGTGTCAGCTGTTTGTTGAGTCAGAAAACATGTATACTCTGCTGGAATCTTGTACAAACCACTTTCACATAACTACTTTTTTCTTTGAAAATTTCTGTTCCATCTTGCTACATTGGTATCCCCAAGATGACAAACAAGTTAACATCATACATAAGAAAGCTCTGTTTGATCATTGTTATTGTTATGTGCCTTCAAGACATTTCAAACTTATGGCAATAGCAGTAACAGTTACATTTCTATACCGCTTATCAGTGCAAAGCACTCCCTAAGCAGTTTACAATGTGTTTAACTAATTGCCCCTAACAAGCTGGGTACTCATTTTACTGACTATGGAAGGATGGAAGGCTGAGTCAACCTGGAGCCCTGCATGATCGAACTCTCAACATGGTGGCTGCAGTACCAGCATTTAGCCCCTGAGCCACAAGGGCTCTATTTAGAATGGATGGGGGTTTAGTTTCTTTCCAGACCATATTGGTATTTGCTTTCATATGTCCACTCCCTTCCATTTCTGCATTAATCCGTTTTTCAAATCTTCATGGAAATCCATATAAATATATATTGTTGTTCCTATTTTTTTCATAAAATACATGTTATTGGGGTTTCCAGGAACTCTTCAAGGCATCTATATGCCATATGAGCATAGAAAACAACCTTACTCCAAGTCAAGCTTCCTTTATTTTTTTGAAAAAAATTATTATATCTCTTAAGAAGCAGCTAAACATAAAAAGTGTAACAAAACCATTAACCAGTGCATGAAATATAGCATATAATACAGCATGCAATATGTACAACATACAACCTAGCATACAATAATCCTACAATAAAAAAGGGAAGAAAAAAAGGAAAAACAAGGAAGGCAAAATAATATAGTCTTAATTCTATTCTATCTATTAATTCTTTTAATTCTATAGTCTCAATTCTATTATGTCTAAAATTAAGTCAATTAATTAAAATTAAGTCAAGTCAAACTTCTTTTATGTACTTGTCTGCTTCAATTTGCAGCATCTTTCAACGTCTTTGGTGAAGTTATTGCCACCGGTTCCTACCTGCTCCTTTTTCCTAAACAGAGATATATCTTCCACATGTAAATCATGCAGCCTGTTCTTGAGTTATTTTTTCTCTCAATTTCTCTTTGTCAATTCCTTACATATTAATCAAAAAGACTAGAATTCCCTATAGAATATCCTTTGCTTAGAATTTCACTGACCTTGTTTTGTATCTTCTGGAACTGAAAGTAGAGAAGTAGGTACACTACTTCTTGGAAGTGAAAAGGTTATATATTTGTTTGATAGTGAAAATATCTACCAATGGCAGACTTGAAATTAGCCACATATTCAAACATAATGCAAAGCTAAATTAGAATAGGGGCCAACTTAGAAGTGACGTCAGCAGATATATGACCAGATCTTCCACAGTACTTTTTTTTTTAATTCTTATTATCATTGGTTTGTGTTTTGGTTAGAGTAATGCATTTCCCTGTGCCATTTCAGAACCTGCTTTACATGGAGTCATCAGACCACAGATCCATGCAACCTATTATTGTCAACTCTGGCCAGTGGCAGGTCACCAGAGTTTCAGCCAGGATTCTTTCTTAGCCCTCCCTGCAGACCCTAGTGTTCCCTGTTGGTGTTTCTCTCTCAGTATTAACCAGGTCCAAGGCTACTTAGGCCTTTACCACACCATGGTGCCATCCCAGCAGGGGGACATGTTGCTAATGGTCTATGACACGTGTCATCGCACAATGTTGTTGTGGTCCTGCTGCTGTTGCATCACGATAGTGCCATAAACCATTACCAGAAAAAAAATCAGTAATGGCCTCCCTTCATGCAACGATCTCATCAGCTGCAGGTGCATGGGAAGGGTAGAAACACTTGATAGCACTTCCTTCCACAATACAGCCCAGGAAGAGGCTGGCTGTACTGCAGAAAAAAGGATTGTGTTCTGAACGCTACCCATCTGCCAGCAGCTGACCAGTGGGGAGCATTTGGGTCCCAATCCAATCCCAGCGATGGGGCAACAGGGGATCGCAGTGTAGTGTGGTAAGGTCCTCAGTGTCATGCTCTGCTTTCAAAGCATGGACTCTGACTCAGAGTCTGAAACAGAGGGCATGCCAGGGCCTGCTGTACAGAGAGAGTGCCAGAAACAGAACAGGAGGCAGTGCCAGCTCCCACAGAGAATCCTGCTTCTTCTGATATAAAGAAACACTTACCTCGACCCAGCTTCGCAGTGCACAGGCAACAAAGAGAGAGCCAGCATTGCTCTCTCAGGATTTATAACCAACAACAATCAATCAAGTCTCAGCTGTGCTAGGTTTGGGACCTATTTAGCTGGTGTCCTTCCCCTCCAGGAGTTGTCAGAGCTTATCTGACCTGCTACCTTGCTGGATGCCTTGAATAATGCTTGGATTAACCTTGGACACGCCCTTGCTGTGAAACCCTGTTGGACTTTGTTTATGTTGAACTTTATTTATGACTCCATGCTTACTGCCTGGAAGTATGTAACAAGTTGGGAGATATTCAGTTTGTTTTGTTTGATTTATCAGCTGTGCTGGGACTGAGATAGGACACTCAATTACAGCTATATTCAGAGAGATGTAAGAAGAGTTTAGGGAGAATTCACAGCAAGACAAAAAAATAACTTGGGGAATATTTCAGCAGGGAAAATGTCCAAGCTTACCCTGAAGGACCTAGAATTATCCTTGGCTAGCACAATAGAGGGGAGCTGCTTTAAAATTAACTACAGATGGTTGTAGTAAAAATAAAATTTTAAAAAAAATTAACTACAGTTGGCCCTCCACATTTAGGGGTTCGACTTTCACACACTTGATTATTTGTGAATTTCTTCAACCTTTAACCTCCACACAAGCCTCAGGCACTTCTTTTCCAAAGGAATCTTCCTTCTTGGCAGAGCCCTCTTGGTGGCTATGATCAAGCCTTATAGCTCTTTAAAAAGCTGCCTCCTCATCCTCTACCAGCTGCTGCCTGCATACAGCAGCTATGGACATCTTGCAGCTCAATTTCTCAGCACCACAAACCATCTCCCAACACACCCCCATATCCAAGGAAAGAGATAGACAAAAGAGTGGGGAAATATAAGGCCACCATGCCAACTCACCTCCTTCCTTCACTTTTCCCTGAGCTGGTTTGGATCCTGGGTGCCCACTCTCCCCACTGTGCCTCAATTCAATTCCCACAGACACACACAGAAATTTTAATATTTGTGATTTTTCCACTTTTGCAGGGGTCCTGTGCAGACTACCCTATTGAATGTGGCAGGCTGACTTTATTAAATACCACACAACAAAACTCTTCTAATTGCATGAGATTCAGTTCCTTCATGTAATTAGAATTACATGAGGCAGAGAAGGGAGGTGCTTCTGAACCTTTTGTTTTATCCCCATGCCTAACCTTGCTGCATCCCACATGTTTCAAGTTAAACATCTGCAGGAGGTATCTTACTGTAAGTTGCCAAATTCACTACACTGTCAGGAAGCTAAGGCCATTTCTGCATGACACTCTTATAGCACGATGATTCCACTTTCAACCTCCTATGGAATCCTGGAGTTTGCAGTTCCGGGAGGGGCCGAGTGGCCCCTCCCAGAACTGCAAACTCCAGGATTCCATAGGAGGTTGAAAGTGGAATCATTGCGCTATAGAGTGTCATGCAGAAATGTTCTACATCAGCTGGACAGTTTGCTTGAATAAACCAGGCTCCTTACTGCAGATTCACCTTCCAACACTAAAGGGTAGCCAGGCCAGGTACCAACATGCAATAGGAATTTCAGACTGGGGCCAGCTTGTGCAACCTGTATTCTCTCTATCATGATTCTAGTCATAGGGGAGAATTGATTGCTTCAGATCTTTACAATGTAAAAAATATTATATTTGTGTAGCCCAACATCAATGAAAGTCTACAACAACAAAAAGAAAGGCATTTTAATAAATGTCAAAGTCTGTATGAATGTAGAGATGGAAATCATCTCTCAAGAAGGAAAAAGTAATTTTTCAAGCAAACATATTCAAAACACATGGGGCTACCACAATATCCAGCCAGCCTCTTGGCATTTGAGATATTAAGAATGCCTACCTTAAGGCATTCCTGCTGTTTCACAATATAAATTGTAAATAATTTCTTCTCAAGCCATTGTGAAATAAATACATTTTTAAAAATGCCATCTTAAATGCATAACTGATAAATCAATGAACTGTCTATAAAAATGCATTCTCTAAGAGTCAAGGTTGTGCATTTTGCCACAGTGGTTTTGCTGTATATGTCTTTCAACACTGGTTACCTTACATAAGAGGATTTGACAAGGTTATAATTTGTGTTACTAATGGAAATTCTTTTTAAGAATTAACCTCTAGGCTATAAAGAATGACAGATATTCAGTTTGTTCTCAAATGAGCATTTGAATTGAACATTTCTATTCTCTTATGCTCCCCTCCTCCATCCCAGCCAACTTACATTCTGCCTGCCAGTGTGTCACACACACAATTGAATTCTTAACAGCTGTCATTCAAAGGGGGCTACAGAGAGACCATTTGAAAGTAATATTTTGCGCTGTGTGACATCTCATTTTTTTTCCCCAGAAATCATAATTTTTTTACATACCTAGTAGTCTTCCTAACAGGAAACCAGCTCTGCCTGTCATTCTGATTGGGGAGAAACCTTGTTTTCCAGGTCACTGGCCTGAATCTTGGAGACAAGATATTCATGAGGGACCTGTGCAGGGAATTTACATCTCACTGCAGAGTTTTCCTCTCCATTTGTCAGCATGCTAGGTCAGTGAGCTGCTCCCTTGTCAGAGGAAAGATAATGGCTGCTGCATTGCCTCCTACTTATTACACACTCAGTGCACCTGACCTTCTTGTGAGAGCCCCCAAAGCATTTGGATTTTGGCTACCTTCAGAAACAAACACAAGCCCCCTTTCAAGCGAACCCTGCAATTGGGATCAGAACTTTTGATGGCACTGGCTGCCCCCATGACAGTCTTTTAATATAAAATTCCATACACTCTCACACACTGTCTGCCTGCTTTCATACTAAAATGATTTTGGAGATGTGTAAGTGACACGATTAATCTTGATTTACAGTATTCAGTATTAGAGATGTGGGCCGTTGTAAGCTGATGTGTGACAGCCACACACTGACCTTGCCTGTCCCACTTGTAACTTTCCTTAAGGTTTCAGTCAAGGTATAAGAGCTTTGGATGATCACTTTTCTTCCTTGTTTGGAGCTTAGTCAGAACCAGTAATAGGGCTGAAAACTAAAAGAAAAAAAGAAAAGAAAAGGAGGAGGAGTGGGACAATCAATCTACTTTAGCATTTGATCATTCATATGTCCATCCCATCCCATTTCTGTATCAGTCAATCCAATTTTTTTCCCTTGAACCAAACAAAAAAAATCACATTAAATACATAAAACTATAAAACTATAAATGCATAGCAGTGAGATTGTCCTGTATGTGTGATATACACTGTATCATTCTCATAATCATGCTGGTTTTCTAATTTCATAGCTGTTTCCATACCCCATAAGGTATATTTACCTGGAAATCTAGGTGACTTATTAAGCAAATTCTCAATGACTTTGGCTTATTTGCCTTGTTGGTGAACTTGCACAGGTTTCTAACTTGCCTTTCTCTTAACTTCTTGTTACTATGGCATTTTGCTACTGTGGCTTCATTAGCTGAGGATCCTTCCCATGCTACTCAACCATCTCTATTGCAAGGTCTCTTTCCTAGACTGAAATTAGGACTTTCTGTATGTGAAATATCTTCTGCTGTATCACTTAAATATGATCTTACTCCAGTGTTGATGCTGATCTGAGGCCTTGACCATGTGAAATGCTCATGATCATGATGATGGTAGTACTAAGAAGCAGCAAAATGGGTTTCCCCAGACTTCACTCATGCCAAGAAAACAATTTCTACTTGAAAGCATTTGGGCCTTCATGAAAATATAAACTTTGTTGTTATGACCCCAGTAATAGACATGGCAACAGAGGGTGACAGACCAGTGATGCAAATAGCAAAGGCAATGGGCTCATACCCACTTCTGAACTGGAAACCTCTGGAATTAAGAGCCTAGAGACACCTTATCACAGATAAGAGAATTCTGTGCCCAAGACCAGACCCAGAAAGGAACCACCATGCTTACTTTCAAGAGTCTGTGATGATGGTGCACCAACCAAGGTAGGGTACTCTTAATGAGGTCTTAGAAATATGAAGAATTTTAAAGTTCCAGACCAAACACCTGGCTCTTTAAGGCCTTGTGGTTTTCAAGAAACAGGTAAACCATTGGCAATGCTTCTTGGTACTGCCACAAGATTTTCTTCTCAAGGCCAAGACAGATAACCTGCGTTCAAAGACATAGCCATGTTAGTCTGTTTCAGCATAAAATAATATAACAGAATCCTGTAGCATCTGTGAGACTAACTGAGAAAAAGCCATTTCTAACATAAGCTTTTGTGTCATTCACCTGATTTTATCAGATACATGGAGTGATGACTTTGTGGACATTCATATTAGTGCATATATGTATATAGCATATGAATTGTAACATAAAGGCAAAACATGTGGGCATAGTAATGGGATGACAAGGAAAGTCAGAAAGAGAAGTTAAAGACAAAGATGGGAGACAGGTTTCCGGTACAAGCCAAGATGAGCAGATAACCATATGAACTGTGGAAGACATTCTTGGTCTAGTACATTGATACAGGTACAGGACCAGTAAAGTGCAAAAGTAAAGCAGATGTGAGAACACTATTTAGTAGTTGGGATGTTAATTAATGTTTTAATATGCGTAATGTGCCAAGAAATTTTTGTGCCTGTTCAAACCACAGCCAATAGTCTGGAGTTTGTGGTTATATCCTTATTTAGGTGTTTCTCTTTCCAATCTTTCTCAATTTTTTTGTTTGTTTTTTTGTTCAAGGACTGCAGCTTGAAGGTCTGAGATAATGTCTAGAAAAATTGAAGCATTCTTCAACAGGATTTAGGTCTTTTCCACCTGTCCATTCCCCTGTATGTACTAATTTCTGTTCAAAAGTTGCAGATTCCTCATCTCTTAAAAGTAAAATCAGAATTGTTTCTGTAAGTTACAGAACATATTAATAGCTGTTATCCTCAGGTCCATCTATAATTCAAGGTAGTCAAATCATCCTAATAGTAGACAGTTACTATTTCTTAGCAAGTTCCTGAACACTCACCTTCATTGGTTTTCTGTTGGTGCAAGAAATAAAGGCTGAATATGCTGATGTGCTAAAATATTTTTTCATATTCTCTATTTTTTCACTGTGACAGAGGCTAGAGGTAGATGGATATGCTCTCCCTTACCCCATTGTCAATTTGGATGGAAGAAAAGAAAGTAGAAAGAGTGGTAAATATAGCAATCACATCTATTGACTGCCTGTTTTGGAGCAGACAGGGTCAGTGAATGGGGACCATGGCTTTTTGCTCCCTGCTGAACCTGACCTCAAATTGAAGATCTCATGAGGCTGGTATGGAAAGGGACTGTAGTGTATGTTATAAATGTGTATCTTTGTCTTTGCAAGAGGAGCATATCTCTACTTATGCTGCAGTAAGTAAGAAAAAAAAGGAGAAGACAAATAGCTATCATAATGAAGTTTAACTCAGGAACTAGAAATCTGAGAACATGCAAGTTGATGAAATAATGGCCACAATAGCTTCATAAATCATAAGAACAACAGGGTTTTCTCCCTCTTCTACCTCCCATCCCAAATTTAGAATGCATTCTTCCTGTTTTCATGTAATTATTTGCAAATAATCTGGTTAACTTTATAATCAAGGTATTTCCTCTTGGCTCCCCAGTTACACAACAGGCCGCCTAAGAGGGTGGTTGACATCCTAAGGTGTTCACAGATAATCAGTGTTAAGAGCTGCTAATATTAAGAGTCTGACTAATGAGTTATTTAAAAAAAAAAAAGCAAAGAGAAACAAACAACAAAAAGGAAGATTTTCAGGGCAGGGGAAAGTGTACATGGCTCTACGGTGTATCTTGTCATGAGATTGACCCTATCTTGCCATATCCGTTTAAGTAACATCTAGTTTTATAATTAGATTTGTTTTGATATAGTGTGAGGGCAGATCCCCAGCACAGGGGTAATCAATGAGGAAAAAGTAGGAAGAAAAGATGTAGAATTAAAATAGATGTGATGAAAAACTCAACAACCTGTCACTGTGGTTTTATGTTGTGTTCTTCATATTTCCCTCTTTAAATACCTGAAGTTTTCTGAGAAAGTAGATTCCCAGTACTTGAGAAAAAGTTAGCCCCCCACATTTGCAGGTTTCACTTTTTTTTTTATTTGTATCCCGCCTCTCCATATGGATCGAGGCGACGAACAACTTACAAATAGCATGTATTTCGAAACATTTCTATACATGCCCCCAACAAGCTGGGTACTCATTTTACCAACCTACGAAAGGATGGAAGGCTGAGTCAACCTTGGAGCCTGGCAGGATCGAACTCACAACCTTGTGGCTTGCACTACTGGCATTTAACCACTGCGCCACCAGGGCTCCCTTTTGTGGATTTGATTATTCACAGATTATTTGCTGTCATCTCTGCTGTCTCCCTGTGCCATTTTTAATAGGGACTGCAAGCTTCATGAGATTAAGAAACTGCAAACGAAGTTTGTAAGTCCCTATTAAAAATGGTGTAGGGAAGCAGTGGAGATGGCAGTAAGCTCCCACTTCTGCCTTGTGAAGGAACCCTGATGCCTAAAAGGAACCCATGGTGGGTTGAATATGGTGATCATACTTTTTTTGTGAGTTAAATCTGGTTTGGGAGGGCCTAGAGTTATTCACGGTATTTCCACTTTTGTGGGTGGCCTGTGCCCCTAACCCTAGTGAATGTGGAGGGATGACTGTAGTATTTACACCACAGAACTGTAAATGTTTTACAATATGCAAATAGCAGAATTCCTCTCTTCTCAAAGTTATCTGTGGTCTTAGAATATCAGAGGAAACCCTGCTCCATCTGAGGTGTAGTTAGCCGTTAAGCAGGACAGGGTCTTTTCAAAGGTAACACCCAGGTCATGAGATTCCTTTCCTAGAGAGGAACTCTCCTTCTCCTTCTCCTGCTCCTTCACACATCAGCTAAGAAAGATATCACTTAGATACACATGTAATCCAGGGCATCTTCTTGGTAGCTTTTTTTTTAACCTTTTCCTGATTTATCATCATGCCGGTTTTTAATATTTTTGACTTTCTACAGTTGTTTCATTGAAATAGCAATATGATAGCTATTAGCTGCTGAGGAATGGAAAAAGGAATATAAATACTTCAATAAATTTCCATGCTCATGCACAAATAGAACCTATCACCTTTTCTCTCTAGCTAGGTTAGACTATAACCTAAATCCTAATTTAATCTCAACTACAGTGAGTCAGAAGCAGCATGGTTTGAGTGTTGGACTAGGACTTTGGGGGACTAGGGTTCAAATCTCTGCTCTGCCATGGAAAATTACTTGGTAACTTTGGGCAAGTCACACTGTCTCAGCCTTAGAGAAACACAGTGACAAACCTCCTTTGAGTCCAAGAAGACTATGTGATAGGTTCTCAGCTTAGGGTTGCTGTTAATCAGAAATGATTTGAAGGCACACAACAACATGATCATCAACAATAACAACAATAACATACAGCCATTAAATATATTGGTTTACCAACATGTTGCCTTATTACTTTCATTGGGACTCACCAACGGGATTCCAGCCTATATTTCCCTTGCTAAAGATAGGTCTATTATCCTCTGCCCTCTAGAGCTAATATTTTCCTCTTATATGGGAAATTTGGGTCAGAGCAATTTGGAGCAGATGTAAAAGTGTTCTAAACTGGAACTGGCTGTACTGTAATTTCAAACCTCTCCAAAACCTTGTGTGATACTGAAAATCAACACACATCATGGCTATAAGATATGCTTCCCTAGTGGTAAATCAATGAAGCAGGTGGTTTACAGCAGAAGAAAACTGGTCTCTAAATACTGACTTCTTCTTGGAATATCCCAGGTCCAACAGCACAGACCCCCCCCTTTTTTTGAATCATGGGTCCTTTGGGCTGGGGTGCCCAAAGTTATGGGCTATATTGGGTAAACAAAACTGAACTGTGAAGGCATGACCCATCCTAACAGATACGATAATAATATAAGCAAGTTTATAACAAGAAGGTTTCCTCCCATTCTGCTCTCAGCTACCTCTGTATTTCAAGAAGGATATTGACAAACTGGAACGCATCCAGAGGAGGGCAAACAAAATGGTGGAGGGCCTGGAAGCCATGCCCTATGAGAAGCGTCTTAGGGAGCTGGTTATGTTTAGTCTGTAAGAGAAGGTTAAGAGAGGACATGATAGCCATGTTTAAATATTTGAAGGGATGTCATATTGAAAAGGGAACAGGCTTGTTTTCCACTGCTCCACAAACTAGGACAAGGAGCAATGGAGTCAAACTACAGGAAAAGAGATTCCACCTGAACCTCAGAAAGAACTTCCTGATGGTCAGAGCTGTCCAGCAGTGGAATATACTGCCTTGGAGTGTGGTAGAGTCTCCTTCTTTGGAGGTTTTTAAGCAGAGGCTGGATGGCCATCTGTTGGCAGTGCTTTGATGTGTGTTTCTGCATAGCAGGGGGTTGGATTGGATGGCCCCTGTGGTCTCTTCCAACTCTATGATTCTATATCCTTGAACTGTTAGAGTAAATCAAACCTAACTAGCAGGGCTTCATAAACACAAAATAACCCTCTTTATGCAAGTGGACATCTGTTAACATTTGGCTATGATGCTGGCAAAAATTCTAGAATCCATCTGCCTGGTGGGAGGGGCTATATTCACTACATCATCCACTACAGAAACCTATGAAATAAATTCTAACAGTACAGCTAAGTCCACAACTTTGCCAGATAAAAAAGAGAGAGAGACCCATAAAATTGGATTGCGTCTTCCAAGATGAGGCAAGAGTGCTTGCCCACTGGGATGAGTTCCAAGCTCTCAGAGCTAATTCTAAAAAGAGACTTGTAGACACTTTAATAGAGAGAGTGGAATCCATCACTGATACAGTACACCTTCTGTGAAAGTGCTTTTTACAGTAAAGATAAAGACCAAGGGAGTCTGAAATGAAATTAGTCTCTTAGAAATGGTAGGAGGAGTGGTGAGGAGAGACCACAATGGTGCATTCTCTTCCTGTAGAACTGGTGGTTCCTATTATGGTTAATGTACTTCAGAAACTCTGTTCAGCCAATGCAATTTCAGGGATCATGTGTTTAGAGACACCCTTTAATTTGTTGTGCATATTCAGAGCTTTTATGACTTCTTAAAAAGCATCCAGCCACAACTGTCTCTATTTTGCCCCAAGGTTTTGTTGGCATGGTACTTGTAAAAGCCATAGGATGGCAGAACCTGATTTTATGATGCTTCGTGGGTAGGAAAATATTCCCACACCAACTTAGAGCAAAAAGATGACCAAACACAGAGCTTCTTATGTCTCTTAGTTATGCATCTCTGGAGCACAGATGAGTCCCACTTCCCAGCCTGTCTCCCAGGGACATGTTTTCATCTGCTATTAGTATTTCTTAATCTATTCTCCTGCAACTCATTTAGATCATGGAAGATGATAACCTTCCAAATCTCTACACATAAACCCCTCTCTTGATGGAAAGATTATTCCTGGGATTCATTCTTAACAGGAATGTGTGCCAGAAATCTTACTGCATTGAAATCTTGCAGGTCTCTTTTGCTTCCCTGCAGATTTTTTTAAAAGGCAATGAAGCACTTGAACCTCTGAACTAAGAGTGTAATGATACTTCAATGATGAATTATTTGTTTACATTGCCTTGTATTAATGCCAATATAATTTTATGCTGATTGAGACAAGATAACAGAATTCTGGACTGAACTACAAGACAGTATCTAGCATCTGGCTAGGGACATACACATGTCACATTATGCATACAGAGCCAAAAAGTCACTACTGTGCAATGGACACATTCTGATGATAGCAGGTAGAAGTAAAGTTGCACAGACAGGATATTTCTCTGTGCCTTGTCTTTGGATGTTCCAATTGTGCATTACACATTGCATGTTGTAGTTGTTCATTGTGTGTTGTTGTTGTATATTGTATGTGGCACATTATGGTGTGTGTCATATATTGTGCACTGCAGTTACACATTGTAAATTGTCTGTTTCATATTCACAACAGATGTGTTGTGCAGTGTTTTTATTCTGCAAAGGGGTTGTGTAGTGCTCCTACAGTGTATCTCTGCCTGCGAATATATACACTACACTGAAGGGATGTCGGATTGCAGCCAGTAAGCAGGTAAGCATATTTGTGAATGTTCTCCAGCTCCTTTCCATGTGTTTCCATGTAGCAACCTAACATATCAAGGAGGAAGGTTTAGCACTCATTTCTTCTTGGTATACTCCGCACATAGAAAAACTTTTTACAAGGGAGGAAATTTAAAAGTACAACATGCATTTCTCCTTCTATGCAATCTACATTAGGATTCATTATGTTATGATGAACATTTTAAAAATGCTACATAAGTCTGTTTTGCAATCTCGTTGTACAGTTACAGGTTTTGGTTTGAAGATTTATGGCAGAATTTTATCAGAATGAACTAAAACCACAATATTATGTGGTTTGGTTCCACTAGTGAATGGGAATACTTATTAGGTATAAATCTATCCTACTGTTCTCCAGTGAACTCATGGTGGCATATCTTGTTTTCTTTATTCCCATTTGTTGTCAGAACTACCCTATGAGGTAGATTCAAGTGATCAAGAGTGATGGGTTCAAGAGCACCTTGTTGGTTTCATGGATGAGTTGGTTTCATGGATGAGTGGGGATTTCAACTCCTAAATCACAGTCCAGCATTCTTAGCACTACATTACACATTGTCTCAACTTAAAAACAAATGTTTCAGTATCATTGTAAGTCACAGCCCAGAGGTCTGCTATAGCAGCCTGGTGCAACATCACCATATCACAATAGAGCCAGGCACAGAAAACTCCAGAATATAACTACAGTCATCCCTCCAAATTTGCTAGGGTTAGGGGCACAGGGCTGCTGTGAAAGTGGAAAAACCGTAAATAACTCTAGGCCCTCTCAAATCACATTTAACACAAAAAAAGTATGATCATCATATTCAACCCATTGTGGATTCCTTTGAGGCATCAGAGTTCCTTCACAAGGCAGATGTGGGTGGCTGGTGGGACTTACTACTATCTCCACTGCTGCCTCACACAATTTTTAATAGGGACTTAACAAGCCTTGTTCACGGCTTCTCAGTCTCATGAGGTTGCAGTCCCTATTAAAAATGGCATAGGGAGGCATCAGAGGTGACAGCAAATAATCCGTGAATAATCAAATCCGCAAAAGTGAAACCCTCAAATGTGGAGGGCTGACTGTAATTCAAGTTTGCAAGTACTTTACAAAAGTTGCTTCGGTGGGAGGGGAATTGGATCAAATCCTGCCCACTGATTTTCAGCATGTAACAAAATAGTTAACTTTTTCTACAGTATATATACACCACTGAAAGAAAACAACAACTATGAGGTAAAGGTTTTTGTCAGAGTGGCAGGTATACCATTGTTCTTTTCATGCTTGAAAGCAGGACCTGTCCACAGAATTCTAGATAATGAACAAATTTCCCTGAAATGAATGGGAAAACTTTTGTCACTGGAAGAATTTCAGGCATGTATTGCAATGTGTGCCCTCATTAGCAAACAATTCTTTGGAGCATGTGTACAAAAACATCTAATTCCTCTAATTAACAGGATTCGTGTCTTCCCTAAGGCTACAGTTCTCACTTCACTGATTTTTAAGTAGTTCTGTTAGTGAGCTTCTGCTAAAGTAAATGATAGGCAGATAGTGCTATTTTTATTAGAACCCACTGTTTGAAATACTACCTCCATTCTCTGCCCAAGCATGAAAAGTATTTCAGCTTGCTGCCAAAAAGCCCTGCTAATATGAAGATATCCATTCTAAGTGGATCATTAACCCTCATGGTATAGGATGGTCCATTTTAGTCTTAGAGTCATATTTTATTGCAGAATCCACATAGAACTTGACCTACAATAGAGATTCCTCTATATAGGTTTCTCACCACTCAGAATAGTTCTGTTGAGCAGCATGTTGAAGATGCAGTAGCTAAAGCATAATATGACTTTGTTGCCAATCTCTCTATCACATAATAGACACAACAACACTTTCTTGACCTATGCACCACATGAAAAACACTACAATACATGAAGTGTCTTATTTTAGCTGATTTTATTTCCTCTTACTTCATCCTCCACCCCCCAAAGGCAGTCAATTCTATCATCCAACCTTACTTTGGCTATAAGGCATTCTGAAAACCTCACAGTACAGTGGCATTTTTCATGAGGATCAGAAAACATCCCATAACTCACATACTGCATTTTTTTAAGTCAGCTCATGCAAGTTAAGTTCTCTATTTTGGAAAGTGCAAATGTGGTGCAATCACCTGAGAATACAGATGTAAATATTCATTTATAATTTTCTGCAATTTCTGAGAAAATGATTTCCAAACAGTATTCTCCCAGCATTCACACATGACAAAGTTTTCCCAGGAATTACCATGTGCAGATATACATGTGTTTTCGATGCATAAAATAATGCTGACTGACCAAAACACACTGTTTTCTGCACAGAAATGTGGGACTTTACACATAAAAAATTCCATGTGTGTTTCTGTGTAGAATATTTCCTCATGTACTTTGCAAAAAAATGTGAATAATGTACTGGGAAAAACGTGTGCAGAATTCTTGCTGCTGCTTTATTTTTCCCAAAAAAGTTTTCCAAGTGTTTGAAGTCTCTTTTCCCAGACAATAAAAATGAACATTCTTTCCATTGATAACTCAGGGAAAAAAATAGTTTGTGAAATGAATCAGCAGTTTACAGTATGATCATATGTATGGCTATTTTGAATTAAGTCCTATTAAGTTGAATAAGACTTACTCCCATGTAAATGTCTAGGAATAAAGTCTTAACCCTGCATCTTAGTATTAGGTATGTACTGGAAAGACAGATGGCAAAAGGGGGGGGGAATAGCATCTCTTACCACAAAATTGCTGCAATCTTTTGTGTTTTTTAAAAAAACTTTTAAGGATGTACTTTCAGATTGAGACTTGGATTCTCTTTCAAAAAGAATAAATAAACATTGTTACAGCCTCTTTGTTCTTGCTGTGATAATTGAAGTGCATGGAATTCTGGCACTTTAACTTGACTTTTTAAAACACTCCTTTATCTTAAAAATCAAATATCACAGAAGTTTTGAAATACATTAATTATTGTAATAGTAATATCAGAAAAATGCAAGTACTGCCATCAGGGTTATTTCAGTAACAGTATTATTATTGTTATTGTTATTTTATTGTAGAATAGCCATTCTAGTGGCAAACCTGTGATACGAACAAAGCATCTTCAAAATGCTATTGTACATGGGGCAAATGATTCAAAAAGGGAAGGAGAAAAAAATTAACAAAAGAAAGTCTTTACCTTGAATAACTGAAATCTACTAAGACGTATATTATCACAGCAGGGATAGTGATGCTTCTGTCTCAAGCTAACTGGATTGTTCATGCAATTGTTTTAGGCAGATCTAAAGCAGTATGGCATTGTAGGACTGAATGGCTTCCTAACCCATTAGTAATCTCCTGAGTCATTTGGACTTGGGGCTGATCTGAGGATAGTTCTGTTTGCTCAGGCCAAAAATTCATTACCATCCAATGACCGTCTGGTCAAGTAGAGCAAATCAGTAGGTAGCCTCCTATCAATCACACGTAACTCTGCACTAAGACCTTCACATCAGCAGTGGCAGCAGTTTGTTGCTTGCCTCACCAATCCCTATCCAATGTAACTGTACATCAGGGAATAAAGGCTGTAGGATTTTGCTTTTTTTCCTCATTTGTTCAAAGGCCTAAGGGTTAAATAGTATTAAAAAAGCATGCAGGTCAAATATGACTAATAGCATCCAAGTTCCTATATACTTTCAGCTTGGTGTAAACACCGTATTTTCCGGCATATAAGACAACCTTTTAACCCCGAAAAACTTTGCAAAAGTTGGGGGTCGTCTTATACTCCAGGTCCCCCCCGCCTGGGAAGAAGCCCCGTCGCCGCCGTGCTTCCCACCGGCCCGTGCAGCATCCCCCGCCCAGGAAGAAGCCCCGTCACCGCCGTGCTTCCTGCCGGCCCGCGCAGCGTCCCCCCCGCCCGCGAAGAAGCCCCGTCTTTGCGCTCTCCTACGCCAGCAGATCCGGCAGCTTAGCTGTTTGCTGTGACACACGCCCATGTTATGAACACATGTGGAAGGGCTAGGCTTGCTGTCTTGCATGAGCAGTGGGTTTTTTTGTTTGTTTGTTTGTTTTTTGCAATGGAGGAGGAGAATGGGAAAGGGGAGCAGAGCCAAACATGCATGCATGCCTCTTAGGGGAGGGGGATAGGAGAGGCCTGCCTATAATATGATTTGTTTTCAGTTCCCTCTTCCCTCCTCCTTCCCCCTTTATCTGCCTGTCTGTCCATCCGTCCCCCCCTTTTCTCTCTGCTGACAACAATTTTTACTTTTCCTTTGGGGAATGATATGTCATAATGCCACCCACCCACCCACCCACCCCCAGGGCTATTTGATCTCTGTCTCTGGCCAAAGGGAAACATGTAACACTACAACAGCTGTTCTTCCCCTCTCCATTCACTCCCTCCCTTTCTTTCTCCCCCACTTGCCAACTTTTGTTCAGATAGCAGCAGTTTCGCTGCATCAACAGACAAATAATCTACCAGATCTTGTCCCAGAGATTAATGCCCATGCAGATCAAAACCATTCATTTGCTGTGGCTGGGAGATAGATTATTGGTTTGTTTGTTTTTTTAAGTTGCTCTAATAAGACCAAAAAAAAAACAAAAAGAAAAAAGATACAAGGGTGGGCCAGATGGGTGTAAGAGGCGTGTCTGGAGACAGGGAGGGCTGGGCAGACAGGAAGAGCTGACCAATCCAAGCAGGCTTTGTATACAACAACCAGCCCAGTCAAAACCCCATCATGTTTGATGACAAACAGCCTTATATTTATAAGTGACAGTTTTCCTGCTAAGTACCTGCATGTCATAAGCATTTGAATTAAAATTACCATATTGAAATCAAATCTGATGTTTTTTTAATTTTTATTTGGTGTGCGTTGGAAGAGGGGTAGTCTTATACGGTGAGTATATTCCAAACTCTATATTTTAACTGGAAAAGTTGGGGGTCGTCTTATACGCCCAGTAGTCTTATACTCCGGAAAATACGGTACATGCCACCATAGTTATACTGGATGGCCTGGATTGTACTGCAGGCAGCATGGCTTTGAGCTCACTTGTGAACATTTAGCTTCCCACTCATTGAGTCATGAGTGATAGAGTAGGTTGTGGGTACACTTGTGGAACAATTGGCTGCCCTAGGAATCACACTTGCACAATCTCTGAGAAACTGCAACTGCTTTTACACAACTAATCTAGCTCTTGTATAATTCCCCAACATGATTCTACCCCATAGCGTCCATTTTTAACTTGTACCAGCTGACATCTTTTGTTTTCATCTTGGTAGTGTTACTCTAGCTAGACTGACAGGCTAACATGCCTACCCACAAAATTATGTTCAGGATTGATTGCAACAGTGTACTGGAACTGAAAAATCAAAGTTAACCTGAATTTAAAAGCCCACGCAGTTAAACATCTTATAAGGAAGGAAGGGAGAAGGAGAAGGAGAGGAAAAAAAGAAAAGAAAAGAAGGAAGAAGCTGAATTTTTAGCACAACATAAGAGAATTCCAATTCTGTCATCTCAAATTATGATAGAATTGTATAGCTTAAACAGTATAACAATTAATGTGAGCAAACAGATCCTTGATTTCAAAGCACAATGTTCTTACAGAGGAGTAAGGGGTTTATTTAAGAGGAAATATATCAGATGTAATCTAAAGGTGTAATCAGGAGTCCTGGTGGTGCAGCCACAAGGTTGTGAGTTCGATTCTGCTGGGCTTCAGGTTGACTCAGCCTTCCATTCTTCCGCAGGTTGGTAAAATGAGTATCCAGCTTGTTGGTGGCAATTAGCTTATAAACCGCTTAGAGAGCACTTAGTTGATAAGCGGTAGAGAAATACACATGTTATTGCTATTGCTAATCTAAGTTCTGAGAATCATTCACTTGTGGGATGATTTTTGTGGAAGAATCAGAGCAAGAAAAAGTTTCCTAAATGTCAGGATTCACCTGTTTTAATGAATGAGATGTTCAGAGAATGTGGTTGGAATTATGCTAGAAACTAGATGACTTAATATCAACCTTGACACTTTAGGCATATGGCTATGGATGGGAGCCAAAACCTAATAGGCTGTGCCTATTTGAAGCTAGCTGTGACTAACCAGTCCCATTCCTTTCAGTGTATCTGCTCAAAGAAAGGCTAATTTTCCATTTAGCTATACAAAGCTAGGTGTTGTGCTTTATGCAGTTATTTCAAATGTTTCAGAGAAGCTGAAGATCTAGTCAGATAAATTCAAAATTTTGGAGCACATCTTTGTCAAATTTATTCAGAGTTATCTTTAAAAGCAAAAAAATGAAACATTCGTTTTCTGCAAAACACTTTTTTTATTATTGTTTTCCTCGTACTGATGACCATACTCTTTGTGTTAGGAAATAAAGATACTAAGTAAGCCATTTTGGACTGGAAAAACAAGGGTCCTATGGTTCTTTTAAAACTAACAGATGTACGGCAATGAAATCTTATGGAAGTTATAACCCACTTTATCAGATGCATAAAGTTAGGACATGTACATCAGTATATGAAACTTACACAAGGCAATAGGTCTGCTGCAGGTACCAAAGCAGTAGGTCTGCTACCAGTTGCATAGGGACGTGAAGGCGGGGGGAGCAATTCGCCCCGGGCAGCAATGTTTTTGGGATGTCTCGGCCCACAGCCACACCCCTGCACAGAGTGGCCACGCCTCTCACACTGTAGCCCTGCCCTCTCCCCCTCCACACACTCCAAGCTCCACCACTGTCCCCCACATTTCCTGTTTTCAGAGCCAAACCATATACTATATAAGAACAAAGGATGTAAACCTTCATAAATTTAGGCAAGAACAAATAATATATCATTTTTCTTCTTTTCTGAAAGAAAGCAAACAGAAAATGTGCCATTTTCTCACAGTTTGGGACTGGGGGGGGGAATAAAGCTTGTGGTTTTTTTCCCAGAAAACATTTATACATTTATTTTCCTGTGCAGAAAATTCTGTTTTCCTATCCTCTGCCCTCTGTGCAAATACTGTTTTCTCTGCAGAAAAACGTTTCCTATGCAACAAAAAAATAAAAAATAAAAAATCTACTCATAAATGTTATTCTGTGTACTTCTTTCCTGAACTGTGAAGAGTCTCACTCATCTAGGAGACTCCTCATCAGGGTTTTCTGACACTTGAGAAACTCATTTTTTGGTTTTGTTTTGGTTTTTGCTGTTTTCCAAATATTTCCAGATACTCTCCAGATACTCTTTTTAATCCCATTCACACTGCCATTCAATAGTGATGATACTATCTTCTTAGCTATGCTATATTAATCTAACACTCACAGTGAGAAATAAACCCACAGTTCTGCTCAAGTCCACATATAATAAGATAGCATTTGCTGTGGCATTCAGATTTGAGCTATCTATCTTGAAGCTTCTGTTTGCAACCTTTGGTTGAAAAATGAAGATCTGAAGATCAACAACAGTGTTTGGGAAATACCAATCTTCCACTGGTCACTGAATATTACTATTTTTATTTCAGATTTGTTTCCATTCTTCAAATCCATGATTGTGGTAGAGGGTAACTATGATAAATACAAGTAGTAGGACACTGTTGCATACTTCACAGTGAAGAATTACATAAGCAGCCCCTGAGGATGTGATTGAAGTTATGGAGATCCTCTAATAGCGTTATATGCAAAACAGAAAAACTGACAGACAAAGGGTTCAGTATACTCGGCTCTTAAAAAGTTCACATGTGGTATAGTCTACCACATTTGTGGTGGTGAATTAAGGTTGCTCTCTTTTCTTTCTGATAGGCTCTTCATCTTTAACACTTGTACAGTAAGCAGGTACAATATGAATCTTTCCCTACTGGGAAGACCAATATGATTAGGCTAGTGTACCAATTCACTTTGGTTGCTGTAAATGGAAAACAATTTTATTTCAAGTTTTTAAAAATTGTGACAAAAAGTCATATATGGGATAGAAAGAACTCCCAAGCATGGAAAGAACATCATCTTACCATTGATCAACTATGGATGGCCCCACATCATTATATTCATTCATTTCAAAAGTACCTTCCCAGGTTCCTTTCTCTTCACCCTGGGAGAAAGTCAGAATAGTAGATAGATATAGTCAGATGAAAAAATGGTCTGCTTGAGTTTGTTAAACATTCAAGGAAGGTGGAAAATATTAAAACTGATGATTTGTGCATCCTTGAATAATCCATCTGTTGTCTTAAAAGTAAACCATAGAGTTCAATGGACAAGATTCATCCCAAAGCAGAAGATATAGGATTAGAGCACCAGCTATGTGCCGTAATGCATAGGCATAAACAAACAGAGAAGCACTTGTAATATCTGTCCCTGATTCCTGTCTTTGCTTCCATGGGTTAAAGTCACCAGCTCAACACTGTATGAATGCTATTTTCTTTCTACAGTTTAATTACTATCATTATTATATAGATACAGCAGCAATTATCTCTTCATACTGTCTCATTATGTTTTGATCAATTCACGTAATAAAGGTTTCATGTAAATATAAGGTTAGGGAACATTCCAGAAAACATGTAATTATGGAATGTATAATCAAATACAATCACAACTGCAGAATGTTTTCCGACAATTTGAACAATTAAACATTGGGCCATTTTTTGGTACACACACACACATTCACACACACACACACACACACAAAGCCAATAAAAATAATCTGGTTCATCTCCTACCCCCTTCCTGTCTCCCATCTTCTTTTAACACAGATGCATTTTTAAAGTGTTGAATACAGTGAAGCTTTATTTGTTGACCTCAAATTACTTTCCTTCTGTTATATTGATGACATCAAGGCTTTGGAAAAAAACTTGCTCGCACCAAATCTTTTCAGCTTTATTAATGATTCAGATGGCAGTTTCTGAAGAGACAAGTCCCACAGAGAAGGAGCACTTGATTAATGACCTGGAAACACTTTTCCTTTTCAGCTGATTAAATAAAATTGACTGGATTTTTACATTTTTATAATAAAATGACCCGCAGGGCTGAGATGACACAGTGAAAGCAGCATGTTCACTCTTCAGCAGATTTTTATTTTGTCACTTGTAAAAATGAAAGGGCTAACCACCCAAGCAGAAAAATGCACTTTATCACCGTCCACTGCCGACATGCTGACAATTGCTGCATACAAATACAAAAAAAAAAAAAAAAGGATGGGGAGGAAGCAAGACAGTGTTTACACTCAGCCTGATTTTGTCTAATGATGACAAAAGGTTAGTGACTTCTTGGGGGATGAAGAGGTACTATTTAATTATTATGCCAAAGAGTCACAAATCTAGCAATGCACAAAACAATATTAACAGTCTTTACAGATTCATTTGCAAATGTCGTTGTGTATAATTCTTACATGTGTTTTACTGTTGTCTTTCTCTCTCCCTCTCTCTCTCTCTCTATCTACCTATCATAATCTACATATTATTATAGCATATCTTTGTATTTCACTCCACTGAGCAGAATATGGCCAGAGTTCGGGATTTATATGAGACATGACTGAAGTGTGGGGCCAGCCTAAAATATTTTGCTGCCTCAGGCATGATATCATATGATGACCCCACTTGTTAAGAGGTTCCTAAGAACTCATCCGACTTCCTATTTTATTTCACTGTACTGCTTTATGTGAGCAAAAAAATGTTTGCATTGTTCCAAAGTCCCTGGATGAGTGGCACTTCTAGGACTGTGAAAGTCAGCCTTTGTAAACAGTTATTGTGCATACATTGTACATATTATACTGCATTTTTCACCTGCTTATGTTTTTATATTTTTGAGTTGTATTTATATTATGATTGTTGTATGCTTCGCAGTGGACTTCATATTCAAGCAATGAACTGGTACATTGCCATCTGCTTTTTAGTATTTCTGGCTTAAAGGTGTTGACTTCATTGCAGTGCTAGTGGAGGAGGCAGTAAAATCCTAGACTAGCAGTCCCTCAAACTTCACTTCACTACCTGTGGTCACTCCAACTTACTGATGTCTGGAAGGCATAGCACTATATTAGGAAAATGTGACATTCCAAATGTTGTTGGACTGCAACTTCCTTGGGATTGGCTTGGGCTGATAGGAGTTTCAGTCTGATAATATCTTGGCCCACTGCAATTTTCCAATTCTCAGCGTAGTGAACATGATGATGATCTTTGGGGGTGAAGCTATTGGGGATAGAATGAATATTAAATAGTATTCAAAAAAATGTCAAGATATATATGCCTTGCATGTAAAGAAACTCTCATGAGAAGAATTCTGTACTGAACAGAATCTTCACTGTCCAAGACTTACTCTGCACAAAATTCACATATGTTTGTTTTGTTCAGGAAAGAACATTTTCTGTGCAAAAAAACCCTGTATTTTCTGTGCAAATAATAATAATACTTCAGTATAGAAATATTATTTTTTGCATGGAAAATGCTGTTTCTGTTTCCTGAACAGAAAATACTACAACTGGGAATTTATTCTATGCAAAATTTACACATGGCATTTGTGTACAGAAAACAGCATTTTCTGCACAATTTTCAAAGACTTTCTCTCAACTTAAGGAAAATGGCTAAAATTTCTCATTGTTTTTTTCAAGAAGAAAATTAGTAAAGAATTAAATCTGTATGGGGCAAGGATTCCTTCAATGAAATTTTCATTCAGTCTCTACATTTTTAGCATTGCAGTGAGTGAGTCCAATCTGATCTTGGAAGCTAAGTAGGGTCAGCCCTGGTCAGTACTTGGATAGGAGACCACCAACAAATATCAGGTGTTGTAAACTATATTTCAAGGGAAGGAATTAAAAGAAAACCACCCCTGAGTATTCTTTGCCTAAGAAAACCCTTTGAAATTCATAAGATGACAGGCAAACTTGAAGGCACAAGTGAGTCACACACAAGTGAGTCAGTCAAATCATTCACACTTAGAACTCTCATATTTTCTGTGCTCACATCCCCTTGGTAATTTTACCTGACCCTCCTCCCTTCTTCTTGATGCCTAAATAGTTTTTCTAAATGCTTGATGGAAGTTCTAAGTTACTGCAAACTTAAGTATGGGATCTGCAGTCTGATGAGATACTTGCAATTTTGGGGTATGCTATAGGATTTGAGGCCTCTGTCAGATGATTGTAAATATTAAAAACTTGACCAAATTAAGAATCCCAGGATTCCATAGGATTCGATCATGACAGTTAAAATGGTATCAAAGCAGTATAACTATATAATGTTCATACCCTTTTCTGCCTACCCTGCTTCTCAAAGTGATGTACATTTTAAAGCTAAGGTGAGAGCAATACAAATTCTGTGTTATCATATACACCCTCAGAACAACAAAGACTGTGATGTAGCACTACAGTGAGTGAAGTACATATGCAACAACATCCACATCTCAAAAATGAAGAGCTATATTATAAGGAAAATGCATTCCTCTGAGCCAGGAGCACTGTATTCAAGATGGGATACTCCTGGGAGTTTCATACATCCATAACCTGAAAATACCTTTCTTGAGAGTTTCAGGCACCAAGACTACTTTTTCAGAGTGGGGAAGGGGGTCAACAATCCAGAAACAACATCCACAAATGTCAGTGGGAGAACACATTTGGACTTAGCATGCAGTTACACTCAGTGAACTCCTGCTTTTAGCCAGTTAACCTCCTGACCTTGTTCCTGGGGAGGCGCATTAGAAGCCACAGTTCCAACGCAAAGGTCTGTACATGCAGTAGCGTATTTTGTTGCTACCCTTGGGGGATGGTTTGGTTGCTGGCAAGAAAAAAGAGCCATATTTCCCTATGGGTATTTGTCAACATACCTTGTGACATCAGGCTAGTTTACATGCTGCCCTAGTCACAATTCATTAACATAGCATATATTAATCTGTCTGACAGTTTGTCTCTGTGTAAAGATCCTACCAGAGCTATCAACCGAAACACATGTGCACACACAACCCAAAGAAGATTTCTTGGTATTCCCCCAAAGTGAAATAATATTAGGCTGCCTCAAAGCCATTGATCAAACGTGTGCAGCTCGTTGCACTTGCTAAGGAAGTCTCTCTCCATCAACATCAAACTCATTGGACTGGGAAATCTGTTGTGTCTAAACGATGCTTATAGTTTTTCTGTTATGCCTCTATTTAGTGATACGATCCATGTAACTGTCTGCTGCCATAGGACACATACTTAGAACTCAATTGAAAAAGGTAATGGAAAATGTGGTCAGCCTGATGCAGTTGCCGCTGCTGCCGCTGCTGTTTTAAGAAGAAAAATAATAATCTGTCAGTTCACATTGGCAATCTAATTTTTTAACTCAGTGGCATTTGTTCACTTCCTCAGAACAATGAAGGAGACAGGGAAAGTAATTCAAGTTGTATCAAAGAGTCTAATGGATGGATCATATGATTTACTGCCCTGAGGTGGTAGTTCATGAGATCAAGCATTAAGGTCCCAGCACTGTCTCAAGGACATAGGGATGCCCTGTTCTAACACTAGGACTAGAGCTGAAATCAGCCTTGGTCAATATGTCTTAACCTCACACACAGGAAGTTTCTATTCAGTTCTGAGGTTGGAGAATATTGGTCCATCTAGACCAACACTGTCTAATGCTGATGGACAGAATAATCTTTCCAGGATCTCCAAGCAAAAGTATTTTTAACATCACCATCTGTCTCCACTGTTACTGAGATATATCTGAATCTATGACTTTTTTCATGTAAAGCAACTGCTCTATGACTGAGATAAGGCCCCTTGCCTTCAAGGTTTGTATGACACAAAGGAAATTATCCAGAAGAGGCCAAGTCTGTTCCATCATGCAAACACACATACCCTTTATGAAACATTCTTCTTTTTTTAGGAACTGTGGTAGTACTTTGATTATTTCTGTGACAAGCATAGGTGCAACTTTTTTAATTCTAGTGATGACTGAAGATAAAGCAGATTAGTTAGACTTGTATATGCTGGAAGATTCATATCAGCATTCTTCTCCAAGCAGTCATATTATCCACTCTTCTTGTTCTGAATAACAATGGCTTTTTCTGCACCGGGCTATTAAAACAGTGCAAAGCAACCTCCAACGGAGGTCTTCTGCAAAGTAGAGTGGACTGGGGTGGACTACTTTTGTAGTTCCATACCTCAGTCCCCTCCGGAGCAACCGGAACTGGTCGCGCAGTGTGTTTTTTAAAAACCTCTTTTTAGAGATTTTTAAAAAGCACAGGGTGCGTGACTCCATGTCGCTCCGTCGCCACGCTCCGGTACAGAATTGCAGGCACACGCAAGTGTGTGCCTGCAGATCTGCTAGGGGCAGGCTTTAGGCTGGTGAGCTTCTCCGGTTGGTGGAGAACCTCCACCAACTGGAAGCCGCCATTTTGGATGCCGGAGCAGTGCAGAGCGATGAGCTTGCACTGCTCCTCATCAGGACGGACCCACCCGGACGGAGAAGAAAGCCAGTGAGTCCCATTTTTGCCCGTTTATTTTCACACATGTGGAAAGGGTCAACATTAAATCCATGCTTTTAAATGTTACTAAATGAAGAGGGTCCACATGTAGGGAAAAAAAAACAGCAGGATTGTAGTACTAGTGGTGTAGCTTGCTCAGCATACCTCCTGATACTTATGCATGAAATGTGGATGTCTGAGGAAGGAAAACCTATGAACATTTCTGATTTATGGAACATATCACTGGGTTTTCTTGGCAAGATTTTTTTTTTTTGCGGGGGGGGTGACATTGACTCCCTCTGAGGCTGAAAGAGTGTTGCCCAGTGGATTTCCATGGCTAAGCAAGTATTCAAAATCTGTTCTCCCAGACTTTTAGTCCAACACTCAAACCACTACACTTTACTGGCTGTCTGGCATACTTTTACTCACTTTAAATTATTTGTTTACTTTTGTATGGCATCATATTACTGTTCCAAAGCTACCATGTGCAGCAGTTCAACAGCAATCTTGATCAGAATCCCTGATGGTGGGAAGAGGCTTGACCTTCAATCCTCAGCAATCCACATGAAGTCAAAACTGTTGCTAATAGAAGTAGGAAGACGGCAAACCTCACAGAAATCAATGGAAGTGGCAAAGAGACTTTAATCTTTTCAACAATGCTGATGCAACCAAGAGAATTCTACAATTAGATATGTGCAATTGTATCAGTGTACTTCAGAACAACTAATTATTATGTGCTTAAGAATTTTAATGATGGTCTTGATAACATACTGCCTGCTGGCAGTAAAAACCAAAGTTGTGCTATATGGAGAGTAAGGGAGAGGCATTGATCCAGGTAACATCCATTACTACAGTAATTGGCAAATGGAAATATAGAGTGGGGAGACAGTGTGACGTAATTATGAGAGAAGGGAAAACCAGAACGTGCATGCCCTAAAGAGTTCCCAGTTTTAAATATTGAGGATAGCCCTGGCCACATGCCCCCATGTTGAAAATGCTGCAGCTCAATGCCAGATCAGTAAATGGAAAGACATCCTTGATACAGGATGTGATCCTGGATGAGAATGCCAACGTAGCTTACCTAACAGAGACTTGGCCAAATGAAGCTGCAAGGTTAACCTCTCCCAGTTTTGTATGCCTGTCTGCACAGTAGCAGGTATGGTCTGGGGATGGAGAGATGGAGTTGCAATAGTCTAACAGGATTCCATTTCCCTCACCAGGTGGCCTGTCCCACAGTCCGCTGGGTTCAACTGTGTGTTTTTGAAGGGGGGTGGCAGGGGCAGATATTGGATTCTGCTGGTGTACCATCCACCCCATGCTTAATAGTCTTTCTGCCTGAAGTGGCTGAATTGGTCTCAGTGATGGTTTTGGAGCCCCTGTCTTGAGCTGTTCTCCCAGGGCACTTCGACATCCATGCTGAGACTGCTCCTTCAGGAGCAGCTGAGGACTTGATGTCCTCTATGACAACCATAGATCTGTCTCATGTAGTATCTCGTACCACCCATGTCATAGGACTCTTGACCTTTTTCTCTGTGCTGGGCAGGATGAGAGTAATCTGGGCGTACAGCAACTTTCTATAGTCTGTCGTCATGGACAGACCACTACCTGGTGGTGTTCAGACTCACTGGGACTCAGTGAAGCCTCTACAGGGGTAGCAGCACCAAGAGATTTATGGATCCAGATGGATTCCTGGTGGCTCTTGGGGAGTTCCCTGTTGCCTTGGCAAGTGATCCTGTGGAAACCTGGATGAACTCTTGAATAGGGAAATGGTCAGGGTAGTGGACATGATCATTCCTAAGCATTCCGTCCCATGGACTGAGCCAAGCAAGCCCCTTGGTTCGCTAGGGAGTTGGCAACAATGAAATGAGTGGGACAGAGACTAGACCATCAATGGTGGAAAATTCAGAGTGAGTCCAACTGAATACAGGATAGAATGCATTGGAAAAGCTACTCTGTGGCAAAGAGATAATCATTTTCTGCTGCCATTGCATCTGCACAGTTCTTCCCAGCAGAACTGTCTCAACTGGTCAGGGCCCTTTTACATTCTGCCTCACAGAAGCATTATGTAGACCACTCAGTAACCCTTTGTGAACAGTTTGCATGATATTTTGCAGAAAAGACACTCAGACCAACTCTGACTTGGAAGCTGTAGTTGACACAGGTCAATCTTGACTCCTGCTTTTCCCAGGTTAATAGATACGTTTCAAATTGTGCAGCCTGAGAGTATGGAGGTAAAAGCACCACTTCTGCACTAGGCCCTTGTGTCCTCACCAGACATACTTGGGATGGTGGTGAGACCAGGAGAGCCTGGCTGGCTGAGTGGGTAATGGGAACAGAGAATGTCTCCTTGTAGCAAGGAAGAACTCCATCTTATCTAAAAGAAGCTGTAGTGAGGCCCCTACTTAATAAGAAATAAAAAAACACTTCCTGAACCCAACTGCTCCAGATAACTACTGGGCAGGATCCAATATGTCTTTTCTGGACAAGATTATGGGAGCATTTGGTGGCCTCCCAACTTCAGGGGTTTCTGGATGAAATGGATTATCTAAATCCATTTCAGTCTGGCTTCAGGTCTGGCTATGGGTTTTGGTCAGCTTGGTGGATGACATATGCAGAGAACTGGACGGGGGAAGTATGTCCCTGATGGCATACCTGGACCTTTCAGCAGCTTTCAGTACCATCAACCGTGGTATCCTTCTGAACCACTTCTCTGGGATGAGACTTGGGAGAACTGTTCTGCAGCGGTTCCAGTGATTCCTACATGGGGGGAACTTGGAAGGTGGTTCTGAGGGGATTTCTGCTCAATCCCATGGCCATTAGTCTGTGGGATTCCTCAGGGCTCAGTTTTCTCTCTCATGCTATTTAACATCAGCATGAAACTACTGGGAGAGGTTATCTAGAATTCTGGAGTTGGATGTTGCCAGTATGTTGATGACACCCGACTCTATATCTCTTCTCTATCCAGTCCCAAAGAAGCTGTCTGTGTTAAACCAATGTCTGCTTTCAGTAATGGATTGGATGAAGTCAAGCAAAATTAGAACTTAATCTGTAAAGGCAGAGGTGCTCCTGGTCAGTTGTAAATCAGATCAAGAAACAGGGATTCAGCCTGTGCTGAATGGGATTACACTCCTCCTGAAATCTCAGGTTCACAGCTTGAGTGCATTCCTGAACTCAGCTGAACCTGGATGCCCAGGATTCAGCTGTGGCCAGGGCAGTGTTTGCACAACTAAAACTGGTGCACCAGTTACACCCATTCCTTGAGACACCATATCTGGCTACAATAACACTACCTTGATTATATCCCGTTTGGATTACTATAACACACTCTTCTTGAGTCTGCCTTTGGAAACTGTTCAGAAACTCCTGGTTGCTGACTGGGGCAGGTTACAGTGAAGATATAACCCCACTGCTGAAGCAACTCCATTGGATGTCAATCTGTTTCCAGGTAGAATTCAAAGTGCTGGCTATGACCTTTAAAGCCCTACATGGCTTGTGTCCAGACTATTTGAAAAAAATTATCTTCCCATATGAGCCTGCCCATGCTCTAAAATCTACAAGGAAAGGCTCATTCTTGGTTCCACCACCATCCAAAGTATGTCTGGCAAGGACACAAGAAAGACTATTCTCAGTGGTTGCTCCCAAGATGTGGAATTCCCTTCCCTAGGAGGTCTGGTTGGCTTTGTCCCTGTTGTCCTTCTACCTGCAAGAACTTTTAGTTTAAAGAGACTTTTGGTTCTTAATATGTTGCGACAGATAGAGCTTTCAATGGAGGGTATAGTGTATTTTATGGGGCCATTTACTTAAACCAGCTGGATTTAGACTGGCAATAGTCACCCAGAGGATCTTTTTCCAGCCACTCCTAGACTGCAGAATGACCTGCCAGAAGAGGATTGACAGCTAAACATGTAGTCTGTTAAATACTTTTAAAAGTATTAAAGACCTATCTGTACCAGTAGGCCTACCCTGTCAATTTTAAACTATGAATTTTAAACTGGTATATTCTTCAGTTTATGTAGAGGGGCTGTTAACATGTGATTGTGTTTAATCTAGATGTAAGTGTTTAAATGGTTTTATATGTTTTAGATATATACTATATTTTAATCTGCGTTGTACCCCACCTCGAGCCCTAGAGAGAAGCAGGTAAGAAATAAAGTTGTTGTTGTTGATGTTGTTGTTGTTTCATTCTGTTTTAATTTTTAATGCTGGTTTTTACTTGTGAAATTAATTTGTGTTTTTAACATCAATTTTAGTTTAACTGTATTTTAATGTTTGTGTTATTTTTTTTAAAAAATTGTATTATGTTTTTTAGATACTGTATGTCACCTTAAATTCCTTGATGGCAGAAAGGTGGGATATTAATTAATTAGTGAATAGAATAGTGTAGCTTTTTAAAAAAGGGTTATGGAATATGGAATTCGCTCAGTATTGCTAGTTATTTGTAGCAAAAGGCATTCTTCTATATTTCTTGAAGCTGAACTAGCGTATTTGGTATCTTGAATTGCAAACTGATTGATTCTTCATTTTCCTTAATTATACCTTCCTTGCTGAAATAAGGTCACCACATTTTTATTTCATTCCATTTCTTTTGAAAAACTTGGAAGGAATTATTTAGCTGCATGCCATAATCAATAACATCTCTGTAGCACTGCAAAGATCAAGAACTTAGGGCTGATGTGTTTCTCCTAGAACATGGTTTCAGCTGCCAAGATTTTGATCCATTAAGGTACATTCTGTTTACCTTGGCTGCTTTTATAATATGCTACCTATGGGAAATGTTTGCAATTATCTCAGCCATTAGGTAGGAGCAAGGGAAAGTAAGGAAAAAATACTTGTTTGCAACTGTTGCTTAGCAAAGGTAGGACCAAAAATCAAAATATAGAAATTCGGCCCTTTACGGCTTGTTAAAGATGAGAGCAAATTGTCATCATATGTTCATTACTAGTTTTTCAGAGCCAATTTAGTGTGTAATTGAGGTCTGATCCCAATATGACACAGCATACACAGAGACAAAGAAAGCTCACAATCTCTTTTCTTTGGCATTCAAGTCCACATCCTGTTTCAACCAGCTCATGTCACCTCTACATGCTGCATTCATATGCCACAATTCTGTAGCCTGGGCAGATGCTACATTTCAGCACTCAGTAGCCAGAATTCTGTTGCTTAGTCTCTACTAGAGTAGATCAACTGAATCCATTGTTGAATGGCAAGTCAAGACATAGGTATATCCCATTTATTCAAAGGGGCTGCCCTTTCAGGAACTAAAAATAGCATTTAGGCTCATATGTAACAATTTGCTTTAGAAGCCAGGGACATGGAGCATTGCAGAGAAGTAGTTTGTTAACACGAAGCATTATATTTCTAATAACACCAGGGTTCAGAGGAAAATACCAATAGCAATATGGCTTGCTACAGAACCAGAGTAGAAACAAAAATCCAAAAGGTCTAATATGATCAGAACTCCCAGTGCAAAATAGGAAACAGAACATTTCACATCTCCAAAAGCACAGTGTGTTACTACTACTACTATCAACAACCAATCAAAGAAAAATAAAGTCATCTAGAAAGTATGAGAGTGGCTTAAATTTGGGGGGAGGGGGCAATCTCCTCTGAATGCCCTCAAAGCAATCCACTTTCTTCAACAGTATTTAAAAAGAGCAATAAGTAAACATTACAGCTTGAATCTGATTGGTTTGTCACTGCTGGAGTCAATTATGAAATGGTGAGTCAACATGTAAATGAATCTCATTGAATTAATGGGCCTCCTCTACTTGTGATTATCATTTGAATCCAGACCTTCTTGTTATGTGGGGAAAATATAACTTCATTGCCAGTGTTATCTGCAAAATGAACAACATCATACACTTATTACCCCAGAAGTTAACATGTAGAGTTAGTGGCATTCTTTATATCATTTTATATCCAAGCTCCATGCTACTAATTCTTCTACTGCACATCCACCAGTGCAAGTGACTGCTTAGAATACAGTGACGTGGCCCCACAAATAAGTTTACAACCTATTATAGAGAAGCAAAACAAGGATGCAGAAAGTATGTAAAGCCTGTCACATTACTGAAGCAGCCTTGAAGAATCTAATCCTTCATGTTTGCTTAAGAGGACTTTGGAAAAGGACCTTGGTGCAGTGACTAAACCTGTGCTTTATGTGCACAAGTATCCATTTTACTTCTTGGCATCTTCCACTGAAACAGGTTAGGAAGGAAGTAACAAGAAAGATCCCTTAACTTGAAAACTGGAGAGCTGCTTTCAGAGGAAATAACACCACAGTAGATGAACAAACAGCTGATTTCCTTTGTTGCTACATTGATGTATAGCTGGGGTGGGCTTATCTGGGGCTCAATTGTCTGACATTTGGCCTCTCCATGCAGGCCAAAAATTCCTCCTAAAGCCCCAAAGCAAACAAAAAGAGAGGCCGATGAAAGTCCACTTCTGGTTTGGGGAGGCAAGACCAGGTATTTTTAACACCAAGCCAGTGTGGTGCAGCCATTTGAACACTGGACTGGAATTGTCGGAGACCAAAATTTGACTCCCCAATCAGCCATTGGCATGCAGTAGGTAACCTTGGGCAAGTCACATTCCCTCAGCATTAGAGAAAGGCAATGGCAAACCTCCTTTGGATGAATCTTGCCAAGAAAACCTTGTAATAGTGTTGACATAAATGAGAAGGAGGTTGAAGGAACACAAAACATTTTTTAAAAAATATTAAGCTGTCCAAATGGAAGCCTGTAACCTATTTAAAGGTGAATAACTATCTCTCATGTGGCCTAAGGCCTGTTGATTGCCCACTTCTGCTGTAAACAATATTGCCTTAGTAACATGTGAATTGGATAGGTTCGTATCATTGGCCATTTCCGCACTAGCCTGTTATAGCGCGATGATTCCACTTTCAACATCCTCTGGAATCCTGGGGTTTGCAGTTTCGGGAGGGGCCAGCCAGCCCCTCCCGAAACTGCAAACCCCAGGATTCCAGAGGATGTTGAAAGTGGAATCATCGCGCTATAACAGGCTAGTGCGGAAATGGCCATTGTAAGCATGGAAGTAGCAGCATGGAAGTAGGTGGGTGAAAGTGTCCTCTTAACTTAGAAATGTAACAGACTTATTCCTACTTTGTTCTAATCCTGTAATCCCCAGGATGTATGAGAACAGCTTCCCATGGTGAGAAGCACTCTGGAAAGAGCAGTATAGGACACCTTTGAAGGCTACCCACATCTTTTGTGTCACAAGCTGTTGCATCTTGCTGACTTAGGATGCAATATGCCACCTTCCCACAAGAAATCCACACTGCCTTCAAGTGATATATTCAAAAAGTCCTCCTCCACTGTGGTGAAAGAAATAATGGGTTTCCATTAAGGTGCATAAATGCAGTGCTTGCTTATCTTTAAGTGCTTGTGTGGAAAATAGTATTCCCTTTAAAAAATATTTCCTGATTAATTTAATATCTACTTAGACGTAACCCCCACACACTTCAATGGCTTCAGTGGGGCTATATACACCAAGTAAGTGTGTGCAGAACTGCATATACTACTATATACTTCAGAATACTGCACCTGTAATAAATCCATTGTCTTTGAGCAAAGCAATCTTTTCCATTTTTTTGTCTTACTGACACTGATGGACAAAGCCTAAAGAACTAATTGGTGTTGGGTTGGGTCAAAATTAGCTTTCCCACAAACTTGAAGGGCTTCTTCTATTTCTGGAAGAATATACAATCCAACAGAAGCCTTATCTGAGAACAGAAGAAGGGCTCTGCTGCATCATACCTAAAACCTATGAAAGTCTCTCCTGACTTGTAGCCATTTATGGTTCTAATCTCCCATGAGTTTATCAAATCCTCTTTCATAGATATCCAGGTTGGCAGCCATAAGTATACCTAATGGCAGTGAATTTCACAGTTCAACAGTGTTCCGCAGAAAAGAGAAGGGAATGAAATTTTATTTATTTATTTCTTCGTTTCCTTATGTGTTTGGTATCACAAATGGAATACAAGGAGCTTTAAACATAATGAAAACAACTTCCAATGAAAGCACAATAAATTATATATGCTAAAATATAAAACAGATTAATTATACTATCAAAATATCAATTTAAATTATGTCAAAACACCACAGTAATAATAAACAGTTTAGTATTAAAATATCCAGGGCCATTTCTGCACTTGACTGTAATAGTGCTATTATTCCACTTTCAACATCCTATGGAATCCTGGAGTTCACGGTTTAGGGAGGGGCCTTTGAGGAAATGGTCTATGACATCCCTTTTAGAACTTCTTACCATAAGAGTCAATCATTTATGAAAAGCCTGCCTGAATTAAAAAGTCTTCACTTGACAATGGAATATCAACGGGGGGTGGGAGGTGGTACAACATTCTTCACAAGAGATTTCCGCAACATGGGAGTGGCCACTGAGGAGATGTCTCTTGTGTCTGCTCCAAACCTACCTCTGAAGGTGGTAGGGTCAAGAACGGATCTCAAAACCCAAGCAGGTTTAAATGAAAAAACATATATTCTTCCAAGCAGACTGCTCCCCTTTTTCAAGCCTCCTTTACATGCAATGCTGTCCAAAAGGATTCTTTAAACCTCGGTCTGGGGGTTGCGGGAGATTGCCAGGAAATAGATAACTGAGGAAACCACCAGAGTCTTTGGTGATTTGGAGCATTCTATGAGCAAGACTCCACTGAAGGTATCTCTTGAGCCAAACCTGTGAAGATGTTGGTGATAATTTGGTGAATGGCTTATTAATCCATTGCCTGTCAAGTTCAAACACGGCAAACTGTGGGCACTAGTCTGACCTCAATGAAATTAAATAATTGTAAATGGCCACTGACTTAGTGTCTTTATCAACACAACGTGAATATGCTCACTAACCTTGAGCAAAACAAGGCACTAATGGCAAAGTTGATCAACAGCTTAGTACGTTGATTGTAGTGCAGCCTAGATACAAAGTAATGTAAAAAAGTGAGATGGAAAGAGCTGTCAGATGGGGGGGGCAATGTCATGCAAATAAACATGCAGTTCATTGAGTTGATTATTGCTGGTGTTCATTGTATAAAACACTTGATGGAGGAATAAAGCAAGGTTACAGCAATCTGTCTCAGTTGGGTTAAATCCAATGGAAATTGGAAACTGAGGAATGTGAATGGAACAGCAAAGGGCAATGAAGACCCCTGCAACTTGCCCTTAATGGCATCTTGAAAAACAGCTGGTCTCAAATGCACAAATATTGATTCAGTTTATGGAAATCTGGTATTATGCTATTGCTGTCTCTAGGCAAACAGCTTATCTAAACAGATCTGACATGATTGTACCATCTGGTTTTAGTTCTGAAGTGCTTTGCCCACATTTCTATCTCTCCACCTCCCGCATCCCATGGGTAGCCTGAGTGATTAATTGGAGTGATTTATAACTCCCCACACCCACCCCACCAGTTTGCTTCCTTCAAGGTGGCTGATCACTTTGCAGTAAAAAGGTAAAAATTTCAGTGTCCCAGAAGAGGAAGAGTTTGTGGTTAATGGTTAACAATATATAACAAATCTCACCCTGGGCATTCATGTGTGGCTGGAGTGAGAGGTTGATAAGGTCTCCATCCTACCTTGTAGGTAGGTTTGAACAGACACAGTGTGCTTTTGGCCATGCCACATTTACCATACATTAAGAAAAGCAAATACTGAGATAAAAGGTTTTGAAGAGACAAACAGATCCCAAGTGGAACTTTCCCAAGTTTTAAGAGCAGCACTGGAGATGAGACTCAGAGGCCAGAGAGTAGATTTGCAGATGTGGCCTGGGGATGGGAGAGAGAGGCACCTATGTTCTAGAATGATGTTATATTATCCTAGCATGGTCCCATAGCATGCTGTGGTCCTCACTTGGAACATGCCTCCAAGTAAAGCACTGGAAGCTAGGGAAGCAATGGTTTAACAACACTACTTAGAGTGGATACAGTCTCTGGCAGCAGACAGGTGGGGTTTAGAATCCGTGTCAGTATCATCAGCCCCTATCCAGGCCTATGAAAGGATTCTTTTGTGTTCAGCAAGCTTTATGAAGCTCTGTCATTCACAGGGTTAACATAAGTCTAAGCTAACTTGATGGCAAATAACAACAACAACATTGTTTTGCCAGATAGTTTTACTTTGATCCAGTAGTTTAAGAATATAGAGGCACTTGAGAAGCAACTGGAGGTATAAATTTTCCTGTTAGCAACATATTTGTACTGTCCTCATACCTGTTAGGATGAGTGATGGGTCTTGCCTGCATAATTCAATTTCTTTTGTTTGGTTCTGCCCTCTATGACCCCAGGGAACCATCTTCCATTTGCCTTGCCACAAAGAGAGGGTGCAGGCGTGACTGGGAGACCCATGGGGATCTATAGTGTTGGTCGTATCATGGTCCAGGTAGAATTTGTTGTTTAGGGATTCAGTGCTACCAGCTTATGTGAAAGAATTGTGCAGCCCATCAGCTGAGGGACTGTGATTGCTGTAGACCACCTGCCACATTGATTTACCACCTATAAACCTTATTGTACAGCAGCAGTGAGTTTTCAGTATTGAACCAAACCTTGGAGAAGCCAAGACCTGTGGGCAGTTCCAGCTTAGAAGAGGCTGCTCTCATTTGCTCAGAGAACACTCAAATTTTGTTTAAGATAGAAATGGGAGAAGCTGCCAAAACTGGCTCTGCCATTCTGTTCCCTGCCTTCCATGTTCTAAAAAAGGATTTCACCCTACCCCATCTCCCAAAATACTGAGATTTCCTCCACTCACCTATTAAGCTACTTCTGAAGACTGAAAATAAGGCAGGAATTGTGATGGGAGATATTTGGCTCAGCACTTAAAGAAAAAAAAAGACTTTACAAAGCAGAACCACTTAGTTTCCACTCATCCCTAATTGGTAAATCAGGGGTCTGTATTCGCTTTACAACATGGCTACAGTAGCATGAGCCCAACCATGTGTGTAAGTGCAGAACTGAACTCCAGCCCTCAGAGGCAATGTGTGATACTTAAAGCAAAGGTAATTTTTTCCCCTTTCTCACTTTGCCAACATGTGGCTTAAATTTCCAATCTGATTTGTCATCTGTTTAGGCAGCAGCCTGAGCAGGTAGCAAATCAAGGCAGAAGCAGAATTCTGCAGCGGGCATCATTAGCCCGTGGCAGGCTGCCCTGTTGTCAGGCTGCCAGTAAGACTTGTCAGAACATTCAGGGTAAAGAAAGATAGTTTCTCTGGGGATCAAAATATTTTGTTTCTTGTGTTCCAGAGCCTGATAATTTACTGAAGAACAGTTAGAAAGAGATGTATACCTGAAATAAATGTCTGAATTTATTTTAATGTGCTCAAAGGTAGGTGTGTGTGTGTATAATATTACCCTCTAGCTTGCTATAGATCACTGATAGGGAACATGATGTTGTTGGACTGCAACTACCATCATCCCTCATCCTTTTTTATGGTTATGGAAGTTTGTTTTCTGCCAGGATCTGGACAGTCACAGGTTCCCCAGCCCCTGCCATCAGTGGAGATGGTGAGTCCATTCTTGTGTTTTAATCCAGACTTTAAAGAAATTACCCAAAGTACTGAACCTGATCACTCAGATTCAGCACCTTGGATAGACCATTTACAGTTCAGACTAAAGATTAGAATGTATTTACCACCTCACTAACATGAAGGAAGCCACCAGCTGTCACTGCCTGCCATGGACCATGTGAACAACACTGCTATCTGAGCTTTTCATCCATGAGAGGCCTAATGCCTGATTCCATTCTACTGTACATAACTCAGCTAATTAAATAATTTCAAATATTAGTTGATGGCAACAAATTAAATCCCCAGTTTCTAAGATTTGATATCACAGACATAAACTTAATGTTCCAAACTCTGGTTGGTCCCCTTTGGAGTCATCTGTGTCCATATAAGTCCTTTATCAATGAGGTCCCAATACTTGAAAGACTGCTGCTGCTGCTGCTGGAAACAAGTGTGAGAAGGAAGAATGGTTCTTTCAAAATGATGCTCATTTTTATGTACTTGCTTTTTCAAGAAAAGCTATTGAACATTGTATTTGAAAATCCATTGCTTTATTTATTGAGAGCAAAGATCTGTCTATCAAGAGGGTTTAAAATTATTATTTGAAACCACTAATCAGCTACCTGTTGCAACCCTGGGCATTTTTCACCTTCAAATATAGAATAGAGCAAAGAAATATAAGTAGAAAAGCTACAAAACAAGAGCTCTTTCTCTTCCCTTTTTAAAGATTTTGTATATATGTATATATATTGGCCAGGCAAGCAATTCAATAGCATGTCTGACAAGAAAATAACAAGCACCTACAGAAGAATCTCTTAGTGTTATGGCAGTCCCTCTTTACTCTTGTGAGAAGAGGCAAGAACCACCCCTCAATTTGTTCATAGAAAATGTTTTGTATCATGCATCGGGGGCTCTTGAGCACATTATTCTTTCTACATTCTTCTGTTTTCCTCATTTAGATGCTTAACCTCAGTCTCTTCCTTATGGTGGGCAAAATAAAACAGAATCAGACAGGTAGATGGGGTTTTCTTCATCATTGTCACCACTACATCCACCATAAACTGTACAGTTCTTTTGAATATTCAAAATACTTCATGTAACTTCCTGATTCCTACAACAGCCTTATAAACTAATTGAAGTCTTATCATCCCCACGTATCAGAAAGAAAATGATGCCATCCAGCAAGCCTGTTTTCTGCTGCTCCAGAAACTAGAACATGGAGCCATGGCTTCAACTTTAGGAAAAGAGATTCCATCTAAACATTAGGAAGAATTTCCTGAGGGCAAGAGAAGTTCAGCAATGAAATGTGCTGCCTCAGAGTGTGGTGGTGTCTCCTTGTTTGGAATTTTCTAAACAGAGGCTGGATGGTCATTTGTTGGGAGTGCGTTGATGTGGCCTTTGTGGTCTCTTCCAATTCTATGATTCTGTGCCTAAGGCATGTACTATGCTCCTAGGAACTTGTCATTAACCATGTTATTAGATTCCAGCTCTCATCTGCTCCAGTCAGTATAGTCCATTCCTGGATATGATGGGATCTGTAGTCCAACAACATCTACTGAACCAAGGAATTCCTTATCTTTGCTATAATCACTACAGTTTCTAAGGAGTTCATTGAATTAAGTGGGGCATATACTTTTTCTGTGTAAACTGGTCCTATGCTGCTGTACAAGGGCATCCATTGTAGAAAAAGGATTCAAAGGTATTATTCATCCACACTTTCTAGTTTTCAGTGTGTGTGGAAGGTTGTTATTTATATACCCATCTGGCCTGACTGATAAATTTGGTTCTCATTTCAGTTCTTAAAATCTTAATTACAGGAGCTGTAAACAAGGCAAAAATGCTTGAAACATGCTTAAAGCTCAGGGAGAAGAATGCTTTACAAAAATGACCATCCATTTACATTCAGATCTTGTAAGTGGCCCATACTAATGTTGTACTCTTTTTGGAAAGGTTTTACTCTGAAATACGCACATGAGGGTGAATATTGACTTATTCACATTTCCACAACCCTTGATAACTTATCCCTTACCACAGACAGCTTCAGATGACATGCTAGTGAGGGATGCAGATCTTTCCTTACTGCATTTTTGCATTAATGAATCAATAATTTCAAAAGTTCTGTTTCAAATAGGCAAGATTCGGAAATATTTTACACACTATTTGTGTGGAGTTGGGGTTTTTTTTTCACATTTTAGGAAAAAAATGCAAACACATTTGTGTAAAAGACTTACTTTTCCACAAAGTGAAAATATTATGTTCTGTTTTACACAAAATAAAAGCTTTCTGTGCAGGGGGTGGTATTTTTTGTGAGTTAGCTTGTTTTGGCTTTGACAAAAGGAGCTCAATCCCCTCTCCCCCCAAAAAAAGTCTTGTAGCTGTGAACAATTTTCTCAACAGTATGCCTCAGTGTGTCAGCGTAATCTAGTCTAGTGCTGCTCAAAGTGATAGTCTGTGGACAAATGTCAACGTTTATTCTACTGGCCACCAGTTTCTGGTGAGTTACCAGGGAAGAAACAGTTGTACCCAATGGACAAAAATATGGTGCAGGCCATCATGGGGGAGGGGAGCAGTCTGGTACATAAAAATGGAGCATCTTTCCTTCAAGGAAGTGCAAAAATAGCTTGGGGGCCTCTAATTTAGAAAAAAGGCACCAGAGTAGTCCACATAGTTTCTCCCATGAATGCTTCAGTCATGACCAGCAATGTTGATCTTGGCACCCTAACCTTTGAGGCCCATGCATTTGGAACAACACATGGAAATGAGGTTCCATATACACAAAGTTGTCTTTTGCAAAAGAGTGAAATTAATGTTTGCTGAGTTTCTCCAGTTTCAAGCTTGAAGTTAATACAGTGAGCATCACACTCTGAGGTGTTCACATTTTGTCATGTTGAAATGAGCTTGAATTTTCATGTATTTTTTTCCAACACATATGTAATTTTTGTACATTTGTTAAATTATGTATGTTTGCATGAAATGTATGCACTCTATCTCATTGACTAAAGTGTGTTGGTGCACAATGTTTATCTTTATGTGAGAGTTTATGCACATTTTTCAAACACACATACATTTATGAAGCACACACCTATGTGAAACTCTATATTTGGCACATGAGTTGGATGACAAGCTTATAAACAATTGAATTGCCACTTACACATTGCTCTCAGACCTGTGGGAGATTCAAATTGGATAAATTTTAATTGGAATGAACTGAAATTAAATTTTCCTGCAGTGTGCAGAGGTTCCAGTTACATGGATTACTTATGTGCCCACTTTTTAGATGTCATGCCAAATGCATAGCATGTGATAATGGGGGCAGGATAGCAACATATGGCTAGTCTCCTGTGTGCATAGTCTGGCCCTGCTGCCTAGGGAATTGTAGGAGTTCCTAGTTCAAAAAAGTAACAGTTCCATGTTCCCGGACATCATAATGAAGTTTTGCAATGAATGGAGAAATGGGCTAAAGAGATATCAGTATATGTAGCAGAAAGCAAAGTATGAAAGCTGTGAAAACACCCAAGAGATTTTATGTGAGTAATACAGAAACTAATTCAATTTGTGCAGCCTGAGGATGTGGACAAGATCTTTGGACAGCATACCCTTCAACTATCCCAGTTAGAGGTACACAAAGAAGTGGTGAATGCTTTGTTGAAGCAAGTTGGGTTTTCATCCTGCCTAAAAGAAGCTGTGGTGAGGTCCTTAGTGGAAAAGTCTTCCCTGAACACCCCCATATAACAAAATTAATTATCGCTGTCCACTGGACAAAATTCTAGAGCATGTGGTAGCTTCCCAGTTCCAGGGGTTCTTGAATGAAATAGATTTTCTAAATCCATTTCATTCTGTCTTATGTGACAGAGATGGCTTTAGTCACCTTGGTAGATGGCCTGCATCAGGAACTGGATAAAAGATATAGAAGAATAAGAGAAGAATGGGGTTGCATATGTGTGTTTGTGGAATGAAGGCCTTCTAGAGAGTACCTAGGTAACATCATCAGGTTTTATGCTAGTGTATGTTCCCAACAGCATTCCAACTTGAATCTCAGAATAGATAAATGGTAAGCAAAAGGCTGCAAGTATTCCAATCAGGAGGAAGTTGAAAGTTTCTGCTTTGCCTGATTCCCATTTGGCCAGTTTCCAGCTGCCTCTCTTTCATGACTTTCTAATGACATTGGTGTTGCTTAGCTTTTCCAGTCTCCCACACATATTGATTACTTTTCAACCTGATGCCTTTTTCCTGACACGCCTCTGTATCTAGCTCTGCAAATAACACACTTTTTTTCCAAAGTGTGGAACAGATCATCCCTGGTGGATTTCCACTGACTTTGAATTAGTGAAAAAAAGTTGTACCTTCTATTTTCAAACCTCCCAACAGAGATTTTAGCATTAAGAAAGTGATAGGGAAAGCTCCTATGGATGGCTGCAATACAAGACTATGAAATAAAAAAGTGTCTTGATGAGGCTATGCTTGAATTTCCAAGATTTGTGGTGGAAGCGGGGGACAAAATAGGGGTGATTAAGGATGACGGCAATTTACCCCAAAGTTTGCAGGGTCTTACCTGATGCACTGTGATGACATGCAGTGGTGATGGTTCATCATATTTCATGCTGTTGCCTGAACCCAACCATTTCCCCCTTCTTCATAATGCTTCCCATGACCAGAAGCATGCTTCCTGACTTACTGGAAGGTGTCTGCAGCTTGGGGACAAGACAGAGCATCATGCCAATAATGGAACCAATTGGGTTTCTTCTGCCCAGAGTCCTGCATATTTTTAACATGCTTTTGGAATGGTAGAAACCATCAGCCAATAGATTGTCTGGTGGGTGAAACTAGAGTGAAGCTACTGACTAGGCTTCATCTGGTAGGGTTTTGGGATATATAAGGAAGCCCCTCCACCCCCATGCCGATGTTCCTATGTTCTCTTTGGAGCATTGTTTCATCCATCAGCCCTAAAAGTGGGAACTGCACTACATGTTTAATCTCTTTTTGTCACAACTTTGTAGGCATTTTGCACAAATTCTGGATCTATGAAGCAGGTATACAGATTTTGACAGGACCCACAAAATGGTAGGGGGTCTTCTTACAGGTTTGAGGGAGCCATACAGTGATGTTCACCCCTGTGGAATGCAAGACCCGTCTTTCCTGGTATCACTAGGAAACCAGGTCAGGTATTTGTTCATCAGCCAACAGGCAGGTTAGTCAATGACTGGATCTGGACCCATATTGATGCCAACTTTATATACAGATGTAACCAATAAAGTTGTGGTGCTATTTTCTCCAGCAACGTGTCACATGTATTTTGTTGTGGTACGCAGAATAACTTGCCCCTTGGATCTGCACATAATTCCCTCCTCTTTTGTCATATTTCCAATGAAAAGAAACAAATTTTAGAAGCACCTTTTGAATGCTGATAAATACTGAATGCTGATAAATACTGAACATATATATATATTTAAATGTTGAAACTTTTGATGCTATTGTCACCTTTTTCAGTTGTCCTCTGCTTTCTGTTTTTTATTTTGTTTGTTATCTTAATGCTGTATTTTCTCTTAATTTATTGCTCTAATTGTGTGGTTTTAATTTTTTTCCATACTATAACCTATTAAGATAACATCTTGTCATAGGGAAATCTACAAAAAAAATGCATATAGGTGCTTCAGAAAGGGGGAGGGGGAGGAGAAAGGCAGGAAGGAAGGGAGAAGAGGGAGGGAGTGTAGCCAGATCATCAGCCCTCACATTGTATACATCAGACAATGCAACCCCATCAGCCTATGTTTATTGAACACATGGCCCATCGCACTGAAAGCATTTTTCAAAAGTATTATATAGAAGATATTTTACTGCTAGAGAGATATGTAAACTTTGTAGCTCCATGACTACCCGTTTTGCAAAGCTATTCACACTTAGGCAAAGTGGGAAATCCTCTTACCAGCATAAATGTGGAAATTTAATTTTAACATCAACATTCCTCTGTTGTTCAAGGTGCCAACGTTATACAGCAGTATGGCAGTCGGGGTTAAGGGGAAAGATTCGTTCAAAAGCAGATTAGAATAATGAAAGATCAACTGTAGATTACAAAAACAGTGTTTTGTTGGAACGGCATTCCAGTGTTAAAAATATACCCTGAATGCTCTCTTTATAAGCAACGACCAAAATCCTATTGTTACTACTGACTGGAGGAGACACACTGACTCAATTAGATTAACCTATGTGTTGACTCACCTATCAACAACTGATTAAATGGGTTTACTCTCAACAGAAACTAACCAGCAGGAACAGCCACTGTTCCTAAAAACCAGGAAGACAGGATTAATGCTTGATTCCTGGTTGGGAATTCCATTGAGCTGGAGCCTAAACTTAAAACCCAATGTTCCATCTCTTCACAACTCTCATCTCCAAAAAAATTGAGTTCCTAAACCATCACCAGTATTTTACATCATCAGTTTGAATATATACACATAAGTAACATCTCCTGGCCTGGCTAACCGCTGCAAGCCCACCTTAACAGCCAATAGCCTCACTGGGTGAAGGAGGATCATATTCCAGCCCAACCCACCAGTAAGTGAAATTGTGACAGAGACTTTGCTACAGGGGTCCTGCTTCCGATTATTTCAGACTTGTTTACTGGTGGGGGGGTTGGAAACACCATTCTCTTTGCACCCTGATTGACCTCTCTCAAAACCTCAAAACCCTGTATGAGCACATGCATATTCTATTATGTGTGAATGTTTTTGCTGCTGTGTGCCTTCAAGTTGTTTCCAACTTATGGTGGCTCTAAGGCAAACCTATCATAGGATCTTCTTAGCAAGATTTGTGCAGAGGGTTTTTGCCTTTGCTTTCCCTGAAGCTAAGAGAGTATGTCTTGCCCAAGGTCACCCAGTGGGTTCCCATGGATAAGGAGGGGTTCTGACCCTCTTCTCAGGAGTCCAAGTCCAACGTTCAAACCATTGCACTATGCTGGACTGGACTGTAATACTGATCAGAGATCTGTGTGTGGTATATATGTGTTTAAACTCTACCTTTGCAAGGATCAATAAGCTGTGTGTGCATGTATGCAAAAATCATACTTTTGCTAAGAGTAACATGTCAACAACTGTAAGAAGTACTCCTCATCAAGGCTCTGCATTCAAACCAGATCAAAATTATGTTCAAAAATTATTCAGATCTACAATGAGCAGTCACATGGCTAACTTTGAAGATGAAATCAGATTACATTGAATGGTAACATGGGTGTTGAATAGTCCCCAAAGGTTCCCTCTCAACAAAATGCATGGTCAGTAAATGGAAAAATGATGTTCAGTTTAGGTAAGTATAAAATGATACATAATGCAGCAAATACACATACACATACATAACACACACACATTCAAGGAGAGAGAATAAGGAGTGATTAACCAGAAATAGATTATTTAAAAAATAGTGTATATTTCAGTGATAACTGTGAAAATGAAAAAATCCATAAAAGTGATTATTACAAAACAATCAAAAATAAAACTGGCAGTTTTTTACACTTTTTTTTTAATGGAAACTCAGGGGCGAAGTTACGGAGGAGCAAAATGAAGGCATTAGTCACCAAATTTTTATCATTGTAGAGAATGAGATATTGCAAATAATTTGCATCTAGAACTTCAATATTGGCTGTGTTTGCATGGCTTTGGTAACATTGCCTGGCCATCCTCTTTGGATGCCAGAACTCCCATACTGAATGCTCAACTGAAGTTTTAAGTTGCTGCAATGCAGAAAATTTGAACACCGAAGGAAAATTTCAGTTGGGGGAATCAGGATTTTTATTTGGGAAGTAACATCCTTATTTTTCATGCACACACACATACCAGTTATACCTCTGCATGCATTCATGACACAGTTATACCATCAACTGTTTGGGTCACTGCATCTCAGAAAGAATATTGTAAAGCTGGTGAAGGTGCAGAAAAGAAAAAACAAAAATAATCATTTTATTTTATCACTTCTTCTAAAAGAAAAGGTTACAGCATTTGGAATTTTTTAGTTTAGGAGAAAGGGACAATTCATAAAGTCTGACTACTATGGAGAAAGTGTGTAGCAAAAAAAATCTTCCTCTCTCATATCCAATGAAGCTGAATTATGGAGAATTCAGGACAGAATGCCAAGCTATCTGGTTTCCTGAACTTGTATGTTCTATAACCACCTCATTTGGGGGTGTTTCACATTGTCAGTTGGGATATTTTATTTCAGGGAGTAAGACTGCAAATGCCAATTATACATATCAGACATTACGGGATGATAAAGAGTTATGGGACTATGCCATTAGCAGCACTTGCCATAATGACATGAGAAATGAATTTTGTGTCCAGTGAGTATTGGTAATGCTACACACTAACAGCACGTCAATTCAATTATGCTTCATTTTGCTGCTTTTCTGAAGAATCCCTGATGAGTGAAACAAGAATGTAGCATAGAGTATATAAAGATCATCTTCCCCTGACAAGCAAACATTTAAAATTTGCTTTCTTTGCTTTAAAAAAAACCTGTATACTCTTTTGGCTTGGAGGAAAATAAATTCTAAGACTAGTTATTCCTTGGCAGTTGGAAATCTGAAAAGCACCAGATTAGCTAAGTTTGGCTTGGGATAAAGCCTACTTACTGACATTGCCTGAAAGTCCCAGAGGTGCAGCTATGGTAGGGCAAAATGAGGGCATTGACCCACCAAATGGCAACTTGGGGTGGGGCGGGGGATTTCCTATTACTCTCTACATTTCTAGCACTGTGGTAACTTGAAATCTGAGTTGAGCATTTACAACTGGAGTTTTGGCATCCAAAGAAAAGGAGCATGTACAGTTACCAAGGGAATGCAAATATAGCAAACATAAGAGTTCTACCTATGTATGATTTTCAGTGTCCACATAAGAGTTCTACATATGTTTGATTTTCAATGTCTAGCCCCCTGCAAGGCTAGAAATCTGGGGAATGAAGACAAATTTCATTGTTGGAACATAATTGTCATTTGGAGAGACAATACCTTCATTCATTTGGAGGGACAATGCCTTCCCTGTAGCAATACTCCTGGAAAATCCTGATATCTCCATTAGTATTACATATGGTTAAGCTTAAGTGCCCTGCTGGCTAAACACCCCGCTTATACCCACATGGGAGGACAGAGGAGAAGAAAGATACCATAGCTTTCCAGTAGGATGGCTGATGGTCAACACAACCCTACCAAGCAGATTGGAACTTTGATGAACATTGGGTGTAAGCCTTCTGGAAGGTGGTTTTAACATGGGCAGTTCCCTGTTTGTTCTGCTCCCTAGACATGAAAAGATTACTTGTGGAAGCCCTTCTCATTGGCTTCCTCATCCTGTTTCTTTATTATTATTTTTTATTGTCAATCACTATGAATTAATTTTGGATGCAAGTTAACAAGAGTGGGAAGTTTAAACAATTAACTGTTGTAGATTGGTAGTGTTAGGCATGAAATTTGGTGCTCTGTAACTTGTTATAGAATTAATATTTGATAATCATTAACTGTGATATTAATTGGCATTTTAGTCACTTGTAGCTCATCAGACAACCTTTGCCTTATAATTGTTTATTCTGCTCTGCTCCTGTTTCTAATATGTATACAGAAAGGATGCTACTAGCATCAGCGATTTCTTTGGAGATGACCTAGGATGTGACAGGGTCATGCAAACTTGGGAATGTTAAGGGTCAAGATAAAATGTGTCACATGTACAAGCTGTAACTTTATTGATGGTGATGCACAAATCTTTTCTTTCATGTAAGCATTCTTTAATATAAACATAAAAACGGTAGAAGAGGGGAAGACTGAAAGAATAAATCATCCTTACTTAGATGGATCCATTGGGTCAAAGTTACTTGTGTGTGTGTGTTTCTTTCTTTCATTCTCTTTTCTACCCTTCCTACCTTGTGTTTGGGGACTCAAGTCAGCACTGTGTCCACCTGGAGATACAGTGAGGTGTGGTTTGTTTTTCCACCCTAATGGCGGGCTGCTTTTACTTGTTCACTGTTTAAATTCCTTTATTGTGACTGTGTTGGCATTATGTTCTTCTGGCATATCTCTTGTGGGACACTGGAGGCATTCAGCAGTTCTGATTATGGAGCCCTGTGAAGTCTGGCTGTGGGGTGCTGTGAAGAGTCCTGGGTAAGAGACGTCTAGTCTACAGGTCAACTTGAGGGATGCTGACCTGTCTTATATCAGCATGACAAGTCAGGCCCACAAGACTGGGAGACGCCTTATAGTTTAAGAAACTGGTGCCACATCAGCACGTGGACTAGGGTGAGAATGGGATAGCAGGGAGGTTGCTAGATTACTGGATCCTTGGTCTATCCAGGGTGGGCAACTGCAGTGGGGCTGCAGGGCACATTTAGGTATATGAGACCACTTGGGTGCTACAATAAAAAATAATAATCTAACTATTATCTTTCACAAAGGAGAGATAGGAGCATTTGGAGGGACCAGCAAGATTTCTGTTGAAGAGAACAGAGCAAGGAGGATTTAAAGGAGAGATCTGCTGAAGGGGGATGAGCAAAGAGGAGTTAAAGCATGGATCTGTTAAAGGGAGTGGAGCAAAGAGGACATAACACAGGGATTCAAGCAAGATGGGATGGAAGGAGGGGTGGGAGTGTTTGGAGGTGATCAACAAGTTTTCTGTTGAAGGAGGCTGAACAGACAATTTAAAGCAGGAACTTGTTGAAGGGGGTTGAACAATGTAGTTTCAAAGCAGAGTTTCAAGCAAGAGAGAATGGAAGGAAGAGTGGAAGCATTTGGAGGACCAATAAGATTGCTGCTGGGGCAGTGAGGGAGCTAAGCAGGCACTACAGTGGTGGGATGGGAAGATGGGGGAAGTCTTTGTTCATGCCAAGATGTAGCAAGCAGTGCTGGCTATTTCAAGTACTGAGGGTCTCTCACCTTTTTCAGGAGGGGCTCCAGAGGCTTGGAAATCTGGCAGGCTACACTTTGCCCACCCCTGCCCTATGCTACTCCAAACAGTGTGTGCTATAGCCAATAAACAGTTGTGGTCATTTTGACACCACAAAAGAATCTAAGTTCTCAGTTCTCTGGCCTAACTTCTGCTCTACTTTCCCTTCAGTCAGAGGTTAGTATAAACCTATTTGAGAATACCGAATCACCACCCCAATCTGTTAATCTTAACAATTTTAGTGATCTCAATGAAATGTTTTCTTGCGTTATTTTTTATTACTGTTTTATGATTCATTTGATTTTATTACAACTTGTGAGATGCAATATTATAAGCTGCTTTGGGATGTTTGGGATGAAAAGCGATGAAGAAATATCTTATTAAATAAATACATTTGCCCCCTCCCGAGACTGCAAACCCCAGGATTCCATGGGATGTTGAATGTGGAATAATCGCACTGTAGGAGTGTAGTGAGGAAATGGCCAGGGTCTCTGCTCTTTCATGAGTTATTCTTGCCCACAGAGACTCACTTGGAAAGGCTCACATGCAGACGCTGCTTGCAAAGTGAGCTGAGAGAGGGGAAAAAAGACTCTAAGCAAACCACGAGACTTTGCCAGCAGTGTGTGCGCGGTTGGTCCCAAGTGAGCCTCCATAAGTCCTTTATGCTCCCTACAGCACAGTCCACAGGTTCCACTTTTCTGTTTCTTTTTTAAAAAAATAATTTTATTAAGTTTCACAAATAAAAAAATCATCTTAGATTGTAAAATAAATAAATAAATAAATAAATAAATACGTTTCTTCATTTAAAGTCAAATTGAACTGCATTGGATTTCCTTCACAATTGTTCATTGCATATGCCTGTTTGGTTTCTATATATTTTTAGCAGATGCACTGACTGTTCTACTGTTGTGGTTGAGCGCAAAATTATGAGCTTGGACCCACTACATTTCACCTGCATAAGTAATTGGGAAGATAATAGGTCATTCTTTGAAAAAGGAGTATTAAGATACTATTCATGGAGCACATAGGAAAAGTAGTATTCCAATTATAATAGTTCTTAGGCTCCTACCCAGAGCCATCAAGTACAGACAGATGAAGAAACTTTACCAGTGTCTCATTGATAGTTGAGCCAGGTTGCTTTGACACAAGAGAACTTGTCAAGGGTTCATCAACCGCTATAGGAGCTATCACTTTCATCACAAAAGTGAGGTTCTAAATGCTTTTTTAAAGAAGAAGAAGAAGAAGAAGAAGAAGAAGAAGAAGAAGAAGAAGAAGAAGAAGAAGAAGAAGAAGTAGTAGTAGTAGTAGTAGTCTTGCACAGTTTGTTGTATTCTGTTCAAAAATGTCTCTAGTGTCTTTTTACTTTGTGAAGGTAAGGCACATAGCAAGCTAAAAAAGGACATGTTTACTCACAAAAATACACACTACTCAGTGCTTCTACTTTTTAATAGTACAAGCAACAAGGCAGCAGTTACTTTGTGTTGTTGTTGTTGTTGTTGTTGTTGTTATTGTTGTTTTCTTTTGATGTTGCAAGCTTCCTTGAGTCCTGGTTCTGAGGCAGAAGCAACAAATAAATGAAGAGGATGATTACGATGATGATATTTAAATTTTTTGCTATTTACATAAATGAGCAAACATTGATCTCTCAAATGTGCAAATTATCTCTGAGATAGACAATAACAAAATTTTCATCAACACCTCACAAAGATAATTCTTTTCTTTCTTTTTTTTTTAACCATTTCTCATTTAGCGCATAAAGACCAAAATGTTAAGATTTACATACCCCATCTGGAGTAAGTTTTTGTTTCCTCCTTTCTCCTCCTCCATATCTTTGTTGCATTGACAAATTCAGGAAACATAGAAAGCTGAAACCCACATTTTACAAGCTGAACTTCTACCAAGAAGAGGTCTGTAAGCAAAATTAAATTTTCCTCTCTTTCTCTCTCCTGCTCCTTGGTTTCTCTAACCAGAAAAGGTTGCTTGTTCTCCTGGGAAATCTCTCCAGCACAGTTTGGCTTCAGTTATGTGAAATAACATGGCCACAGTGAAATAAGTTCTATATTTTCTCTTCTCATACCTCACAGATCGCTCTGTTGAATTTTCTTCTTAGTTTGTTACTCCCTTCATTTGGGATCTGTACTACCTCGCTCACACATACTGTACATGACCCACACCATTCTGTTGTCCAAAATAACAGAATATTCTGTTGGTTCCTTCCCCAAACCTTGTTTACCAAAAAATAAAACAAAAACAAACAGCAATTTTGGTTTCCATGGAGTATCAGAAATTTCTGCTCTGAGCTACTGTTTTATATCTCTTACCTACAGGAGTGGCTTCACATGCCCTCCAACATTTTACAGATGAAAACTGGGACATGTGTGACTGAGCCAAATCAGAATGCTGCCAAAAAGGTGTGGCCAGGAAAAGTGAGGCAAAAGTTAGTAATGAAGAAGGACACACAAAACTACTATTTTAAGCAGACAAATATTGGAATTTATGTGCCAAGTTTATAAAAGGCAGGAGTTTGCCACCTCGTCTCCCCTACCTCCTCCTGAATTAATTGAATGGAAACTGCTTTTGTATTTTGTATTTTGAACACAGCAATTAAAGTCAACTGAAGACAGTAGGGGAAAGTGGGAGGAGGAGAGAGAAGCCAGGACATTCTAAAGGCAGCTGAAATACGGGCATTTGAGAGGATTAACCAGAGCTGTTGTTACCCCAATGACAGACCCCATCCCGGGAGGATATAAAATTGATATCAAATATGCATGCCATGCCAGAGAGGTTGCCCAGATGGGTGCGTAGACAAATAGGTCCAATAACCAAAGTATGGTCAAGGCCAGGAAAATCCTCAGTCACATTTCCCAAGGAGACCTCAGGCTAAACACGTCCACATAAACAAAGGGTCCTTAGCCAAGAATGGCCAACCTGAAAGGATTACTGGATTTTCCCCAGGTTGAGCAATTCCCACTTTGGAAAATCCTACAAGGCAAGATCCAGTTATATGAACCAATCATGCAAACTATCAAGTTGCTATTGTGCAGCATTTTTCCCTTTATTTTGGCCATTGTTCTTTCTGGGAGAAGGCCTGCCCTTGAGGTACATTCTGTCCTATAAGTAGTCCCAGTTTTGGAGGTCTCTTTCGAGAACTCCCTGCCATGCGAGCAGACTGACACTGTTAGTTGAGTGATCCCCTCAGCCGCCTCTGTTCGCTGAGCTCCATCCTTCTCACCACTTCCCAGACTGAAGACTTCAGGATAGGTCCAGTATCACCACCTTTACGCCCTCTCTGCTATATCCCCTATCAATTTTCACCTCTTTCCCTTCTTGATAGGCCGTGTGTGCATGAGTGAGTGGGTGTGTGAGAACACATCTGTTAATAAAAACCATTTATTAGTATGTTTCTCTGGCTATGGCCTGACCCCATAAACATTCAGTAAAAGATTCTGCTGGGTTACCCTGCCCCTTGTTTTGCTATTGCCAGTACTCCACTAATTTCCTCAACCTTTACATTTTTGGAGTGAATCAAGGTGCCCCCCAAGGGACTCCCAGAAGTCAGGGTAACACTGTCCCTGCCAAACAGGAGCAACTGGAAGGAATGGTTTCAAAGCTACAGAAATTGTTTTGCAACAAACAAATCCTCTTTCCCTCACCTCAGCATCTTTCTTCTCCTTCTCCTTTTTTTCATGGAGGTTTTGACTGGATTTACCAGCAAAAAAATTAATGCTATGGTGGAGGTTTCTGTGGCTTTTTGTCATTACTCACCTACAAAGGGGATAAGCTGTAAATAACCAAAGGAGAGGAAAACAACCTGAAACATCAGTGTGACTTCCTCACTTCATCTCCACCTAAATCTTTCTCCCATCTGTTCTCCTTCGTGGATCTTGATAGATTTTGAAGATAGGAACTTCTTTTTCTTTCTTTCTTTGAAGTAAAAGGGTTTTGGTGACTTCTTACCAAAATTGCCCACTTCACCTCTCCCAAGGCATTGTTGCAAGACAAAGTGCATTTGCCCCAGAAACTCTCACTATGGTACATTCCTAGGCAGAACATCATGCAGAGCAGTTTAAAATGCAAAGGGCTAGAAATGCATACCATTGCAAAATACAATTGCAAAATAAGCACAAACATGCTTTAGTCAGTAAAGGGGAATATGTGCAAATAGGCATACATTAGGGAAAGTGCATAAATAATGTGTGAAGAAAATGCATACAAATTTCCATTACTGAAGAAAAACACAATGTGCTACAAACTTGAAGCACAGAAATTATGGAACAGGAATGCAAATGGATTCGAGGGAAAACTCAACAAAACTGAGTATGAGTTTTTGATATCCCTAATTGTGGTCCTTTCTGTAGAATGATGCTGTTACATGTTGTCCTGTCACATGGGAGCATGTTCCCAGTGTTCCTCTCTGCACCTTTCCAGCTGCCCTAGGATGGGAGCATGAGGCAAACGTCTCTTCTTTCCACACCGCAGCTGGCCATCTTCCCATGCTGCATGTGATCACACTTCCAGCCCTTCTACATGGCTGGCTGTGACAGAAGACTCATGTGATCAGGGGTCATTGATGGAGTTTTCCCATCAATATATACCCCGTGATTGCACCAGCTAGCAAGGTGAGAAGGATGAGACCACAACAAAGTCATGTGGAAGCATCATCATGATCCCTCTCCTCTTGCATCCCTATGCCAGGAAGATGCCATCCTGCAGAAAGTACCTGTGCCATGTGCTACAGTCATCAGTATGTGTTCCCTAGACAGAAATTGTGTGGGTGTGGATGCATAGTTTTTCATCACAGATGATAAGGGCTTCAGGGCAAACCCTACCCCGGTTGTCCAATTGCATATGAACTCTGTTTACTTTTCCGGGTTAGTTCCTATACTAGAATAGAGTGTTGGGCATAGAAGTTTTTGTCCCAATGAAATCACAGTATCAGTGCTCATTGCTAATTTTCTTGACTTCAGAGATTCAGCCTATATTCTCATGCAGGGCTCTGCAAATGCATGAGCATGGAGTTCAGTTTCCACCCATGGGCCCCACTTATGTGTTACAGATGCACTGGAAGTGTCCCTTCCACTCAACATTTTGTGCTGATTGTGGTGCATGTGGAGGCCTTCTGGTGGTGTGAGTAAAATTACTGCATTTGAGGCTGGTTAGAGTACATTTTGAAGCACATTGGGTAAAAAAAAATCATCTGAAATCATCCCAGAAATAAATTAAAATATTTACAGTGTTCAGGGGGCATTTGGAGAGTTTCAAGGGGGTTTCAGGGGCTGCAACAGTGGGGCTCATTTTCTTCACCCCATCTTACTGGGATCAATATAGCTACTGCCATTTTGTTATTGCTCTCACACCACTCCCAACAATGAATGCAACTTCCCGTGATACAATCATGCCACTGATGGCTGCCCCATGAGATGGAGTGTCAATCATATGGTCCCTCATTATTTATTTCACCCTAATTATATATTCCTAGGTGGCTGTACAATCATTAAGCAAGGGAAACTTGGTTAGCTATAGCATCTTACCCAGTGATAAGAAGGACTTTAGCACATCTCACCCAGTTATGTAATGGAATGTGGGTTAAAAAAAGTTGTTTCCTTCAAAGCAAAAGTTTCAGATAAAGAATCGTATATATTTATGTCTATTATTGCAATGTTGTCCAGTGGCATAAGGGATATTCACCTGTCTTATAGTCCTTTGCACCCCTCACATGTTTTCCAGAGGGTTTAGGAGCTCTCCAGTATAGATTGTGGGGCACCAAAGGGAAGGGAAGGGAAGGGAAGGGAAGGGAAGGGAAGGGAAGGGAAGGGAAGTTTCATTGTGCAAGCCAACTTCCACTGGCTTTCAACTATTACTAAGAGTGGTGAGGAAACAAATACAGATCTGCTAATATCTTACTGCTCCAGAAAATCTGAGAAATGGTGGCTAGTAATGCAACTATTCCATAGCACAATTCTCTCCTCTTCAGCGTTAGGTTTATATATTGAGAAAGGACACAAGTAATACACATGTCGTCATACATCTTTGCCCCAAGTGCTGTAGGAGTTAACCCATATGGTGGTATATCTCCTTTCCTATTTAACCCTTTTTTTCAAACTCTTACACATTTTATGTTGCATGTGTCCATTTTACTCTCAAACTGGCACATCATGAATACATATAATTAACCCCATAACGACCCTCATCCCAAGGCTACAAAGAAGCAGTAAACTCTCCTAGGACTTGGTTCTTCTCACTGACTTTCACCACTGTAAGCTCCCTATTTCTCTGGTGTCAGCTGCTGCCATCTATCAAAACAACACCTTTAAGAAGAACAGCCCTAGTGCCAGTTCAGGCTGCCAACCTGAGAAAAATCAATCATAATATTGAATATCCTGAGCTGTCTCTGCTTTGCTTTACAGTTACAGAAAAGCTGTTGCAGAGGGCATGCTGACATTTCTTGAGAAAATGCATAAGGGAGAAATATTTTGACTTGTGGGCAGTTTTAAGGCGCGGTATTGAAGTCACTCTGGACTGAGTGTGATAGGACTTATAAAAAGCAGAAATGATGCTCATGTGGGATGTGACCTTTTTCTGTTTTTATTTGTCACTGATGCAGAAAGGCACACATCTTGCATGGACTAGAAATGTGGGTGTTCTTGTGGAATATCTTTACATCACCTTAATCTCATATGGTTAGCTAAGGCAGACTTGGGCTCCTTGGGACAACACTGGATTGGAAATACATCCTTATGAAAACTTTCTTTACTTCTTTTTGCCCATACCACTTCTGCATACCATATTCCCAAATTCCCAAAATGAATGTGGTAATGAGTTGAATGATTATGAATGTGTGTCAGTTCCTGCGGTAGTATGGGGTCAATTTATGAATGAATGTTGAAAACACAGACTAATATGTAAGCAATTTGCAGATTTATATAAGCCTTTTTGAAGAACTGCAAAAAAACAGAAACAACACCACATATTTTATGCTGAATCCAACACATCCCAAAGTTCCATGCTCCCCATAAAGCACCAGTGAGGGACCCACTTACAGAAATTTTCCTGCTCAACACCTATTGTAGGCAACCACAAAGCCCAAATTTTTTTAAAAAAAAAAGCCAAATTGTACATGTGGGCAAACAATTTAAAAAATGATATAATCAAATAATACAGCCCACTGTAAAGAGTTTAGCTTCCACTCTTTTCTAAATCAGCACATTAAATTTCTATTACTCAGTTCAAAGTGAGAAGAGCATAGAGAACATATCTTTCTTCTCTGTCTCCCCTTCTTTCTTCTATTGGGGGCTAAAACAGCAAATAGAGCTTCTTTGAGAGAGGTCTCTACCCACTGGGGCAAAGCAATAATTCACAGGGATTACAATATATGCTGCAACGTTTCACAGATGAAAACCGTGAAGGTTTGTCTGAGCAACATGTGCTCAAAAGGGTGTGGCCAGGCAATAAGAGGGCAAAGGTTACTGACATTAAAGAACACAAGAAAGTACTATTTTACCCAGAGAAAGCCTGGGTTTCATGTAATGGGTTTAGGAAATCCTGAAAAAAAGACAAATCCAGATACAATACACACAACACCATTAACAACAAATATAATATTATATAATACATTATTCTAAAATCAAAATGCTTTTATCAAACCTGCCAAAAAATTACAGCTTTGTCTCACATTCACAGTATCCACCCCCTCTACCTGATGCACATTATAGATCAGGTTGAATCCCATAACCTCCCCATAATTTGCAATTTAGGAAGGAGCATTTAGAATTCTTAGCCAGAGAGCTCTTGGGTCTCAGTAAACTACAAGCCCCAGAATTCCACAGGATGTTGAAAGTGGAATAATAGCACTTTAACAGTGTAGTCTGTGTTACTGCATTTGCTAGCCTGAATTTGGGGCTGCTAGATATCATTTTGATATCAATAATTTGGATCTCTTCCACCACCCCTCTCCACGTGTTTGTGAGGCCCCCAGACAAGCACTGAACTAGGCTCAGCTGCTAAACGCTGCAATATCCCAAGACAATACAGGCAGGCCAGAAATAGCCAGATCACCACTTTAGGAGACCTCTCTGCAAACACCCTCATTTTGTATGCACGCTGTTTACAAAGAACTCCTTGCCTCGAGCAGGCAACTTGGCAAGCTGAATACTCAACTGTCAAGCACTGAGTATTTGCATACTGTCTACCTCTTTGTCAATTCAGACCTAACTCAATCATGTTAAATTTTGACCTTTCCAAAGCTTTGTCTCATGCCCGAAACTCATTGTTTTCCCCAAGTACGGAATAGCCTGCAGTTACATTTCTCCCTATAAAAACCCCCGATTCCGAGACCTTCTTCGGATCACTCCGGACTTCCACCCAGCCTTGCTGCCATTTCGTTTGGCGAGCTGTCCCCTCAGTCCCACATACTGAGACTCCATACCAACGAACTCAATCTTCAGACCTCTCCGGGCTACAGGACAGGCGTCATATCACCCAATTCAACAATCCCTCTCAAAATCCCTCTATACCACTCCAACCTTTATTTTCTATAGTTATCTGAGTGTGTATGCTGCATACACTGTTTGTTTGTATTTAATAAAAATCTCAGTTATTCTTAAAACTTGGTGTGCTCCTTGGCTTGGCCTGACCCCGTAGACATTGGGTAAAAGATTCCATTGCGTTGCCCTGCCTCTCGCATTGCTAGCTTGTGCTCTTAGCTAATTTCCCAAACTTAGTTAATTGAGAGCACATTTAGGTGTCCCTCCCGGGACCCCCAGTAGACAGGGTAACAGTCCGGAAAGGCCCTTACTTTCTTCACAGTCATGTTGGCATGGTCATATATTTCCTGGATTTGAAAATACTGAATTTAGCTGCAACAAGAGAATCCTAAACAAAGGAGCACTGAGGACTGAGACAACTCATTGAGGTTTCTGCCTTCAACAGAGGTAAAACTTTTCCATTTGGTCCTCAACTGGCAGGTTTAACGTTTCAGCATTTAAATTTTTCTCCAGATATAGCCGGTTCTAATCCCCACTTAGCCATGAAACACACTGGCCTATCTTGGGCCAGTGATTCTCACTCATCATGGCCTCCTTCACAGTGTTATCATATGGATAAAGTAGGTAAAAGAGGGCCATGTATGCCACTTTGAACTGATTGGGGAAAAAAGGTGGGATATATATGTAACAAACTGTAATCATAACAATGCCCCTATTTTTACTTGGCACGTTGGAAGGTATGCTTTTTAATCGGCAGATGTGAATTAGTGACTACGAAAGGGGTACCCGTTTTCTTTTCGGATAATTTTATCGTTGTATTTTCATTTCATCTAAAAATGGGGGAGGAAACCCTTTTAAAATGTTGAATAAGAAGAAAAGACGGCACATCTGCTGACTGTGTTTGACACAGGCTTTTTTTAAAAGAGAGAGTGTGCAAGACTGCAAGGCCTAGCTTCTTTAACCTGTTGTCTAGGCTGCATTTAAAAAATTGGATTGAAAAGGATTAGATTAGATTAGACCTGCTGGATTTAAAAATGTTAAAGTTCCATTTAGACCTTAACATAATCTCCTTCCATTCTCTGGAGTCATCAAACTGAGCATTTGCTCTCCCAGTTTCCCCTCCCCCAGTACCACTTTTATTAAATTTGCTTCCTTCCATCCCTTTCTCTCTCTCCCTCTCTCTCTTTCTCTCTTTTCATTTTAAACATCCTGGTTTCATATTTGTAATAGCAAGAAATCCTCTGAGATGGATCTAAAAGTTTCTTTTTGACCTGAGGGGAAGAGCAAGCAAGCATTTAAGCTCTGGATTTCACAATTATTTTATATGTATTGTGCACCACTGCAAATATATAAATATTAATAGCTAGGTGGGGTTTTTTTCCCTTTTCTGTTATCTTTCTTTTTTCTTTCTTTCCTTTTTCCCCTTTTTTTTTTAAACAGAATATGTGAGAGTGCTTTTAAGTGCTTGGAGTTTTTCAAAAGAGTAACGATCTTTTACAGTACAGCTTATTTATAGCATATTATTATAAAGAAATGCAGGATTAAAAAGCATCCATATACTTTATACCACTTTGTGAAGTACCTTGCTCTTATAGTACCTGTAAACAAAAATTACACTGTTATATATGCACGGTGTTTCACAGTACTCCAAACATGTAGATGGAGCTACATATTTATATCTTTACAAAAGAGATATCATATAGGGCCCTGTTTTATCCCCATGCTGTTCAACTTAACATCTACATGAAATCACTGAGTGAGATGATCCACAAGCCTGGACTGAGGTGTCATCAATATGCTGATGATGTTCGGCTCTGGTTCACCTTTTCACTGAATCTAGACAAAGCAGCAGATGTTCTGAATCAGTACCAGGGAGTGGCTATGTATTTTCAGGCTGTTCCAAAAACATTGCACTCCTCCTAAAGAATTAGGTTTAGAGTTTGTAAAGGCTCTGAGATCCAGAAATCTGGCCATGCTCTAAATTCATAATTGCTTTAAAAAACTCTAATACTCGTTGTTGCTGTTGTTGTCGTTGTCATCATTGCTGTTGTTGTGTGACCTTGGGCCTTTCCACACTACACTGTTATAATGCTATTATTCCACTTTCAACATCCTGTGGAATTCTGGGATTTGTAGTTTACTGAGGCCAAAGAACTCTCTGGCTGAGAATTCTAAAGGCCCCGCCCTAAACCGCAAACCCAGAATTCCATAGGATGTTGGAAGTGGAATAATAGTACTATTAAAAGTGGTTGTGTGTGCGGAAGAGTCAAGTCATTTCAGACTTGCAGTGACCCTAAGGCAAACCTATTACAAGGTTTTCTTGGAAAGATTTGTTCAGAAGGCAAAGATGGGGAAGGTAAGGATAGGGAAATCTGCCAGTTTCACATTCTTCTGCATTTGAGTTTTCATTGAATGTGAAAAAATATGGAAATTTGTGCATTTAAAAAAAAAGCCTACCCCATTCTGAAATGAAATTATTCCTCATTCGTAACATTCTAATTTAATAGCTATTTCCAAGATGGAAAAACCTTGCTTTTCTTGCCTGCCATATTAAAGGTGATGGGTCTATCGGGGGTGGGGGTGGGGAATGGCAGCCCTAACTCAACACAACAGACACAGTTGGATATGCAAGGACTGAAAGCCAGCATTTTAAGAATTATGTTTGCAAAGCCCACTGGCTGGATCATCAAATCTGTCAACGTGAGTTTCTGCTACACAAAAATGAATAGTATATTTGATTGTAACAGAAAAAAAATACACAACCATCACAAAAAATGGGATACAAAATACATAAAATAAAATTTAAAAATTAAATTAATGTAAAAGTCTAACGAGATGGAAATTGGCACACTAATATTTAAAAATGAGCATTACTGTAGGACATTACTTTTGTTGTTCTTGTTGGCTGATATAGATTTTCCCTATCTTCTTCTATCTATCTATCTATCTATCTATCTATCTATCTATCTATCTCTATCTTCTTTTTCCATATGATTTACAGGTATTTTGATTATTTTTCAGTTACATTTCACTTAGTTAATTATTACAAACAACTATATTTTAAACCATCAAAAAGAACCAAGTTCAAATGCATCTGGTTCTATCACTATATAATTTATTATGTGCCTTCAAGTTGCCTTTGACTTATGTATAGGGATTTCTTGACAAGATTGATTCAGAGGAGGTTTGCTACTGCTTTAAGGCTAAGAGAGTCATCCAGTGGGTTGCCACAGCCAAGCAGGGATTTGAACCCTGGTCTTCCAGAATCCTAGTCCAATATTCAAGCCATTACAGCAGACACTGGCTCTCTTACATTTATTGGATGATTATAAGTTACACGTTGTGAAAAAGAATGCCTTCTGTTTCCAGATTTCAGATCTTAAGTTTACTGCAGTTGTGCATGCAGGGAGAATAGAAAGGAATGGCCATAACAGGTAGCAGGGCACTTCATAGTGTAACATATTGGCCTTATCCACACAATGATGCTCTCTCTCATCATTTTGTCACAACTGGAATGGGAGCATATTCCCAACACTCCTCTCTGCATACAACTGGCTTCTTGTGGAAGGGAGTGTGAGGGACACTCTCCATCCTTCCAGACTGCAACTGTTCTTCTTCCCATGCTTCAGTAGAGGAAGAAGCATGTAGATTGTGTTTCTGGTGCTTCTGCATGGCCAGCTGCAATGGAAGGCTCACACAACTGGAGATCATTGATGCATTTTCTCTGTCATTGCTATAGCCTGCAATTGTGCTGGCTAGCAATTATGGGAAGGGTGAGAATGTGACGGCGTCATGTGGAAGGGTTGTCACAGTCACACTCCTCTTGTGTCCCCATGCCAGGACTTGTCATCATGCAGAAAGGGCTGTTGTTCCAGGATATACTTCTGATTCCTGTGCTCCACAGTATTGTTTCCAAGTTTCAAACTTTCCAGGCCTTGGGAATGTTTAGTATGATAAATGCACAGAGAGGCTAGCCAGCAAGTTGTACAAACTGTGGAAAAGGAACCTCTCATTTGTGTAGTAAACCAAGAGATATCCACAAGGAACTTGTCTTCCCGTGTGTTGGTAGTAGCACATTTCATAGGACCTATGACACTGGCCATTTGCGTACAGTTTAGTACACATAGCACTCTTAAGATAGAGAGGGAAAGAATATTTGAAAATGTTTGGGAAATGGTTGAAAATATGTTTTTGAGTGTTGAGAAACCCAGATGAGAAGAATCCTGGACTGATGAAAAATTTCAGAGGTCAAATTTATTCTGCACAAAATTCTCATGTGGTTGTTTTGCACAGAAAACAATTCTCTGCTCAAGAAACAGCATTTTTCTGCACAAAAAATAATATTGTAGTTCAGAAATATTAATTCTTGCATAGCAAATGTTGTAATTGGGGATTTATTCTATTCAAAATTAGTACATGAATGATTTGCACAGAAAACAGCATTTTATGTGCAGGAATTAGTATTTCTGCATTGAAATATTATTTTCTGTTCAGAAAATGCTGAGCTCTGTTCAAAAATGCTGTTTACTGCACAAAGCAACAAGGTGTGAATTTCTTGCAGGATAAGTCCCAAATTGCAAATCACATTCAAATTCTGAGTGATTTTTAAAGACTTTCTCACAGCACGAAAAAAGTTACTGAAACTACTTAAAAAAAAACTTAGTGAAAATCACATCATTGCTGTAAGAGCTGACCTCTGTGTTCTGAAAGAGCACACAGCACATATCTTCTGGGGGTAGTACAACTGCAAAATGCAAATGAGGAAATTATGGCCAGAATTCACTCAGGCAGTTACAAATGTGTAAGCGCCATAGTTATAACTACACAGTGACTCCTGGTCTAATCCCTCCATCCCTACATATAAGGCAGCAGACATTGTGAGCAACAGGGGTCTGTTCCCCTTTTGATCAAGGAACAGTTAACTGATGGCCATTATCCCATTGCTCACTTGCATTATCCCATTGTTCACTTGACGATCCCTTGGCCAAAGAGGCACTGAATGAGAGGCCTTGATATGCAATGCATCCCCTCCTCCATTGTAAAACAAGACCTGCTGTCAAAATTCACTCGGAGAGGACAAAAGCTGTGTGGGTAATGAGCAATCCAGAGGTCAAGAAGCCAGAGGATTAGTCAGTAGCCAAGAAAACCAAGACAGGCAGAGAGACATGCAGAAGAGAAGTACAATCAAGTTCCAAGGGTCCAGAAAACACAGAGTCTCCAAGCTGGCTTGGATGCTTTTCCAGAGAGTGGGTGATACATATTGCTTCCTGTGGCTTGTTAGAGAATTGAGAGATTTTTTTAGTAATAAGTCTCCCAATCAGCTGAGTATTTAGTAATGCACTGGCAGAAGTTGAACAAATTACCAGTCCCACTTTATCATCTCCACCCCAGACACACTTAATCTGGCTCAAAATAAAAACACAAACAGTTTCATAAAAAAGTACGAAAAGTTTACTTACAAAATCTTGTGCATAGTTTACACAGGCTCAGTTTTTGAAGAAAGGTGACATGAAAATAAGAACTCACATGCTTACAAGAAAGCATGTTTGCCAAAGAATCGGAAAGCACATGCTTACAGGGAAGCCAAAGAACAAAAGGGAAGAGGAAGAGAACATGCAAGGGGAAGTGGGTGTTGACCAAACAACAGGAAGTTTACTCTAGGCAATCTCCTCTATGCCTACAATAGACATGCAAACTAAATAGCCAGTTAATTAAAGCCTGCAACTCCCAACATGGCTGATGACTGTTTGCTGCCAGCCTAATCTAGGGCAGCTTGATTGCTCAATGAGAATGGCTGAGGCACCACCATCTTATCTGCAGGGGTACAAAGCCCCTCTGGAAAATTCTTAGGCCATTTCTGCATGATTTTCTGTCCCACAATAGCAGCAAATTGTTTCCAGTGAGCCATACTACCACAAGACATTGTCACTATCCAGCTGCTATTCCATCTGCAAGCATCGCCAAACCACTGTATTCTATTTGCAGAAAAAAATCCATTAAGCACCTCCTTTAGCACTTCAATCTCATCAGCTGGCTCACTGCAGAACCATAATAGTGCTTGATAGCACTTCCTGTGATCACAGATCCAGCAGTGGACAGGCTGTGGGCATGCCCAGCTTGCCCTTCCCTCAGGGTCTCACATGGCTGGTAACTTTAAAAGCTATCACCTCCCTCTGTTTATTTTAAAGTTCTCCTTTGAGCTAAAACTGTATATATTTTTTACTACATTTTTAGATATTATAGCAAATGCAATAGTGTATGGTCGTGTTTAGTATGGCTTCCAAAGCGGAGGGGGGACAACCGATCAGTGGTGGTGGGGCAAAGTGAAGGCAGGGAAAAGGAGCAGTCAAGGGCATTGTAGTGCAGAAGAAACACTGGTGGCAATACTGCTACTCATCTGCTTAAGGTGGAAGGGTGCAGAAATCAGGGTTCCCAATCTGCCACAATCACCAAACGGCAATGCTAGGATTGTAATGGTATATTGCGCTAATGGTGTCTACTGTGGAAACAGCCTTAAACTGCTGCTATCCCAGTCGGAGACACAACACTCATAGCAAGGTGATGACCATTGTGCAAAAAGATCTCTGGCACAATGGGATGCACTATGGTGGTTCTGCTTGCACAATGATGCTGGAAACATAGCTATGTCTCTGCTCACCTCCTGAGATTACAAGTATTGTGCACTGGTACAATTCAACTTTACATAATCTTAAATCAGACTACGATGACGTAACCACCTAGGAGGATGCCAGCCAATATTTTTTTTTCTCATTTGTTTAATTTTGCTATAAAATAAGTCATATTTGTGGGTGAAAACAATTCAGAGGTTTACCCCTCATAAACTGGTGTCTGTTTCACTGACTTGTAAATTCATTTAGAACCAAGTTTCTGGCTTCTTTCAGGAAAGAAAACTATACTTCTTCCCTCCCTCCCTCCTTCCCTTCCCCCCTCCCTCCTTCCATCCTTCCATCCTTCCTTCCAAGCAGCAATATCTTGCAGCCTTTGTTTATCTTTGAATCAACTGTTGTGTTGTGTTTTCTTCCGGCAAAGGTCCTCTTAGATGAATAAATAACATACCATTTGAAAATTGTCCCTGAAAAAAATAAGTGTATGGATGTGAAATGGATGTGAAGTGGATGTTAATGCAAAGCAAGAGTCTTACAAGGGTTTTCTTTTTTGACCAGTTTCTTTCCTGAAATTCACCTCCATCCAAGGACTTTTCCATAAAGTACTATTGTACTTTGTACTGTTTAGATGCAGGACTTATATTTGACTGAAATGACACATTTAATGGGCTTGGCCCTATGTATTAACAACATATAGTCTATGTGTGTACAGACAACTTCCCAAAGTACTGCGTCCTCCAACTCTCATTGTTCCTTGTACTAGCAGTAGCTCTACTTGACCTCTAAATAATTATTAAAAGTGTTTTTCCTCTTTGTTTGGCTTTAATATTTTTTTCCTAAGATCACAGTGTGAGATGTTTTGACTGAAACTCAACTGCCATTCAGAACGTATAGAAAGAAAGCTGTTTCCTTGACAACAGTAGCTATGTATATAGGTGGTTCTATGCGTTTCACCTTCTCCCCGATATGCACAGACCTGCGTGGAACAAGAAAGCTTAAATATTAATTAGGATTGATAATCAAAGCAAGGGAAGCGTCAGGATTTATATGCATATACAGCACATAAATATGTAAAGTAAGCCACCACAACACATTGGGTTAGTAACATTGGTTTTACTGGGTCTAAGCTGATCTGTTGGATGATGTGAAGAATATACAGTAACTTACTCTCTGCAACTGTCAATAGTTTAGTCAACTTTTCACAGGTGTTTTTATTATGCATTATCAAAAACATTTACACTATCATTTAAAGTGTTTGGCTGGAATATTTTGGTGGAGTTTTGAATGCATAAACTGGAGTTATACATTCATAACTATGGTGTTCATGATTCCTACACAGCCCCTAGTTTAGGGACATATAGGGACCATGAAAGTTCCCCAAACCCTACTTACCAGGAAGTAACTGCTGTGATTCCTCTGTCACTTGGGAAGTAGCTAAGTGACATTCTCACCCACCCCTCATACAAGTGATATCTGGTATGAGGGGGGATTGGGACAGGGATCCCACCTTTGCCTGTTGCAGTAGAGATTATTTATGAATGAAGATAGGAACATCAGTCATCTTCTTCCCAAGCAACACAGGAAAGGACTCCCATCAAAGAGTCACCAAGGTAGGTGTACCACCTAATGGGACCAAAACAAAGATCACAGTGAAGTTTTGAACTGTAACACTACCTTGTCAAAGACAAGCAGCTTAGGGGATTCTCTCCAACTGCCCAACTCAGCATGCCCTGTGATCAGGAGAGTGCTGACGTTGTCATTTCCTATTGCCCTCATCTGAAGTGCATCAGAAAACCTTCAGTTGGAGTGCTGCCTGCTTTAAGAGCTAGAGTTTGGGGGAGTGACAATAGCAAAGGTAGCTAGTGACAATAGCAGAAGTAGCTAAGGTGATTGAAGTAGCTAAGATAGCTAAGCAGAAGTAGCTGAGATGATGGAAGTTTATCATCCCAATGAAGCAAGGTTGCAGCTTAAGGGCTCTTTTTCCAGATTTTTTTTCTATTTTACATGATGTGAAAGGAAGTTTAATGACCATAGATGCTGCCACTCAGGCTTTTGCTACATTGAGATAACAATTAAAATTATTTAAATCAACCCAACTCCTAGTTAAATTCAAATTCCTAGTTAAATTTGTGTGTGAGGGAGAGGGAGAGGGAGAGGGGGAGAATGCTGGATGATACCTTCACTAGGACCAACCAAAATGACCAAATGTGTCCTAGTTTTTCATTTCTACAGAAATCTTCATCAGGTTAGATGGGGGGGGGGTTGAACTGGTGAAGACACTAAAAGTTTATTTAAAAATCTGGCCAGATGTTGTGGTCATTAGGTCTGCTTCCAGACTAACCCAGACTAACCACCTAAATGAAGTTTGCAGATTGAGTAAAGAAGAGTTAGGTGTGAAGATATCAGTTTACACCCTGTGTAAATCTGGCCAGATGTTGTGGCTATTAGGTCTATAGCAAGACTACAAATTGGCTTCAGTTGACTTTAAAAAAAAAGTAGATCACCAGCCAAATTCAAACTCCAGCTTTGCTTATATTTGCCACATTACTCTATGTTTCTACTCTAAGCTAACTCAGAAGCCAGGCCAAGGCACTGGCCATATCTCAGAGCTTCAGCCAACCTTTTTATCTCCAGAGATGGAAAGCAGCCATTGATCATACATTTTGTCAAGGAACATACAGCATAAACTGATAACTTCTCACCTAACTCTGCTTTACTCATCTGGAAATCTCTGTCTTGCTGCTATTGTTAAAAGAAATGGAACTGTAAATTTTGCTGATATGCTTAAAACACATCTTGAGATCTGCCAGTGGATCCAGATCTACCTTCTTTCCAGAGTATATGTGGTTGAAAGAACCTCTGGTTCAAATTATACCTTCACTTTGGCAGTATAACTTACTAGGTAGCCTTGGACACATCATTGTCTATCAACCTCAAGTACATAGATCATAACTGCATTAAGTATAATGAAGTGTTTTAGAGCATAAAAATTTGCACATAAAAGCAAGAATGAGTATGCTAACTATGCTCTGCTCTGCCTTTATTTTCATCACATTCTACATACAGAGGGCCATTGTCTACAGAGAAAACTTTCCTGTATATGTGAAGGGTCTGTGCAATTTGAAACAATTGGATCAGAACTTAGACAGGGATTTTTAAAAAGAAAATGACTGGCATCCTGTTGAGCAGTTACGATGAATTGAGCAGCTAGACTTGTACATTTGTAACTGCTTGGTATTCATGTTTATGACTGTGACCACAGCAAGTGGTAGACATGTGTTCTGCTGGGCATTGGGACACAGCAGGATATCTCCACCACTCTCCTACCAGTTACCTCCACTGTTGACAATAAAAAGTAGGACCTCCAACACAACTCATTGGCCTGAAGACTGGTGATGGGAAGGGAGTGGAAACATCATCCTCCTAAGCCCCAAATGCCAGCAAAACAGAGCTCCTTTGCTCACTGTGGCTGCTAGCTCTTCATGCAGTTGTAAGAGCTCAGGTCAAGTAATGATTAATAGCTACACATTCATAATTGCAGGTATGATGTAAGATCTCAGTCAGCATTTACAATTATACAGTTGGCCCTTCACATTCACTAGGGTTAGGGTTGCAGAACCCCCACAAAAGTGGAAAAAATTGCAAATATGAAAATGGGGAAGGTAAGGTTTGCAGGGGAAACAGGCACCCAGGGGCCAAACCAGGTCAGTGAAAGGACAGAGAAAGGGAGTAGGTCAACATGATGGCCCTATACTTCCTCTCTCTCATCATTCTCCTTCCTTGGGTGTGGAAGGAACATTGGGGAGGGGTTTGAAATGCTGAGAAAATGGACTGTAGGCCATCTTTAGCTGGCCAGGCAGCAGCTGTTGGAGGAGGAAGAGGAGGACCAGAATTGGGATTTTAAAGGGTTGTGTGGCCTGATCAAAACTGCTAAGAGAGATTGTTCCCTCCAATAAGAAGCACTTGGAGAGAGCAGGGGTTTGAGAAATCAGCAAATAATAAAAGCCATGAAAGTTATATCCGCAAATGTGAAGGGCCAACTGTAGTTCAACGACCGTCCCAGAGCAGTTACTTAATGCCGTGATCATATTTTAAAAGCAACAGTTTACCTTCCAGATTCTTTCTCAAGTAGTTAATTAGTTACCTTTGGAAAATGTTATCTGAATGTGACATCCCTTTGGCCTATGGGCTAAAACTCACTTTTCTCCTGTCCACCTTGACATCTTCTCACAAAAGCCACAACCAAGCATAAAGTTCAGCATGAGCCAGTGAACATAAAAATAACTATAAACATTGTAAATACACTCCAGCCGTAATTAAGCTATCCTTTATTATGTTATATTCATAATGTAACTTAGTTATATATTATTGGAGAAAGGAATTAATTGCCTGGAACGCCTATTTGCTACCCAGAATGTATTTGTTACTTCCAGTTCTGCCCAGATAAGGTTCTAGACTGCAGACAACTGCTCTTTGTATCTACAGGATTATAAGAAGGATGACAGAGGAAGGTAGAGCTAATCCCGTCACCATCGTTTCCTCTCCTCATATGAAAGCCTAACTTATTTTTAAAACATCTAAATTAAACAAGAGAGAATGAGAATCCCATGTTGTCTGCCATTAGCTCCTGGGAGAAATTGTCGGGAAACTCAGGGGTTGGGGAGGAGTTTGAAGTACAGAGATGACCTAGAAATTTACACTAAGGGAATATTGGCCAAATCCCTGGTGAACTACACTGGCAAAGGCAGTGATGGCAAGAAGAAAAGGCAGCTGTGAAAAAGAAAAGGCATTATTGTGAGATGGCAGATTTTACTTGCTTTCCCTCACCACCACTGTGCAATCCTGGGATAAGTGCACTAATGTAGCATGCCCAAATGTAGTTATCAAGGATAACTACAGGGGTATTTCAGCCAGAATCTGGTTTATCTATAGTAGGGCTGTTAAACATGCAGAGTGTGGAGTAAATAATATAATGGAAACATTCTATATCTCAGAGATACTTCTAAAGATAGGGCAACAGGTGATTCTAATCAAAACCAAGAACATCTTAACACAAACAATGTGCTTGTATGAATGAGGCAAAAATGAATTGGTTCAGACAAGATTTGTCCTTCTCCTCTGTGAGCTAGAAATTCTCAGCTGAAGATCTATAAGAAGATTTGAAAATTTTACAGTGAAAGCACTGTGAGTCTATCCAGTTCAAAATTATATCACATCTCCAATTAAGACACTTTGCTTCTTTGTAAAAGTGAGCCATAAAACTCCAGCCAGAACTTGGAAAGGCTGCTTTTTTGCAATGCAGCACCCTATGGCTATGTTGAAGAGATTATGGAAGTTCTAGTCCAGAAACTTACTTTCTTAAACTCTGGTCAAAGCACAGTATGCTACAGGAAATACACTGAGTTGGTATAAACCCACCATCACTTTACCATGAAGCGTTCTAGAGCCATTTGCTTCTGTCTGCAGTTCCCAGAAAGACAGAGTGGGCTATGTGTCATATCCAGTGTTCACCTCTGTGCAATATCAAAGAAGATCTTCATCTGTGCTTTTTGCTTCATTGATGGAGATTAATAAATGGAGCACTGAGTCCCCATTTTTTCCTGTCAGTTTTGCATTTCATGCTTAAAGAAATATGCCAATGCTAGCTAGACCATCATTCTTTCACATGAGTATTTTAGAAGAAAACCAAGCTCTCTAACTAAAATAATGCTCATATGAAACCATGGATGCCTCTCCTTGCGCATCTATTCCTTTCGTGGGATCCAAAAACACAAAAAATCCCTTGTCCACAACAGACATAGTGCTGAGATCCTACATCAAGGTGACAACAGTAAACACCAATTGTTAGTGAAATATGACATTGCACAACCAAATATATAACCAAAGGAGCATGTGCACCTGCAGGGAACGTGTGTAATGCATGTAGATTATGGAGTATGGGCGCACATCTATATGTGATGCGTTTGTGTGCATTCTTGCACAATGGAACTGCATGCACTATTCTGCTTCAGCAACCATCAACTGAATATAAGTGTTCCGCATTGGACAAAAATGTCCCATCACATCCATGAGGAACTTAACTGAAACACTAACAGGATTCTAGCCATGAACTACAGTGGCACCTCCTCTTTTGTTTGGGTTCGAAGCCCATTCCCTTGCCTTTTGCCCTGCTGTGTGTGCCTTCCTTCTGTGCACCCAGGCAAAAGGCAAGAGAATGAGAGGGGGGAGCTCCATGCATGGGGAAGGAAGGTTTGTGCCTCCCCCCCCATACCCTTGCCTTTTGCCTCCGCATGCATTTTCCGCACCACCAGGGCCAAAGACAAAAGAATGGGAGGGAGAGGCACTGGAGGCAGAGAAAGAAGGCATGTGCATGCCTTCCTCCCATTTCTTTGCCTTTTGCCTCAGCATGCATTCTCCATTCCAGGGTCAAAGGCAAGGGAATGGGAGGGGGGCACCAGAAATAGAAAAGGAAGGTGCATGCATGCCTCCCCTGCATTTCCTTGCCTTTTTCCTGGTCACTTTTGCCTTCCTTCTCCCTGCCCGGCAAAATATAAGGGAATGGGAGGAGGAGAACTGGGGGAAGGTATGCATACGCCCCATGAATAATCAACTTTGCAAAGATCATACCCATGAATGTGGAGGGAGGACTGTACTAATATTTTGTCCTCTTAGACCCAAGAACCACCTTTAATTCCCATGTGTTCATCTTTTCTCTCATCCTATTTTTCTGCTGTCTCTTTTCTTTCCCCCTTTCTTTCCACTCCCATCTGTACTGGAATTTTTTTTAAAAAAAGGTTCTGACTATTTCTGTTGAGTTGAGGGATTTCAGGGGGCTGTGTGAAGGAAGCAAGATATTTAGGAATTATTAGAGATCTCTTGCAGGAAACAGGCTGTCTGTGAATGTATTGCAGAAGTTGTTTATTCAGATGTTTGAGATACACCCTCTCCCCGTCCCTATACACATTGCAGTGAGTTTTGTCAACCTTCTTTTTGAGTTTTCTTCTTGTATGTCAAGCAGGATGTCTGCTTCTTCAAGTGCTTCACCTTGACCGCAAAAGGGAAGGTAGAGTTGTGAATGACATACACAATTAGATAGTTACAATTAGATGGTAAGCCTTAGGGCAGGGAACTATTTGGTTGTTCTTTTACTTTTGAAGCAACATACACAATGATGGTGTTACATGAATAAATGTGGAGTGGGGAGAGAGAGAGCAAGCTATGGATTGGTCATGAAATAATATTACTGTAAATATTGCCTGGCATTCTGTTAGTGAGTTACACAGACCTAAGTCCAACTTGCTTCTATGTAATTCACTTTTTTGGCTGTTGTAAATATTGGAATCCTCTGCCTCCCACATGAGATGACCAAAGCCACCTGTAAACTCTTCTTCTTTTTTTAATCCTGCCTGGCCCAACATGACCATATAACGGTCAATGGAATGCAGCAGATATCTGGGAAGTATCTGGCTATTGCCTATAGCCAGATCAATACTGACAACATTACTATCTAGGATCTCTGGGATGTCCCAGGGAATTCCTTCACTGCCAGGCATCTGATTAAAGGGTTATATTCAGAGGTTTCTCAGATACCCTCCTACTCTTCATTGACCACTAAAGGGCCATGTGTGCAGTGAGCAGCATGGAAAATGGTGGGTTTACAGGGAGAGGAGACTGGAGATGTGTCATAGTTCTGTCTGTGGAACTTTTATGGTGCATCTCCATAATTCAGGTTCTTGGCCATTGTCTTTAGAGGACAGAAAATTAATATTTCAGCCTAGAATTGAATTTAAAGTATTCACTGTAATTATGTTAGCAGGTAAGTGTGCAGTAAATAGATGGATAGGCTGGTGGATGGATACATATATAGTGAAGTAAGTAGGTAGATAAATATATAGATGATAGCTATTATTATATATATATCAGTATATTACCGTATATTAGAATAAACAATGACTACTTGCCCAAATGGTCATGTATCTAGACAAAATAGAAGCACAGACAGTAAGGAGTGACATTCTCTGAATCAGTATTCATATAAATACAACATTTGGTATATATCCCTCCTCTTGTCTTTGGTAGGGCTTCTCTGAACCAAACATATGCAAGCAATTTCTCTTGAACTCTGGACTTGGTCTTGCACTGCATCTTTATGGATTCCTTTCTCCCATTGTTTTTTGAAAAACAACATAGATATGTTCTTGCTAAGAGATCTTCATTTTTTTTTAATCTTAAGAGGGCCTATGTTCATTCTTCTCTTTCTTTCATGGCAGAGATGAAAAAAAATGAAAGACGAATGCTTTTAAAAAAAAAAGATGAAAGGACACTAGAAGATCAATGTTTCAATTAAGGGAAATATAAAATTCTACATCCAGAGTACACTTTAGTATGTCTGTATGGGTGTGTGTTCATATAGTTGGCAAGAAATGAAGCCTTCATTTCTCACAGAAATGGGTGTCTGCTAATAAAAGGAAAAGAGAAGAATGAATCAGAGGCCAAATAGACGCACCTGTAAAGATGATCCTTACAAGAATATCAGTAAATAATACTAGAGAAGAAAAAAGATTTTGAATTCAAGAATACACTTGCTCAAACAACTGTGAAGTAAGTAGCTTGAGTTTTGTGCATCTGATAGAAGAAATCTAATAAAGATAATGGGTTAGTTCCAGGATAAGCTTCCCACAGATGGAAGGGCTGCTTCTTCATCAGCAGGAGGCTTTCAATCCAGCGGGGCTTTTCTGCTGGCTGAATGGGGGAAGATGAAATCTTTTCCAATTTCTCCCACTGAGAGAATTGGTCATGGGAGCTCCCTGGGCCGCACAGGGCAAAGGACTCAGCAAAAGCCACCCTTCCCTTCTGCCCATGGGAGCATTCTGGGCACTTAGGGACATGCCTGCCAGAAGATAAATTCTCTTGAGCTGTTAGGCCAGCAGAACTCTGGGTAATGCTGGCAGCTATGCTATTTAGACACTTGTGTAACAAGAAATCCAAGGTCCTGTTACACAAGATGTTTTCCAATTTGTCAGAGCCCAATGGCATAAAGGCACAGTTCCATCACACACACACATTTCACACACACAGGCACACCATGACTTGAATAGCCACCAGAATGGCCCAAGAATGGGTGGGAAGTCAGCAACCATAATATCCACTCTCACTGCCATCATTTCTGTGCAAGTAATGCCCACAGAGTTTACACTCCACAATATCAGCCTGACTCCAGTCCTATCTGTCTGTCTGTCTGTCTGTCTGTCTGTCTGTCTGTCTATCTATCTATCTATCTATCTATCTATCTATCTATCTATCTATCTACTCTCTCTTCTGTTCACAGGAACTCCAAGTTGATGACAATGTTTAAAATTAAAATACACTAATATCTCCATCTAAAACATCAGCAGGGCAATGCTATATAGATGATAAGCAGATACACTCCCACTATACAAACTCCTATGCAAATACCCATGAAAACTCCCATTATGTCCATATGGAGTTTTTTCTGAGATAAGTGTGCATAATATTTTTTTTAAAAAAAGTTTGGGATTAATGTGTTACAACATTACTGTACTTTTAATGTCAACATTCATTTCCCAAAGTAGCATAACAATAATCTAACAATAATCTTTGGTGTGATGAGAAATTGGTTTTTTAAAAAATAATAACAACAACAATAATAGAACTACTTGTGTGAAAGGAGGTCGGGGGGGGTTGCATAGCTTCCCACTGTCCTGATTTAGCAGGGACAAGACTGATTAATTTTCTACCATCCCACTTTTTCAGCTTCTTTTAAAATATCCCACTTTTTCTCTCTTCCTCCCACTTTCCTCCTTTGTCTTCAGCCTACTTCAGTTGCTACAATGAAGTCCAAATTGCAAAAGTAATTTGCATACAATTACCTCAGTGTGGGAAAGGAAAGGAGGGGGCAGAATCTTTTCCTTTCCTTTAGAGCCAGACAAAAACAAACTCCTGGCTCACACATTCTCCCTCATTAATATTTTTTACCAGTTTGACCAGACTCTGACACTGCTTGGCCACACATACCCCAGTTTTCTTCTGCAAACTGTGGGTATGATGTTGTCACTTACCTATCTGAGATCCCTGTACTTTCAAGAGTATGGCGTCACTCAGAGCAACACAGGACCCAGTCTATGTGCCAGTGGCTGTATCACTTCTTCCTATAACATGGTCACTAAAAATATTCTGTCATGTGATAGTCTAGTCTACAAGTGAACAACAGCATCGGGTATTTTCCACCAACCCAGTCCCCACAAAACCCTGATTACAAGAAGCTAGCTCTTTCCAAAGAAAATATTCTTTTTTGATTTTTTCACCAGAACTAAATGGCAGAGAGGTCCAGCTGAACACAGGCTAGAGGCTGATAAAAGGCATATTCATGGCGACAGTGGTGATGGAATCATTTTTCTCTGTCCCTACTGAGTCTGCATAGGGTCATCCAGCCCAACTGTTTCAAGTAGTCAACAGTTTATTTTGATTTGGCTCACAGGAAGAAAAGGCTGACTGAATGAAACTGCTCAGGTTTTCTCTGACTTGGATGCTGTAGTTGCTACAGATCCAGTGGATATAACTTTGGCCCCTGCTTGTCCTGTGTAAATGAAAATGTTTCACTTTGTGCAGCCTGAGGATTTTGAGAAGATCTTTGGAGAACTGAGAGCTGCTACATGCATGTTGGATCCATGTCTTTCCTGGTTCATAGAGGTGGCTAGGTGGAAACTGGGTGAGTGGATAAAGGGAATAGAAAATGCCTTATTACATCATGACAAGGTTCCAGTCTGTCCAAAAGAGGCAGTGGTGAGTTCTTTAGGGGAGGGGAATCTTTCTTGAAATCCACTTATTGATGTTATTCCACTCTTGGACAAGATAATGGAGCATGTGGTGGTCTCCCAGCTATAGTTGTTCTTGGATTAATTACTTAACTAAGGATAAAACACTTACTCAGAGGGCACTTTTTCTCCCACAACCACCTTCCTGCCCATTCTCATGTGTCCAGGTGTTCTGCAAATGATGTTGCATCAGATCTGGTTGCCAATTTTGGCTGATCTACAACTGTAATGCACTCTATGCCTGGATAGGTGGTGGAGTAGGTCTGTTCCTCATTTGTTAGACTTGGGTTTTTTATATGAATGCCATACTGTGTGGTTGATGCTTAATGCCTCATGCTTACGGATATCATGCTTGTAACATTAACTTTGTCCCATCATAGGAGGGACATCTTCTGTGTCATCACAAAGGATGATCCCTAGGTCTCAGGTTTGGGCCTTGAAACTTCAGGGCCTGGGTAGCCCTGACCTAGGCCCTTTTTGCATGCCATTTCACATGTGAAAGGGTCTCTGGAGTGTCGCATGATTGTGAGGACTGTTTCACATGACATCCTCGCAATCGTGCAACGCTGCCAGGGCTAGTAGGTGGTGATCGAGCAATATATCATTTTCAGCTTCTTGCCGAAAATGATGCGCAATCACACATCGCTCCGGGGCCCCACATGCACTTACCTTGTGTGCAGAGCCTCCAGAGACATGGCCCTTGTGCTTCCTCCCCCAGTGCAGCCTGGGAAAGTACCTGGCTGTGCTGCGAAAGGAAGAGGTGGAGCCCTCACGCTTCCTGCCAGCCTGCAGGGAGCTGTTGCAGAGAAGAAGCAAAGGAGATGCGAGTGCCTCTCGCAAGAGGCTGCTCACATGATCCCTGTGCATCCACATCAGGACTAGGTAAGCTGCAGAAAGGGCCCTAGTAACCCCAGTCTTCATTTAATTCCTCTTTTCCCAAGTTCCTAGGAGGCAAAATGAAGTATTTTTTCAAAGTGTTTCTCACAACTGCTGTTCTGACTGAGAAATTTTTGCTCCATTGATATGGGTCACCAGTGAAGGACTGTGGCTGGGATCAGTTCAAACTGACAGAAAGAGGTGAAAAGGGCCAAGGCATTGCTAGAAATCACAGCAAATTGGGTAAAGAAGTCATTCCCTACAATGCTGCACTTACCAATATTAGTTCATAAAAGTAAAAGGAATTTATTTTAGTCTCAGATAATCCACAGACTTGCTTAGTAATATAAATACAGGGATGGAACTGCAACCATTTAATACCTTGGATGGAACACATACATACCACTCTCCCAATACAATGATGGAAATCTCTTCTAATTCCATCTGACACAATGGGAGATGCTTTGGGTAGAAAGAAGTATAACTGCAATCACATTTGGGCCCCACATTTTGCTTAGCTGGAGGATTCATAAGGATTTTTGGTAAGGAGAATAATTTTTTTTTCATTGGCATTTTGAAAAAGGCAATCAAAGTTATGTTTGACATTTATGAAAAATGTGTATCCTGAAATGCTATGCTGTTAAGGGGCTATGGAAAGGTTATTTATTTATTTTGAAAGCTTTTTATAAAATCTGAAACATTTCAAACTCTATTTTGTATTTCTCCTCCCCTTCAAAGTTTAGGCCAGCTTTCTCCAATGTATGCTTGGAGTTCCCATCAGTCCTGGACATTAGGTTCATGTTAAAGAATTATGGGAGTTGTAACGCAAAATCAAGTTGAGGAAGGCTGGTTTATGCCATTCATTTGCTTTAACTGCCATTTCTTTTTGGTAAAGGCAAAAGCTGAACTTGTTAGGAATAAACATGAAAGATTTTGCTATTGATTAAAAATACCAAAGTGGTGTAGTAGTTTAAGTGTTAAACTAGGACTCTAGGAGACAGGATTTGAATTGAAGCTCAGTCATGGAAACCCAATGGGTAACCTTGGGCACATCCTTAGAAGAAGGCTATGGAGAATATCACCTAAATAAATCTTTCCAGCAAAATCCTATAATAGGACATCCATATGTTGGAGTTGAATTGAAGGCACAAAGCAAAGATGAAAAGATCCACTAGATTCAATCTTATAACATGCAAAGCATCTGTTGTTCTACCTACAGATCAAAACCCTAAAAAATATTAACCTTCTTCTTCCTATGACTCTTTGTGTAGTCTCCAAACCATTATAAAAAGAATATCAAATAGCAAGCTCAATGACAAGAAGAATATTTCTTATGCATCCTGAATAATCCCAGTATGTACCAGGGTTGGAAGGTGGATCCACTGTTGTAAGGGATAATGGCAAATTCACTTTTGATTTTAATGCCAGCCTTCCTGCAGATTGTCAAAGGTCTCGAAACAAGGACCTATGAGGAATGTCTCAGGGGGCACAGCATGTTTACCTTGGGGAAGATTGAGAGGTGATATGACAGCCATATTTAAGCACTTGAGATGTCATGTAGAAGATAAGTCAAGATTTTTTTGCTCCCCCATGGACTAGAACTGATGAACTAGAAGAATATGAAAATAGATAGATAGATAGATAGATAGATAGATAGATAGATAGATAGATAGATCGATCGATCGATCTCTGTGTATGTGTGAAAATTATAAGAACATATCAATGTCAAATAGTGGAAATGTGTAAACAGAAACTTATATGACAGGTTACAGCACATACATACAGGAAAGAGTCATATAGAGTTCTTTTCATACATTTCCACTATTTGACTTTGCTATACTATTTGCAATCATATTGTTATTATGGATATAATGTGTCTGATTATATTCATGTTTACTTTCGGAATACATGGCTTATTTTCCTTTTTTTTTTCTTTCCTTCCTTATTGACATTTTATTTGTGCCTTTTTTTTTTCAGCTACTGATGACCCTCTTTCACTATGGCTCTTAACATCAGAGACTTTCCTTTGTTGTTGTGGAACTTCAGTTCCCAGCGGTCCTCACCACTGGCTATGCTGGATAGGATTAATGGGACCTGTAATCTAAGAACTTCTGGGGACATGCATGATTTTTATACTCCAGATATAGAGACAAGACAGTTTATATAACCTGTGTGAATTGCAAATAGTCAAGGACTCTCAGGGTGAAACCCAGTGTTGCATATGAAGATGTCCCAAGGAATTCAATGGGGTTGCATCAGGAAATGTATGGTAACTATGTGCCAGAAATACATTTCCTGCTGCACAATCTTAATTGTCTTTTAAAGAAAATCCTTGCTTCTTTTTGGAACTCAGTATGCCCAACTGCACAAAAAATGAAGCTCCTGCTGTAGAACTTCCTCTTCCACTTCACTGCAATTTGTAACAAAATAAGTTCTGTGTGAGGACCACTACTATGTCACAGTCTTTCAGATTTTTAAAGCTATGTCTGTCCTATGACACTTCCTTATGTTTCCTGTCACACAGCGCATCAGGTTCATCAGGAAGATATAGACTGAGTTCTTAGCCTTGTAAGTAAAATACAAGTAGGACAATTTTGGTTTCATTGGCATTTGACTTCCTTAGGCCCTTTCCGCACTTGGCGAGGGAAACGCTCCCCACCGCTACTCACCAGCTTTTTGGTGGGTCCAGGCTAGTCCATCGGGATGAGGAGCAGTGTAAGCTCATCGCTCCGCACTGCTCCAGCACCCAAAATGGCAGCTTCTGGTTGGTGGAGGTTCTCCACCAACTGGAGAAGCTAACCAGCCTAAAGCCTGCCCCCGGCAGATCTGCAGGCATACACCAGTGCACACCTGCAAATCTGCACCGGAGTGCAGGGACGGAGTGACACGGGGTTGCGCACTCCATACTTTTTAAAAACCTCTTAAAAGAGGTTTTTAAAAAGCACGCTGAGCGACCAGTTCCAGTCGCTCTGGAGCAGACTGAGGTGCGGAACTACGAAAAGTAATCCACCCCAGTCCACTCCACGGTGCAGAAGACCTCCGTTGGAGGTCGCTCTGCACCATTTTAATAGGCCCATGCAGAAAGGGCCTCAGTCTATTGTAAATGACAGTAACAATACAGACAATACTGCTTAAACATCTACACACAGACACTAGAGGAATCTATTTATTTAATATTTTATTTATTTAGCAACAAGCTGGCAGCTCAAGTTATAAATATATAGGTGGACAAGGTATGAATCGATATGAATTTGAAATCCATGCTAAGCTTGTTCCTGAGTGTTTTACAGATGATGACCTAATTAGAAGGGATGTCATGTTGAAGACGGCGCGAGCTTGTTTTCTGCCGCTCCAGAGACCAGGGCCCTTTCCGCAGCTTACCTGTTCTTGGTGCTGGCGTGCAGCGATTGTGAGAGCAGCCTCTTGGAAAGGCTCTCGCATCCCCGTTGCTTCAGCTCTGCAGCTGCTGCCTGCTCACAAGCAGGGAGCATGAAAGCCCCTCCTCTTCCTTCCGCAGCACAGCCTGGGATTTTCCCAGGTTGCGCTGGGGCAGGAAGTGTGAGCACCACGGCTTTGGAGCTCCGTACACACAGTAAGTGCATGCGTGGCCCCAGAGCAATGAGCAATCATGCACCATTTTTGGCTCAAAGCTGAAAATGAAATAGTGCACGATTGGCACCTGCCAGCCCTGGTGGCATTGTGCAATTGCAAGGACGTCATGTGGACGGCTCCTCACAATTGCACCATGCTCCAGAGACCCTTTCGCATGGCAAATGCTGTGCAAAGAAGACCTAGGACAAGGAGCAATGGATTCAAGCTGCAGGAAAGAAGATTCCACTTGAACCTGAGGAAGAACTTCCTGACAGCCAGAGCTGTCTGGCAGTGGAGTATGCTGCCTCAGTGTGTGGTAGAATCTCCTTCTTTGGAGGTTTTTAAGCAGAGGCTGGATGGCCATCTGTTGGGAATGCTTTGATGTGTGTTCCTGCATAGCAGGGGGTTGGACTTGATGGCCCCTGGGGTTGCTTCCAACTCTATGATTCTATGATTCTAATCCAATCGCCCATACATGTAAGTCTGCAGGCCCAGCTAGTAGGAGATGTTCTGGAAAGGGTGCCCTCAGTGGGTCTTTCCAGATTGTTAACATGATCCTCTGATGCCTGATACCATCATTCTAGCTGTGACAGTGCAAAGAGTTCCCAATGCATTCATGTATCGGTCAGTTCCACCATCTTAGGTAAACAAACACTCACATGGATTAGAAAGCAGAACAGATCACTGCCAGCAAGACTTTCAAGCTACAGTTGTTCATCAGACTGATGATCCAAAACTCTAGAAGGCTCTGAAGTGTATGGAGTACCAAGGCTGACATCAGAGATTAACACTAGGGACACTTGTTGTGACCCAGAGCTAGAGAGTGAATAGTTTTTTTAAAAAAAAAAAAAGTTCTTTTTCATTAATTCATTTTTTGCAATAACTAAGGTATAACTAACTCACACTAGGATTCTAATTTTACAATGGATAACTCTATTATATTTGTGGTATTGTATTGTTGTGTAACTGTAGTCTTTATTTACTTTTATAGTTACAGGAATATATCTACTAAATGGAAGAGGAGAGATATCTTACTGAATAGAAGATGCATAACTTTTTTTACTTTTGAAAAATTGTAATTATTTTCTGGGCCTTGGAACCATACTTGCAACTAGTTACTTTTAAAAAAAAATGACTTTCCAAGAGGCTCATGACATAACAAGACCAATCACTCTCTCTGTCCTCTTCTTCTCTAGTAGATGAGGTGGACTGGACTCAAAGAAGGAGAAGCAAGTTAGTCACACAGAAGAAGAAGCAAATCTGGAAGCTGAATAGTGTCAAATTCTACATGAAAATGAGCACTGCAGAAGATAAATCCATTCTATACTGTGTGGGTGGGACACTTCTGTTACATGGCTGAAGCCACTGCTCTTTCCAAACAGCTTTCAGTGTATAGAAAAACTTATGGATTGGGGCATGGTTCAAAACTGCAAAAGGTCCTTACTCATATCGAACTAGTAGCAGGCACATTGAGGCTAAAGTCTGACTACTACTCCCAGCTAGAACACACCCATTGGATCAGTAGTGTTTACATAAATGTTGGTTTATAATTCAGCAATTGATTCAACTGGTCTACACTAGTTGTGATAAGCAAGTGGATTTAGCCTAGAAGAACTCTTCATTTCCCTACGCCAGCTATATCACTGTAGAACAAAACTGCTTTCCTGAGATTTTGTGCTATACTTCACACAAAGGCTTTATTCAGATGTCACAGCTAACCATAGTCTATAAAGGAAAATAATGAATTGTTCTGGCATCTAAACTTACTTCACCTCACAAACTATGGCCTGTGAGGGAGTGTCAAATAAGGGATATAAGTCTTTGCATATTGTGCTCTCATATGTAGGAATGAAGACTTTCAAAAGATGGCCATTTCTGCACTAGACTGTGATAGTGCTATTATTGTACTTTCAATATCCTATGGAATCCTGGGGTTTGCAGTTTAGGGAGAGGCCTTTGAGGCCCCTCCCTAAACTGCAAACCCAGGATTCCACAGGATGTTGAAAGCAGAATAATAGCACTATCACAGTCTAGTGCAGAAATGGCTGATATCTCTCCAGTGAATGAGATGATAGCATTACAAGATTTTCTGTTGATTTTTCTGTGGTTGTAGCTCTTTCTGCAAATATACATTTGCACAAAGACATTTGGGATTTAGATAAAATAACCAAATATTTTGGCAGAAAAGTTCTGCAGAAGTTACTTCTATCCATCTCCCCATAGGGAGTCTTGGTGAGTTGAGATATCATTTTTTTTCAGCAACAAGAAAATCTGTATATATCCTTCACAACCTATATCAAAATCATGATCTGAAATTGTTTCTCCACTGACAATCTATGGTGCAAAACTGTTGATCTTCAGTTCTGTCTGATGACATGCCTCAAGGACCTGATACACCATGAAATCTGGAGTAAACTCATAAAGCTGAGATTTGTACCAGCCTTTCAAATCAGTTCATAGTGTGGGGGATCTGTGACCCTTTAGATGTTGTTAGACTTTCACTCTCATTATCACCAGTCAGCGTGGTCATCGGTGAAAGATTTTGTCATCCAACAAAATTTGGAAGGCCCAAGATTTCGCCATCTCTGCCCAAATGTTTGCCTTGGTTATTGTATGCTTGGAAGTTCATATTTGTGTCATATCAAGAAATCAAGCTTATGTAGTTGAATATAGCCTTCTGCAATCAAAATGAAGGTGGGCATCATAGCCTACCTTGAGCAGGCCATCATCTCTGATCTGTTCTCTGTCCTTTTCCATCTCTGCATTTCACCAGCACTTCCTGTTTCCAAAGAGGAAAAAATTATCTAGGGAGCAGATAATGGCAGCAAGAAAAGAAAGGCCTTATGGACAATTCATTTTGGGGTTATGTCACCATATGTTTAGAACCATTGTGGTGTAGTGATTTTAGCATTGCATTAGGACTCTGGAGAATAAAGTTTGAATCTCCACATGCCCCTGGAAGCCCACTGGTTGACTTGGGCAAGTCATACTCTATCAGTCACAGAGGAAGGCAAAAGCAAACCTCTTCTGAACAAATCTTGCCAAGAAAACCTTCACCTTAGGGCCACCATAAGTCAAAAATGATTTGAGGTCACCTAACAACAGCATCTTATGTTTGCTCATAGTAGTCCTACATTAGACAAAGTGAAGCAGTCAGCTCAGGCATCATACACTGAGAGGTGACAGAAGTGTCATGGAGGAGACTTCTGTGTGTCATGCAAGCTCTCATGAATACTAGCTTTCAGATTTCAGGCCCAATGAACAATGCTGTTGTTACCCTGTTTACTGGGGGTCCCATGAGGGATACTTAAATGTGCTCTCAATTAACTAAGTTGGGGGAAATTAGCCAAGAGCACAAGCTAGCAATGCGAGAGGCAGGGCAACGCAGCGGAATCTTTTACCCAATGTCTACGGGGTCAGGCCAAGCCAAGGAGCATACCAAGTTATAAGAATAATTGAGATTTTTATTAAATACAGACAAACAGTGTATGCAACACACACACTCAGATAACTATAGAAAATAAAAGTTGGAGTGGGACAGAGGGAATTTCAGAGGGATTGTTGAATTGGGTGATACGACACCTGTCCTGAAGCCTGGATAGATCACTGCGAAGGTCCGAAGTTGCGAAGTCTCAGCTGTAGGAACTGAGGGGAAGGCTCGCCATGCAAAGCGGTGGCAAGGCGGGATGGAACTCAGGAGCGATCTGAGGAAGGTCTCGGAATCAGAGGTTTTTATAGGGAGAAATGTGACTGCAGGCTATTCCTTACTTGGGGAAAACAGTGAGTATAGGGCTGGAGACAAAGCCTCCGAAAGGTCAGAATTTAACATGATTAAGTTAGGTCCGAATTGACAATAGAGTAGCCAGTATGCAGGTGTACAGTGCTTGACATTTTGAGTATCCAATTAGTCAAACTGCCTTCTCGGGGCAGGGAGCCCTTTGTAAGTAGTGTGCATACATAATAGTGTGATTGCAGAGAGGTCTCCTAAAGCGGCGATCTGGCTATTTCTGGCGTGCCTGTATTGTGTTAGAATATTGCAGCAATTAGTGGCCGAGCCTAGTTCTGTGCTTGTCCGGGGGCCTCCCAAACATGTGGAGAGGGATGGTGGAAGAAAGCCAAATTATTGATATCAAAATGATATCTAGTATCCCACAAATCTGGGCTAGCAAGTTCAGTAACACTGTGCCATCAAAATCTTTTTTTTTCCCTTGGTCCTGACACTAAAACCAAGATGGTGCCCTTGCCAGTTCCACTGGGCATATAAAAGCATATCAGCTTTTATAAGTCCAACGGAACTGGCAATAGTTTCCATCTTATTCTTTGAAGAAAAGTACCCAGGAAAGAAAAATGACTTGGGCCAGTCCTGCTATTTTCCTTTTCTTAGTTTCCAATGTTATTTGAGTTCTAATCCATGTTTAGCACAGTTCATGATTTGGAATAATGTCTGAGTGGTTAACATGCTCTCCTTTGTAGAGATCATCTCCATGAATATTGACTGAAGTGACCTGTCAAGATCAAACTTTGATTGTTTAACCTAACCAAGAACTCTCCCTGCCTTCTCAACTCTGTTGGTGTCAGGCTCAAGAAAGGAATTGATAGTTCTTCCTTTGCATACACATATGTGTCCCTTTTAGTTTCCGACTAGGTTTCAATCATATTCAGCATCAGAAAGGAAGTGCTCTCCAGGCATCCAGAACAACATATCGAGGTACCAGTTTGTGATTTGATTAACCAGCTTAATCCCATTAGAAACTGATCTTTTAAACAGCAGGAAAACTGCTGACAAAATGCCAACAAGAACATTAAAATTCCATCTGTGGATAGAATTTAATATCACAATTAGCTGCAATACTACATAAGCATTGTAGACATTCATTTGTATTTAGCCATTGACTGGATATTTGGGAGATAAAATAAAAAGACTGGAAGATTCCCCTAATGTTTGATAAGCTGCTTGTGGATAAATAGAAGTTGTTTATAACCAAGGTCTTTGTACAATTCCTTTATAGTTCTAGCCTACCTACTGGCAATATTTCAAACCATCAGGTTTCATAAACTGGGGGATATCTGTATGTAGTACAAAAGAAGGCTCTTCTGTATTGGGTAACACTCCAGAACTAACAAAAGTCAAAAGGAACAAAACAAATAAAACTTAGGACAGCTTTCCAATATTTTAAAACACTTTACATGCTAATATTTTAATGGGTCTTTTGAAAGCATTTGAGCCAATCCTTTCTTTCTCACTGAAATTAAAATGATTGTCAATACTTTTTTCAAATTCCCCAACTTCTAATTCTGTGCGGTTGTTGTTGGATTTTTAAAATGGAAATGCAAAGAAAGTGGAAGAGAAAGAATGAAGAAAAAAAAGTGAAATGGGGTGAGGGAGGAAAACATATGATATGAACACAGGCTGACCAAGTTGACCAAGGCTGAGATCCTACATCATTTTGAGAAAAGGTTAAGTCTCTTCCTTGAAGCCCTTTTTTGTTCCCCTACTTCAGAATCTTCAAATTTTTTTTTTTTTTATCCCTAGGTCAGAGATTATCATCTGGCTCATGAGAGGGGTAATGGCCTTTCAGCTAAACAACCCCGAAATCACGTAGGTGTTTATAGAGTAGGCCAGCTCTGATGATATGGGGAAAATTTCCCATCACTGGGACCTGCCTGGGGGCCAGACCAATTCTCCCAAAGCCCACCCCTCCAAAAAGAAGTGGCTGGAAATTCACTTCAGGGTATTGTTAAAAGTTTTTTATTTTCTTTGAAAAGGTCAGGTGGGCTTCCAATGAGTTTAAAGGAAAACCTACCTTCTGTCATTTCCTGTAGACCTTCATCTATTTGGATGACTCTTGGAAAACTGGGAATGTGGCTTCAGAATTCTACAGAGCTCCTAAATATGGTCTAAAATATCATTTTCTCCATCTTTGTATATAATTATTATTTTTACTTATATAAAACATTGTAGTATGACCATTCTGGGACTGAGTTTGCATCTTTTTAGAAAGAAAGAGATAACACAGAGACAATGAAATTAGCAACCTATGTTGCTAACACTGTAGCCTATTCAGTGCACTAGGTAACCAATATAAAATATCTATCGGCTATAGAGTAGTCATTTGCTGCCCTCTTTTGGATCAGTCACCTGAACTAGGAAGTGAATGAGCTGGTTCTTTCTACCACTTGCTGATCAGTTCATCCAGCTGTTCATCAACAATGTCAGCCACAACCTTGTGTTCCTGAATCACTCCTTTGGTTGACTAGCAAACAGTGCGTCTGCAACTACTCTTAAAAATTGAGATACACAGGAACCAGTGTTGTACAAAAGTTAAACAGATGACATCTCTTTCATCTTATGCTTATTCTCTTTCATCTTATTCTTCTTTTCTATGCTCACGGTAATGGATGATTCTCATGTTCTTTATCCTTACGAACAGATTAACAATGACTGGCCCACGGTTATCCAGTGAGCCTCAAAAGTGATCAGACATTTGAATCTGTGTTCCTCTGGTATTAATTAATTATTAGTACTATTATTAATTATTAATTAATTAATTGATACCCTGCCCTTCTTCCTTAAGTACTAGTGCACTACTCTCAGTATTGCATCATCTTAGCTAAAGGGGGACAATGTAGAATTTTGGCATGGCAGGGACAACTGTAAATAATGAATTGTGAGTTGCCTACCTGAGATTCTCAGGTCATTTCCACCCTACACTGTTATAGTGCTATTATTCCACTTTCAACATCCTATGGAATGCTGTGGCTTACAGTTTAGAGAGAGGCATTTAGATTTCTCAGCCAGAGAGCTCTTTGGCCTCAGTAAACTACAAACTCCAAAATTTCACAGGATGTTGAAAGTGGAATAATAGCACTGTAAGAGTGTAATGCCAAAATGACCTCAGAGTTCTACTGCAAAAAATTTTTTTTCCTAAGCTTTATCTTATTTTTAATGAGTGGATAAGGTTATTAGAAAACAGATAGAAGCTTTATCCAGGCATTTTCTCTTCTCTACACATGCAGGAGATGGAAGGAGATGAGCTTCTGTGATCTGGAACCCTAGAAGAGCAAAGTTCTAAACTGTGCGGAAGATGAGAAGCCAGTTCATGTAGATCTGGTGACTAGTGTGATTAGGTAGGTTTGCTGGGTCAGCAGTAACCCAGGCCCTGTGGTTTCAGGCCTAAACCTAAAATCTAGGTCAACATCCTTTTGTTGTTACAGAAGATGAGCCCTGGAGAGGTCATTAAGCATGATACATGAAGCATCAAACACAAGTGGTCAGACCATGTCATACAAATTAAAAAAAAAAAACACTGAGTCTAACAAAAATAAGAAAAGAGTTCTCAGGCTGGAAACTCAATTTCCAAATTCTACAATTAAAAAAAACACTTGCCCCAGTTCTGTTTTTAACACCTTCACCAACACTGCATTTGATAAACACATAGAAACCATAGTCTTATCAAAGAACATTTTACAATCTTTCCTTTGAACTGAAAATAAAATGGCTGTGTGGGGCAAATAGATATGTAACAGCCTGAATGGTTGAAAGGTAAGTCAACACATAAGTAAATTTAATGGGTCTATTCCAGTTGGAAGAGAAGAGAGAAAATGGCTGAGTCAACAATGGAGCCGTGGTGGCGCAGTGGTTAAATGCCAGTACTGCAAGCCACAAGGTTGTGAGTTTGATCCTGCCCGGCTCCAAGGTTGACTCAGCCTTCCATCCTTTCGCAGGTCGGTAAAATGAGTACCCAGCTTGTTGGGGGCATGTATAGAAATGTTTCGAAATACATGCTATTTGTAAGTTGTTCGCAGCCTCGATCCATATGGAGAGGCGGGATACAAACAAACAAACAAATAAATAAAAAATGGGACATTTTAAAAGCAGCAGAAAAAAGGAGCAGCAGACAGAGAATTAATTGAGATTGTCCCTGCCAAATAAAGACAGTTGGAAGGTATGAAGACCAATGTTACTGTGGATTACCCCAGATTCACTAACAACTCTCATACCAATCAAGTCAGATCTACTCATAAAGTCCCACCCAAGCAGCATGTACATATATATGCACAGAATTAGGGATGCTCCTCACAAGAAACAATGCCACACAAAATCTTGTGAATTCTTGGAACAAAGGCATGTCATTTATACAGCATTCATTACGGCTTGTCATTTATAAATTTAGAAAGGTTAAAGCTTGCTTACTCTGTTCTCCTCCTGCTGGCAGGCAAAAACTTTTCAATTTAGAAAGATTGCTGGCTATTAATGTTTTGCTGCTGAATTTTTTTTAATGGGGAAACGCTGTACTCAGGCCCTTTTCACATGGCATTTTCCATGCGAAAGGGCCCCTCGAGCATCACACAAATGTGAGGAGCAGTCCACACGACACACTCACTTTTACGCAACGAACCAGGACCTGGCAGGCACCGCTCATGCACTTTTTCCTTTTTGACTTTAAGCTGAAAATGGTGCACGGTCGTGCATTGCTCCGGGGCCCCATGCACACTTGCCATGCGTGCAGAGCCTCGGGAGCCAGGCTGGTCATGCTTCCTGCCTCAGTGCAGCCTGGGAAGATCCCAGGCTGCACTGTGAAAGGAAGAGGCGGGGCTCTCGTGCGAGCAGGCAGCTCGTGTGGAGCCAAAAGTCCCCGGATGAGAGATCCTCTCTCTGGAGGCTGCTCGCGTGAGCACTGCAGCCCAGCACCAAGAAAAAGTGAGTTGCAGAAAGGGCTTCATTCTCATCCTGTTTTAAATGCTTTTAAACTGTTTTAAATGAGTGCTGTTTTTAACAGGATAGCTTATTTTTTAACTTTTTTATTACAACGATTGCTTTTAAAGTTGTTTTAATCAATGTTGTCTATGTTTAATCTATGTTGTGGGTCACCTTGGGTCCACTATCAGAAGAATGGTGCAATCAATAAATAAGTAAGTAAGTAAGTAAGTAAAGGAAGGAAGGATACCTGTATCAAAAGATGTACAGCAAACTCTGAGTCTGTCAGGGTGGATTAAAAAAAAAAGAAATGTACCAGCCCACTTGCTGGAGGATCTACCTAGGACACCAGAAGAAGAATAACAGCAATAAGTTAGGACACTGGCCAAGAACACTGTGATTAATATCAGTAGCTCAAATTGCCCATTAGGCCACCTTGCAAGAGGCTATTTTGAAATGGCTGCAATTCTATATTAAGGAGATTGTGCTGTACAAAACAAGTTGCTGGAGATAACATTATCGTGTGCTTAAAGAGAGATTGTTGAGGCCACTTAATAGTAACAATGTTTGGGCAGGTTCAGCTACGAAGCTGCCTTTTCTGACACATGCTACAATGCAAGCTAGGGAAAAACAGATAGTGCCTTTGCTTTTCCTTAAAATACTCAGATAACCATTAACCCAGCAATCCCCAGCCCACAGTCCTTTTTGGATTTCAACTCTCATGCTCCCTCACCATTGGTTGCATTAGCTGCTATGGATGATATCCCTGGCTAGTATTCAGCATTGCAGCGATGCATTCATAACTTAAAGTTACAGACCTGTAACCGCCCTGTATTATTAAGATCATAAAGTCTTCTTGTTGTAAGAATGTAAATGTTACCTCAGCCCACTTTACGAGCCAGGAACCAGATTAGCTGAAGGAGGTCAATTCAGTATCCAGTTGGGGTGCAAAGAGAATGGTGTTTCTACCACCTCCTGCCAGTGAGTGAAGCTACAACAATCAGAAGCAGGACCCTGTCATAAGTCCTTGTTGCAGCCATAGTCACTGGTGGGAGGGAAGTGGGAACATCATCTTCCTTGCATCCCAGAATAGACCTCCTCTGCCTGATCTAGCTGCTGCCTGTTATGGTGGGCTGAAGGGGTGAGGTGTTACTTAGGCCTTTTTTGCACGTGGGAAAGGAACCGCGCAAAAACGGGACTCATCAGACTCCTTCAGCATCCAGGCAATCGGGATGAGGAGCAGTGCGAGCTTGTCCTCGGCACTGCTCCAGCATCCAAAATGGCAGCTTCCAATTGGTGGAGGCTCTCCACCAACCGGAGAAGCTCGCCAGCCTAAAGCCCGCCCCGGGCAGATCTGCAGGCACGCACTAGTGCATGCCTGCAAATCTGCACTGGAGTGTGGTGACGGAGAGACACGGGGTCGAGCGCTCCGTACCAAAAAGCATGCTGCATGACCAGTTCCGGTCGCTCCGGAGAGGACTGAGGTGTGGAACTACAAAAAGTAGTCTGCCCCAGTCCACTCCATGGTGCAGAAGACCTCCATCAGAGGTCGCTCTGCACCGTTTTAATAGGCCGGTGCGGAAAGGGCCTTAGTTACACATCAATAACTAAGCAGCCAATCTAGAATACTGGCACATGTCTAAAACATCTTGAGGGTGCCAGCTAGGAAACCCCTGGTCTACTTGTTATCCTAGAGAATTTGTTTAACTTGATGCTTAAAGCACAGATATAAAATGTGTTTATTTAGACTTTTGATCCATTTTGATCCATTGAACTTCCTGATGGTCAGAGCTGTCCGACAGTGGAATATGCTACCTCAGAGTGTGGTGGAGTCTCCTTCTTTGGAGGTTTTTAAACAAAGTCTGGATGGCCATTTGTTAGGAATGCTTTGATGTGTGTTCCTGCATAGCAGGGGGTTGGACTGGATGGCCCCTGTGGTCTCTTCCAATTCTATGATTCTATGATTTAATTTAAGTAATAATTATTGGTTATTTACACATTTAAATGTCACAATCTGGATGCTGTGTATGGCCTAAATGATACTGTTAGCCCTGACTAAAGTATCAGCACTGAATCAATGGGATTTACCTATGCTTTGACTCACCATTCAACAATAGTTTGAACGGCTCTTGAACTAACAAACAAGATTCTAGCCTAAGTGTTCTGGGGGCTTGATCGGACATATAGGACTTGGCAACATAAGAAGCTGTCTCATACCAAGTTCTTAGACCATTGATTCCTCTAACCCTGTACAGTCAACTCTGACTGGCAACTGCTATCTGAGGTTACAAATAGGATTCTTTCCTAGCCCTATCTGAAGATCTCTGGTAGTCTTCCATCCACGTTCTAACCAGATCTGACTCTGGAAAGCTTCTAAAATTAAGTAAGTTTGTTGTCTCTACTGTAACTAAACACAGACCTTAACATAAATTTGGTGTTTCCTTCTTTGCCTGATGAAGGGATCTAGAAAACCCAAAAGCCTGCTATTAGCAATGTTTTTATTGATTCTAATGAAATATGGTCCAACTTTGCACATCCAATTTATTTATAGTTTTCTTTACTTGCTTTAATTTCTCTAGTTTCCTACATTTTGAAATTGATTTCTCTGAAATTTTATTTTCTTACAAAAATTACTAATGGTTATCAGCTTTATTACATTTCACTTTCTATGAAATCTTATACAGTAGTTTTCTTCTTTTTTTTTCCTGACCACCCTTTGAAGCTGCATTTACACAACATTCCCACAGTTGCATGAAGATGTGGCAGAATCAATACTGAATACATTTATTTATCTCAGCATTCATCAGTTTTTATACAACATAGGACACACTTCTGTCACTTTGCCAGATATGTGACTGACTTTTTCACTCCTTCTTCTCACTGTGTTTCCTGCTTCTTCCTCTCTTCCTTTCTCCCTTCGTCCATCTCTGCCCACCCCTCTAAAAACAGAAACAATTTTTTTAAAAAAAATAGAGCCAGTGCTGTAAACCACCTTGAACTGAAATCAGAAGCACCTTAAAACAAAAACGGAGAAAAACACAGAAGGTGTGCAGTACATTTTAAGAGGATGAGCTTTGTCCTACATGTTACACATCAAAAGCAGTAATGAAAGTATGCTTCTAAATTTATATCCTCCCAAATGTTTAATATTGATTTGGATGGACTTACCTATCAAGTAGGTATCTTTTAAAAGTGCAGCCTTCATATCTCCTTTATAAGAAACTAAGCAGAAATTTGTTGGATCAGACCAAAATCTTGTTCTGTAAAAGCTGGTGACAACCAGGTCCCTATGGGAAGCCCATAAAGAGGACAGAAGAACAATAACGGGGGGAGGAGCCAACTACGATGGCAGAGAGAGGCTAAATATTCGACTCCCGGAACAGATGATTATAAAATAATTTCAGAAGCCTTTTTCAAAACAAAGAAAGAATGTGAGTAATTAATTGAATAATGTGGGAAAGAATGTAAGATAAGATAGTGGATTGGTTTCGATTCTTCTCCAACTGGAGGGAAAATAAAAGACTCTGTTTAAACTGCAAATAACTGTTGAAACGGACTGAAAGCAAAACAGTTTTTTTTTTCCCCTTTGTGGTCCTTGAGATATATGCCGCCTAAAAAGAAGGTCTATAAACACCCTGTTTGGAAGCGACCTACAGCAACAGATAAAACATATAATCGTCTAGTTAGAGATTTTGAAAATATAAACTTAAACTCTAACGGAGACGAAAAAGTCATTAAAATGGCGGCGAAGAAAGCTGCGAACGGAGCTAATGAAGAGATAAAAACTTTTATACACAAGCTTATTACAGAGTCTAATCAAGCTCTTGTTACTACAATAACATCTAATATAAGGGCAGAAATGGGGCAATTGCAGGAAAAAATCTCACAGGAGTTAAAAGCATTGGACCTTAAAGTGGATGATATAAAAAAAACCCAAGGGAATCAGCAGACCAGACTAGCACAACATGATGGCAGGATTTCTTTGTTAGAGAGACGAATTATCCAGCTCCAAGACCAGAACAGAAGAAACAATGTGAGGATTCGTGGATTCGCAGAGCAGCCACAACAAAGTCAAAAATCCTTGAAAGAGGAAGTTTTAAAATGGCTAAAAAGCATTGTTCCTGAGATTTTATGAGAAGATTATGACATAGAGAGAATTCATCGTGTGTCAGCTGCAAGAAGAGGAATAATTCCCAGAGATATTATAATGAGAATTGCGAATTTCAACAAGAAAGATGATTTGATGAGAGCTGTTAGAAAGAATCCAGGAATATTGAAGTATCGAGATAACACAGTGGAAATTTATAATGACTTATGCCGCGAAACAATAAATTGGAGAAGGGAAATGAAACCCTGCATCATAGTTCTACAGAGAGTTGGGATAAGATACAGTTGGGGATATCCCATCTTTCTGAAATTCCAATATGCTGGCAAATACCACAGAATAAATTCTCTTGAACAAGGATTGCAACTCCTGAGAGAACTGAAACTGATCCAGCAAGAGGAAAAGGAAGAGGAAGGTGCGGTTGGAGGAGCGGAAGAAGGAGCAGTGGGAGGAGCAACTGAAGAAGGAGCAGCGGGAGGAGCAACAGGAGGAGCAAAGAAGAAGACTTCGGGAGATAAATGAAAGGACAGAGGCTGAGGAGGACTGGAAGAAACAATATGATATAACAGAAGAAGAAGAAAGAGCACTTCATAGAGTAGGAGAAGGGTAGATGACTATTGAGTAAAATATATTCTTATAGATTATAAATGCTTAGAGATAGATTTATATATATATAAAGCAAGAGGGTAGAGAGAGGGAAGGGAGGGGGAAGAGAGGGAAAAAAATATGGGAAAGAAAATAAATTGGGAGAGGGTATTGGTCTCTATGCCGGGAGTTGGCATACCTTCACCCCCCCAGGACCATGGCTGGTCGTTTCCAAGGCAGAAGCGCTTTGGAGGAAGAGGGGGGAGAAATGTTTGTGTGGGGAGGGGAGGGCGGGAAGGGGGAGGGGAGTGGTAGGGGGGAAGGGAAGGGGAAGGGGAGCACCATCACATTAAAGAGCCAATGGGGAGTGGGATTAGAAAATTCAAAATATGAAAAATGGAGAATAGATTGAGAATATCAGACATTGAATGTGAAAGGTTTGGGGTCAATAATAAAGAGAAAAAGGATAGAATCGATATTAAAAAAAGATAAGGCCGATATAATTTTTTTACCAGAAACACATGGAAAAGAGATAAAAAAAATGAGCTTAGATTGAACTGGGTAGCTATTTATGAGGAAGCATTTGGTACATCCAAATCAAGAGGAGTTGCAATAATAATTTCCAAAAGATGCAATTTCATTGTAACAAGTGTGGAGTTAGACGAAAAAGGTAGATATGTAATTATACAAGGTGAAATAGATGGAGAAACATATGTCATAATGAATATTTACGCACCTAATGAGAAGCAAAAAGAGTTTTATGAAGAAATATTTAATAAGATCAAAAAAATGAAAGGAGATTATACAATAATCGCAGGTGATTTTAATATGGTGATGGATAGATGGAAAGATAAATCAGATCCATCAATTAGAGATAGATATAATAATATAACAATTTTGAATAAATTAGTGAGTAGAAATGAACTGATAGATGTTTGGAGGCTAATAAAGGGTGAAGAAAAGAAATATACGTATTATTCATCAGTTCATAAAAATTACTCAAGAATAGATTATATTTTTGTTTCAAAGAATATGATACCTAGATTAATAAATACAGAAATTGAAACAATAAAAGTGACAGATCATGCTCTGATGAACTTGGATATAACTATGAAAAGGAATTATAGAGAAGCAAAAAGGTGGAGACTGGATACTAAGTTATTTAATTATAAGGAGATAGTAAATAAAATAGAGAAAGAGTGGCAAGAAATTTGGGATATAAACAATAAGGAAGTAACACAAGATGTATTGTGGGATACAATGAAGGCAGTGGTAAGAGGATTATGCATTAAAGCATCAAGCAAATTAAAGAGACAATTAGGAGAAAAAAAATTAAAATCAGAAAAAGAAATAAAGGAACTAGAGAATGATTATATAATAGATAGAACTAAACAGAAATTAATAATATTACAAGCAAAAAGAGATGAATTAGAAAAGATAGAAATGGACGAAGTTCAGAAAAATCTAATATACTTGGAAAGGGAATACTTTGAATATAGTAATAAAAATTCTAAAATGCTGGCTAAATCAGTACAATCAAAAAAAATTAGAAATATGATTGGCGTAGTTAAAGATAAATTTGGTAAAGAAAAAAGGTTGATGAAAGAAATTAAAAATATTTGAGGAATTTTTTCGAGAATTGTATTCAGCAGAAGATAAATCTTTAGAGAACATAGAGGAGTATATTAATGAAAATTGGAAAGTAAGATTAACAGAACAAGATAAAGGATTGATGGAAGAAATGATATCAGAAGAGGAAATAGAAGAAGTAATAAATAATTTAAAAGGAGGAAAATCACCAGGATTGGATGGACTAGGTCCAGAATATTATAAAACATTTAAAAAAGGTTTAATTCCTAAACTAAAAGTGTTATATAATAGTATATTGAGGGGTGAAAAAATTCCATTATCATGGAAGCAGTCACTAATAATATTAATTTTAAAACCAAATAAGGATCCTATGGATCCAGGTTCTTATAGACCAATATCTTTAATAAATCAAGATGCAAAAATCTTGACAGCAATAATGGCGAAGAGGTTAAATAAATTTATTTATAAGTATATACATAAAGATCAATGTGGTTTTATTCAAGGAAGACAGATGGCAAATTTAATAGGGAAAACGATAAATAAAATAAATATAATGGACAGAGATAAACAAAAAGCTGGAATTTTAGCCCTAGATATATTTAAAGCCTTTGATTGTGTGGAATGGCCGGCATTAAAAACAATTTTAAATAAAATAGGATTAGGAGAGAGATTTAAAGGGTTAATAAATCAATTGTATTCACATAATACATCTGTAGTGATGGTAAATGATGGATTTACAGAACAGATTCAAATAACAAGAGGAACGAGACAAGGATGTCCATTATCTCCAGTTTTATTTGCAATAGTTATAGAAATGTTAGCGAATGTGATAAGAAATGATGAGAATTTGGAAGGAATTGGAGTTAAGGAAAAAAATAAAATAAGCTTATTTGCAGATGACACATTGTTGACAATTAAGGATCCAATTGAAAAGATAGATAGGATAGATAAATATTTAATAGAGTTTGGGGAGAAGACGGGATTAGAAATAAATTGGGCCAAATCAGAAATAATGTTATTTAATTATACTAAAGAAGAAGTACAAAAATTTATAAGTAGTAAAAGAGGATTACTTAAAATAAAAGAATCAATTAAATATTTAGGAATAGAGATTACAAAAAATTTACAAGAATTACAGGAAAAAAATTTCAAGAAATTAAGATTAGAAACAAAAAGGAAATTAGAGGACTACAAAAATATAAAGCTATCGTGGTTTGGTAGAATAGCAGTGGTAAAAATGAAAATTTTACCTAAAATTAACTTTTTGTTTAGAATGCTACCAATAAAAATATCAGAGGAAGAATTAAAGGAGTGGCAAAAGATATTAAATAATTTTTGTAATGGAAATAAAAAATCGAGGATTAACAAGAAATATTGGTATAAAAGTCAAAAAGAAGGTGGCCTGGGACTTCCAAATTTAAAATGGTATTATTATGCAAATCAATTGAGATATATCATAGAGGGGGTTTCAGGAAAGGGTGATTTAGATTGGTTAGAGATAGAAGATATGAATATTGAGACAAAATTAGAAAATATATTTTTTAGGAATTTTTCAAAGAAAGAAATGGAGAAGATAGAAAATCCTTTTATAAAAAATATAATAGAAATATGGAAAAAAAATAAAAGAAAATTAATACCGAATATATCAATATTAACTCCGATAGTGATGATGGAAAAATTTCCAATAAATTTAAGAGAAATAATAGAGAAAGAAATAAAAAAACAAAAAATTTATAGATTAAAAGAATGGATGAAAATAATGATAAATAAAGATAGAATGAAAGAGAGATTGCAGGAAACTAAAATATCCTGGTTTAATTATATACAATTAGAGCAATGGACAAAGAGTATGAAAAGATATGTTAAGGATTTTAAAGAATATACTAAATTTGAACAAATTATTATTCAAAGAGAAAATATGCAAGAAAATGAAATACTAAAAGGTATTACAAGTGAAATATATAAAATATTAGCAAAAGAACAAGAAGAGGATTTTCTTAGAAAAATGTGGGAGGAAGAGATAGTACAAAATATAGATATACAAGAATGGAGAAAAATTTGGAAACAACGTCATTTAAAAAAATTATCAATAAGAATAAAAGAGAATTATTATAAATTAGTGTGGAAATGGTACTTGACTCCAGTGAAATTAAATCAAATAGATGAGAAATATTCAAGATTATGTTGGAGAGGATGTCAAGAAATTGGTACATATATGCATATGTGGTGGAATTGCAATAAGATAATGGAGTTTTGGCAAAAGGTTTTTAAAGAGATAAAAGAGATTATAGGAGCAGATATACCAGTATGTCCAAATATTGCATTGTTATCTATATATGATAAGGTTGAGTGTACTCAAGTAAAGAAAGAATTAATAACAAATTTGTTAACTGCAGCGAGATTAATAATAGCAAAAAAATGGAAAGCAAATGAAAAATTTCAAATAGAGGAATGGTATAACGAAGTGTGGAAAATCGCAATTAATGATAAACTAACATGTAGAATTAGGTTTATGAAAGGTTTGGTTAAAGGGAATGATTTTGAAGAAATTTGGAAAATATTTTTGGATAAAGTTCTGAAAAGAGATAGTAATACTACCCTGTCAAAAGAAGAATGGCAATTTTGGAAAGTGGATTAAATAAAAAGTTGGCTCTGGGGGGTGGGTATTTTTTAGTTTTAGTTTTGTTTTTCTTTTATGTTGTATATTTTGTAATTCTTAGTAGGTGTGTGTGTTAAACTTGTGATTTATAGATTTAAAAGGATAAGTGATGTCAATGTTTTTTTAAAAAAAAAAGTTAAAAGAATTAACAATAGAAATAGATTAAAGGGGATGTGAAAAATATTGAATTAAATGTGAAATTATAATAGTTGAACAGATTTATAAATTTAAGGGTAAAGGTGCAAAATAACAATGAAAGTTAGTATTGCTTAAGAGAAGAGAAAAAAAGAAAAAGAAAAAAAATTATTTTTTTTAATTCACTATTATGTATATCACATGGTGTTTAATTTTTTTTTCTTGTTTTGTATTTGTGATTTAGTTATATAATTAATAAAAATTTAAAAAAATTAAAAAAAAAAAGAAGAACAATAACAATATTCCCACTCATGTTCCTCAGCAACTGATAAGTCAAAGAGGTAGTGCTTCTGAGTTTAGAGGACATGTTACTGATAAGACTTAATACCCATGAATTTTCCTCCTGCCATTTTAAAGCCATCTACATTAAAATCCAATATCCAGCATTTGGAAAACTTCATTGTTTGGATTAGAATCCCCCAGACAGAGTGGCCATGCTGTCTGGGGCATTCTGGGAGATGCCATCCAAAAAGTAACTTTCCAAAGCTTGCTATCATCATATCTTGTGGCATCAAATAGAGTTAAATTATTCAACTTGTAGTCCAATGGTCTCTAGAGGAACATGTGAGTGCCATGCCATCATTACTTTCTCTAATATCCCTCCTTACCTGCAGATCAGCTCCGCCTTTGCAAGCCTCCTCATTGTAAGCATAGCAACGTTGCTGCTTCTCTTCCAGTGTTCCAACCACACTTAGATTTGTGCCAGGGACAGATATAGGAAGGCTTTGGATATGCTAGATCTTCTTGTTGCTGCTCCCCAAATGGGGAAGGAACATACCAATCTAAACCCATTTCCGCACTAGCTTGTTCAGCACTATGATTCCACTTTCAACATTCTACGGAATCCTGGGGTTTGCTGCTTCAGGAGGGACCGGCCGGATTCCATAGGATGTTGAAAGTGGAATCATAGTGCTAGAACAGTGTGGAAATGGGCCAAGAGTTGATATATTTATCTTTCCTCACACCAATGTGAGGGAAAATCTGGAGGTAGAGGACATATCTGGAAATGTGGGGCAGAAATGCTACTGCCCGTTTCTGCCCTGCTGACACAAACCTGGCAGGGATTTGAACCTGGCAACTCTCCTTTTGCCATCTCATAGGATTACCCTTATGGTGGTATTCTTTGTGTAAAAAGCATATTTCCTTGAGTTAATCAGAAGGACTCAGTAATGGGTAGTAGATACTACTTAACAGGCTGGCCCCTGCCGAAACTACAAACCCCAGGATTCCATAGGATGTTGAAAGTGGAATCATAGCGCTATAAGAGTCTAGCGTAGAAATGGCCTGAGAGCATTGCCTTGCAGAGATTTCTTTCGAGTATGTGTTGTTGCTGGCAGTAGCATACCCTCCAGCATTTTACTGGAAACTGACACACATGTGGCCAAGCAACAACAGAGTGTGGTCAAGATATTTCTAATGTTTTTAATGTTTTTTTAAATCTTTTAGAAGCTGCCTTGGGTCCCACTTTGGGAGAAAAGGCAGCATATAAATACAATATAAATATATAAATAAATATGATAACAGTTATTCATAAAGAAGAACACACAGGCTAGGAAATGCTGCAGCAGTTTGCTTTTGCTTGAGTCTACTGGGGACAGCAAGGCTATGTACCCTCCTGTCCTCCTCCCCTGCTGAGTTAGTTGAGTGGAAATGAGTTTTTCCACTTTGAACCCAGTTTACAGCACTCGCATAAGAGAAGGACAAAATGGGGAAAAAAGAAGAAGAGAAAGAAACTAGAACGTTTGAAACACAGCTGGAAAGTGGGGCAACAGAGAACTGATCAGGAATTTAACTGCCAAATCAGGATGGCTGGAGGAGATGAAGGCCCTTTTCGCACGGGCTTTCTGTCGCGAGACAGGCCCCTGAGCCTCGCGGGAGTGGAAGTGTCGCTCTGCACAACACACTCCCACTTCCGCCACGCTCACAGGGCTGCAGCAGCGCGATCGCGGGTTTTTTGATTTTCACCTCAAAGCGAAAATCACCCGCGCTCGTGCAACGCTTCCAGCACCCACGGGCACTTACCTCCTGTGCGGAGCGTCGGGGAGGCGGCCGGGTCACGTTTCCTTCCCTCCGCCCCTGCGGAAGAAAGGGGCAGGGTGCTAGCGCAACGGACGCGACAGCCTCCTGCTTCGTGCGAGTGGGGGGCGGACACGACAGCCTCCTGCTTCGCGTGAGCGGGGGGACGGACGCGACAGCCTCCTGCTTCGCCCGGGGGGAGGGCGGCGGCTCGCGTGAGAAGGCTCCTCCGGGAGGCTGCCACTTCCCCTCTCATTCCTCCGCCTGCGGAAGGAACGAGAGGGGAAATGGCAGCCTCCCGGAGGAGACTTCTCGTGCGAACCGCCCTCCCCGCTCGCGCGGGAAGCCTCAATGCGAAAAGGGCCGAAATCCCTCAGTATTTTCTGTCCTCACATGTACTACTAGATTGATGATTTGTACCTTTCCCTATCTTACTGTTAGTTTTTCCATTTCTGTTCCCATCTTCATCACCAGTTCTAAGTGGATGAAGCTACAGTACATTTTTTCTTGTTGTATCGTAAGTTGTGAAACACCTGATGCAAATGTTTTTCTTCTTCAGTTTTGCTTAAATAAAGATGAGCAAAGTGTACCCCACAGACCTCTGCACCTCCCACAGGCTATTTTCATCTTCCCCAGAGCTTCTAGCACTCAACTTTAAAAACAATTGGGGGAAAAAATGACTAATTGGCTTGAGAGTATGAGGTACATTTTGACCATCTCCCTACCACCATTTTTATGTCCAGGCCAAGAAGTGAAATAGATGATAACTCATTAAAAAAAAAAAAAAGTGGGGGTAGTCTCCTGGATCTAAAATGTTCAATGGGAGGTGTGGGCAAAATCAAAGTGAAATTGTCTGCCTGAGTAAAAATGGAAAAGAAAAAATTAGAGATACCAGGAAGGTCTCAAATTCAGGTGGTTGCGCATCCCCTGCTTAAGCAGTTGATTCTTTTGTCTTTTAATTCTTGATTTCACTTTTTTTTTCTCACTCTCTTTCTTCTTTTTCCTTGTACATTAAGTACTGTGGTTGACTTGTAATGACATCATCAGAGGCTGACTCTATTCTTGGCTTTGAAATCCCAGGGCTTGGGTTGTTCATGCCCTAGCAACACTACCCTTCATCCAGTTCTTGCTGTGGTTATGTTGCAAGCCATTAGTGGAGAAGTAAGCAAAGGGCAGGCTTCCAGATACTGGTAGGATGTGATTCCCAGCAAGGGTGTGTCTGTGAGAGAAGGCAAAATGAGCTCATTGTCCCAGCAAATAAGAATTCTGCCCCCACCCCTGCAATTTTCCCTCACTCTCCAAATTTATAGTACTGCAGCAAGTTAAAATTGCAGTTGAGCATTTAGAAATTCAGTTTAGGCATCCAAAGAAAAGGGACAGGCAAAGTTAGGGAGGAAATGTTAACACAGTAAATAACTATTTTCAGTATTTCACCCTCTACAATTCTAGAAATTTGAGCACTGAAGGCAAATCTCATTGCAGGGACAGAACTCTTATTGGGAAGGAAACCTTTCATTTTGCTTCTCCTTTGGACACATCCCTGCTTACCACCATCCTTCCACATTGGTTGATGGAAGTTGCAATCCATCAAGGTCACACTTTGTCCACCCTGCATTAGCAAGCTCTCATTCACCAGAATAAGGCCGATCGTTCTCATCGAAATAGAACTGGTCTGCATGTTGTAAGAACCCTGTCTCTGTTGGCCTGTAGAGACTTTTGATTTACATTTTAAAACAAACTGTCAAAAACTGTTAATGCCTACATAGCCCAACTCACTCACTTACAGGCTAAACTGCATAACTGGGATCAAAGTAGGCCAGAAAAAGAAAGCAAGATTGTTTTTCAACAAGATGTTCTTCAGTTAATTGTCTGTAGTGCAGCAAACTCTGCATTGCTAGAGGAGGACAAAGAATCATGCTACAGGCTCACAGAAATCAAATCTGAATGAACTTGTTAGCCTCTCTGAAAAAAACAGTTCTACCTGGCTTGCAAGCAAATGCCTTTCTTTGTAGCCACTTTCCAATCTTATCCAAGCTATTCATTGCTATTGTTGTTGTTACATGCCTTCAAATCCTTTCTGTCTTATGATGACCACATCAAGGGGCTTTCTTGGTAAGATTTGTTCAGATGGGGCGGCCTTTGCTTCCCTTGGAGGCTGAGAGAATATGACTTTCCCAAGGTCACCCAATGGGTTTCCATGGCCAAGCAGGGATCTGAAACCTGGTCTTCCAAATCACAGTCCTACATTCAAGTCACTATACCATGCTGACTCTCCTATTGGTATTAGTGAAAGTCAACTGCAGACTTATCCAGTTTCAAAAATGGCTAAACCTTGATTTTAGGAATGGTTGAAAGACCAACCATTGGTCAATACAGGAAGGCCTGTTGTCTGCTTTTTATTAAAACAAAGTAAGAAGGAAAGAGCAGTCTAGGCTATAGCACTGCCCATAAGCTTAAGCCTCTTCCTATTATACTATTTTGCTTAAAATGGCCTCCTGTAGTGTCTGCTATCAAAAAAAGGGGGCGAGGTTGGACCACAACTGTCAAAAAGATCATGCTGGCTTGGAGATACTAGGAGTTGTAGTTCTAAAAAGTACCTTTCGCCAATTCTTGATAGGGGTATCCATATCTCTCCCGTATCCCATACCCATACCAATACCCATACTGGAGGAATAGGAATTATATGACCTTCCAGATGTTGAACGTCAGGTCCCAGCATTCCTCCCCATTGGCAATGTCAGCTAGCACTGTTGAGAGTTGCAGCCCCTCAGCATCTGGAAGACTATGGAATTCCCACCTTTGATGTACCATACAAGAAGTGATTTTAATCAGGAAAAAAAGAGTCGATGGAAACAAATACCTCTGCCTGTCTAGCAGTGTGATTCTCCTAAAAAATAACTCACAGAGAGAGAGATTTTGTTTTATTATATTTTATTTTGTTTCATTTCATTTTAATGCCAGGCCTAAGCAAGTGACTAGAAGCCCAAAGGGTAATCTGTGGTAATCCTCCTTGTCATTTCCAGTGCACCCTTAGACATACACTTCAAAAGCAGCCATTTGGAGATCAGTTGTTCTACCAGTTTTGTAACAGTGTAATAAAATTCATCTTTTCAAATAGGACCAAAACAAACGAACAAAACTCCATTAGCTTTTGCTAATACAGAAATGCCATCCCCAGAATTCAGAAGGCATCTTCCCTTTTGTTCTGCACCCTCCATTTTAGAAAGAAATTATTAGGTTGCGCTAAGGGCTCTTCTTTCTCATCAGGCTTCTGTGTCTGGAGCACCTTTGCTCTTTCATCACCATTCCCAGGTTGAGCTTTTAAGAAGAGGGATGCCTATTGTCCTCCAAAGAATCTCAGGATCAGTGCTGCTTTATATGATATGTATCATCAGTATGAATCCCATCTTGCTCCATGGATACTCGAGGGGTTAAGATAATAGAAAAGACAGAAGTGGGAGGAGAGAGAGAGAGAAAAAGTGAACCACAGCTGTCAGCTATTTTATGTTCACTTCTAGTTTCCTTGAGGGGTTTCAAACTGTCACTATGATCAAAGGCTTGGCACTTATGGCAGCCCCCTAAGGCAGCAAAAGGAGAGCAACACTTATCCGTTTAGTACCTTTCTCTATCAGAACCCATAATCTAGAGGTGGTGTATAACCTTCATCTTAACAGCATTTCCATATTGGAAATAAAACATATTGGCAAATGTATGCCTTGTCACAAATATGCACTTTTCCTGCATCAGCAGGCTTGAAACGATATGGAATTATAGCTCAATATAGCAAACAGCTACCATTTTATGCCAGTAAGGATGCAGCCCATCATCCTGGACTGAGAGGTGGAGGCAAAGGAAAATGTGACACCTGCTTTGTGTTCAGCTGATCTTGGAAACAGTCATAACAGCTATAAATCTAAGCTGAAACTTTCCATCTTTACAATGCTTACCTGAATTAGAAAAGTATCATTTTGGTAAGTCTGCTGCTTTTCAAATGGCATTACTACTCAACAGGGCATCTGGCTAAAGTTAGATACAATACAGTGCAAAGAGATGGCAACAACCATCACCAGAATAAGTATATATTGCAACAACCATAGTCACTGCCTTGATCCAAGGACCTGAAGTCAACAAAAATGAGAACTGGTAAGGGGACTCACTGCAACTTAGGGGCACAAAATATACTTACAATTTTTCTTCCCCTTAACAAGAAAGATTATCAAATTCTTTTGTGCAAAAATACCATTTTTTTATATAATGAGGAGGATGAAAAAAAACAAGATTTTACACAATACCCAAGCTTTCCCCTCAAACAAATTGTTTTGGAAAAGTTCCAAAGTATGAAAAAAGTATTTTTAAAAAGTCCAAAACCTTTTGTAACATTGCTCAGCAAGGAGAAAAATTTTAAAAATCATTTGTTCTTCCATCCAAGAATGAAATAAGGAAAAATATCCATCCTAAACATAGCTCTTATCAAATCTACCCTTTAGAATGGCGATGGAAATTGTTAAGCCCACATAAGACCTATGAGGCAGCAAGTGTAACTTGTAGGACACCTGCTAATAACCCCAAAACACTGAAACTTCTCCTGATCCAGAAAAAGAATGTTGATCCAAACAACCCTCCTTTTGTGAAGCCATAAAATGCCATTTGAGGGGGATCCCCTACCCAAAACATTAAAAAAAAAATCAAAACACATAAAAATAATTAATCATCACTTGACCAAAATAGAGCCTTCCAGATGATCCTAAAAATGGAGTAGTGCAACCCCTTGGTCTCTGAAGCACACCCACTGCTACTGTAGGGAAAAGTTGTCTATTTGGGAACCATCTCACCTTCAGCATTTTCTCACATGTTCCATAGCTGAACCATGCTGCTGAGTAATGCAAGGGTGACCAAAATATGGTCCTGGAGCTGCATATACCCTGACAAAGCTGGTTTTGAGGGCTCAGAACCCTTCTGCTTTCTTCTGACTACTCCATGCCCTTCCCAATAGCTTAAAAATGATATTTGCTGCTCTTGAAAGTCTCTCATTAGGCTTTCAGATCAAATTCATAGAGGTTATTGCTGGGAAGTGTGAGATGGAGGATACAGATGCACTCATTTTTCCACAGGCAGATTGTTGGACCACATCTTTTGGTCTTTTCTAACATGTCTCTTCTTCTCTTTTTCAGATGCTGTATTTTCTCTTCTGTGACACTGTGCTCATTCAAAGTTATGTGTGTTTATTCAACAAAGAAGGTGAAAGTTGCAAGAAATTTCACTCAGAAAAAAATTCCAGTGTGAGGTGAAGGAGTAATGTCCACTATTGACCTAGGTGAGCAGAAGTTCAATTTTCATCCCTTTCTATTGCTTGTCAGTTGAATGAACAGTATATATGATTATATATATTGAAAAAGGGGACAGTGCAGCCCATGGGTTACTTGAAGCCCCTAGACCCCACTTTGATGGCCTCTGAAGCCCCCTACCAACTCTGCAAAGCATCCTAGAAACTGCAGGAAGTCTTCAAAGTATATAAGAACACATGAAAACAGCCCCGTCCCACCCCACCCATACCACTCCTTAAAGTTCCCCGGTATCCCAAGATACTCCCATTTTTGTTCTAGTCGTTCTCAAAATGGTAACCGATTGTGATGCAAGGTCACTTCTGATTGCTATTTTGAGAGGGATTGCAGATGAAAATGGGGTAAATTGGACTTTTGGTGTTCATGGGGAGGTGTGAGAGGTGCAGTTGTCCACCCCTGCATTAACTGAACTGCACATCAAAAAGTTATTATCTTTGGAGTATTACTATTACTTCAAGTAGTATTGACATAAAAAAAAAAAACCCTTCATCTTGTGTGTCATAGTGGACAAATTTCAGGAAAATTCTATATTTATCCCTATGGTTCATTCTCACAGATCCTAATTAGAGGACATGGGACAATAACATAGTAACAAGAAATGTCTGCTCTTGACATCTCTTTACAAGAGGGAAGAAAAAACTCAGGCCACTGACATTTCAAGAAATTGCTGCTCACACTGAGCAAACCTCTCATGTTTGTAAGTCAGTGACATTACTGTCACAGCTTGGCTCTACAGTATAAAGAAGATGGACTATTGACATCTTCCCTTTGAAGTAAAGTCCTAAAGCTTTAATTCTGTCTGGGGTAAAAAGTCTCTTGCTGATGTGTCAGTCTGGCCCTGTTTTCAAATTGTGCATATATATATATATATTTAGTAACAGAAAACAAGTGTAACTCAAATTGTGCATACAGAGAAAGAGAGAAAGAGAATAGGGCCAGATTTGGACAGAACATCAGATAGGTAGGTAGACAGATAGGACCATTCCACATAGATGATAAAATTCCTGAAAGAAAACCAATAAAAGATACTAAGTTGAAGACTATTTCGTGCTGTTCCAGCCCCACTCCAGATACCCCACAAGTTTATAAGAGCTAAGTGCTATGGAAATTCATGTCATCTCCTCATTTTTGTCATACTGCATTAGATGGGATGTGACAACACTTGATATTGCATTATAACACAATATACCCCATGGAACAAGGAACCTTAGCAGCTTAAGTGCCCCCCTCATGCTCCTGATAAAGTTTATTAAGAGCCATCTCACATTATGAGTCAACTCAAATGAATGATTACACCATCTAGCTTATTCACATCTGGATCTGACAACCACTGCCTTTAAAAACAAATGTACTTCCTGGGATATAGACAAGAATGTGTCACACGAATGAAACTGTATGGAAAATTTGCAGTTCAGAAGAGGTGGTCCCATGGCAATGAAAGAGCTTTGGCAGCCATAGCCCCACTAGAACATTACTTAATTATTCCAAACAAATATGTATTTATTTAGCACATTTACACAAAGCCCCACAAAAAGCTGCACAGGCTTCCAGACACAGTAAAATTAGATTGTACAATTGAAGGGATTGTTTGTCCCTTCCCAGAGTTCAGTTTGTCTATTTCTTTCTTAAAGTGGCAGTAAATAGCAGTCAAAATACAGGGGGTTTATCTATACTACAGAATTACAGAACTTTGATACCATTTTAACTGCCATGACTCTGTTCTATGGAACCCTGGGATTTGTAGTTTGGAAAGCAACTCAGGGCCTTTCTGCACTACACTGTTACAGTTCTATTATTCCACTTTCAACATCCTATGGAATCCAGGGGTTTGTAGTTTAGGGATGGCATTTAGAATTCTCAGCCAGAGAGCTCTTTGGTCTTAGTAAACTACTAACTGCAGGATCCCACAGGATGTTGAAAGTGGAATAATAGCACTATACCAGTGTAGTGCAGAAAGGCCTTCAGATTTCTCTTTCAGAAAGTTCTAGTATTATAGGTAGGGATGTAATTCCTTACCAGATTTCTTCTTGAAAGTAGCAGTGAGTCATTTGATCACTTCTCTTCCCATTGCAAGAAAGTCATTGAAAACTACACAATTTTCCACAGCTTTTCTCAATTAAGGATTTATTCAGCATAAAATTCACAAATGGTCACTTTGTACACAAAACAGCCTTTTCTGCACAGGAAATAATATTTTATATTGATACGTTATTTTCTATGCATAAGATGCTCTTTTCTGTGCAGAAAATGCTGTTTTATAAGCAGATCAACCATACATGAATTTTACACTGAATACTGTGTATTCAGTGTAATTACAGCATTTTTGGTGCAGGATATAATATTTCTGCATTGAACTGGTGTTTCCTGTAAAGAAAATTCTGCTTTCTATTCAAAAAATGCTGCTTTCAACCATGTGTGAATTTTTCACAGAATAAGTCCCAAACATGCAAATATTCTCTTCTGAATTCTTCTCGTCAGGGTTTTTCAGCTCTTCAAAAAAAAAAGGGGGGAGGTTGCCCATTTTTTTAATATTTTCAAATAATCTTTTCATCCTTAGTTTTAGGTCTAAGGAATGTAGTAGAGATGTTTAGGTAACTTACCAAACTACAAACCCCAGGACTCCATAGGATAAAAGCCAAGGCAGTTCAAGTGGCATCAAATTGTATTGTGCAGCATAGGGAAACCCATTATCTATTCTAAGGCCATTTCAGCACTAGACTGTTATTGCGCTATGATTCCACTTTCAACATCCTATGGAATCCTGGGGTTTGTAGTATTGGGAGGGGCTAGCTCACCCCTCTCAAAGCTGCAAACCCCAGGATTCTATAGGATGTTGAAAGTGGAATCATAGTGCTATAACAGTCTAGTGCAGAAATGGTCTAAATGTAGAACTAGCTCTAAAGAGCTCTGAACAGCATACTGTTTCTGAATTACATCCCACCAAAACTCATTCTGTTTATTTTCATCCTCATTCCGATATTAATATTTTGAACTTCTTTTCAGAAGAGAGCAAGAATTAGGAACAGAAGTTACCTATCCACTTCAGTTCTCAATCTGATCCACTCTCCTGCTGTGCCATGGGAATCATTGCTGGTCCCATGTATTTGAACTGAATAACTTTGTAATGCTCTACCTTCCCCGACCATACTATAAACCAGTGTTTCTTAAGCTTTGTGAAGTGAGGGACCAGAAATATATTTTCCCCATGACCTAGTATCATATTTGTGCCCAATGGATACAATTATTTCTTCTTCTTTTTTTCTAGAGATTCTCTAGGGACTGGCAGCTGATGGTCCATGAACCATCACTTTTAGTAGCATTGCTACAAATCTCACACAGCGAAGGAAGGAAGGGAGTGTGTAACAAACTAGTGTGTCTACACTTCCAAACCTAATCTCTTTCCATAGATTATCAGATCCTGGTGGCATCCCACAGGGATCCTGGTACAGCCTGTCCCAGGAGGGGAGTGCAACAGAAGTGCTCCTTTCCACACTGGCTGCATCTGTGAATGAAGAAAGCATGATGGTGCCACCTCTTCCTTCCACAGTGCAGCTGGGCACTGTCCCAGGCTGTGCTGGGGCAGGAAACAACCATTGTGCTTGGAAGACCTCTGCACCTATGGTAAGTGTGGGAGGATGGAGGGAGGGCTGCGTGATCACCAGTCATTAACAGGTAAAATACATTACTGATTTGCAGTGCAATTGCACTGCCTGGGGACAGGAGAACAAAAAGACCACAATAACATCATGCATAAGCATCATCTGGGTCCTGCCATGTCTGTGGCAGAGCAGGCAGTAATTCACAAGCAGCACAGCTCCTACTCATGAGGTGAGAGTCAAAGAATGTCCAAACAGGAAGGCAGCTGAGAGCAAACAAATCTGAAGGGGCAAATCCAAACCATAATCCAAACAGGCAGAGTTCCAAGACAACCAGATCCAAGAGCACAGTACAGGATTTCAGGGTCAAAGAGACCAGTTGCTGACCTTGGGAGGAAAGGCCAACTGGAGCCCTCTTTTATCTGTGGATGCTGTCACCACAGGTGTTCCCTCATTAGGACTCACTTGCTATTTTAAATGGGCCAAGTGACACAAATCCTCCTTTTCACAGCATCTCTGCTGCAAGGTAAGGTGTGTCAGTGATGTCTTCCTCTATTTGTTCCCCTGTTTCAGGCCCTTGTTCTTGTGTATTATCTCCGTCTGGACCAGCTTCTGGGGACACTTCAGCCTCTGGGGAAGCCTCTACCTCGGAGTCAGAATCCTCTTCCTCGCTGCCACAGTCTCCAAGGCAGGGCATAATAGGTCGCATCCTTCCCCTGTCCCCAGTACGGGACAACTATGGAAACGGCCCTAGTGGGTCTACACTTCCAACCCTGCAAAGCAGGGAGGGCTTCTAGGTGGTAATGGTGTAGTGAGGTTCAACAGCACCCTGGAAAAGGGGGCAGGGTGAGTGGAGGGGTAAGGCAAGCAGGGGGTGATGCAAACAGAGGTGGGCAGAGGAGAGGTGAGTGCAGAAGGGCAGGGTGAGCAACAGCAAGGGTGGGGCAAGTGGCAGTGGGGGCACAGGTGGCCACGGCAGGTGGGGGAGGGGTGAATGGTGCTGGGCAGTGTGAGCAGTGATGCAGCAAGCAGCAGGCAGAAGTGGGCAGGGCGAATGGGGATGGGAGCAAGGTGAAAGGGGGGAAGGTGAGCAGCAGGAGGTGGAGAGGGGTAAGGGGAGGTGGGAAGGGCAAGTGGTGTTGGGATGAGCAGTGGATGAAAGTGGGTGGGGCAAATGGTGGTAGGGTGAGCGGTGGGCAAAAGTGGGTGGGGCAAGCAGCAGGGTGGGGCAAGTGGTAGGCAGAGGTGGGTGGGGTGAGTGACAGCAGGCAGTCCAGGCGGGAGCATTCTCTTCTTTGCCCCCCCCCAACATTGGTGCCCAGGGCATGCGCCCCAGTTGCCCCACCCTGGATCTGCCTCTGCTAAATGGCCTTTGCGTATAATCCACAGATATACCTCACCACTCCCATTTTAATAATTCTTATGTCCTGAATAAACTGGAGAACAGATTACTCATGTATAGAGAAAATCAGATTCCTTTAACATCCTTAAACCACAGCCAGTCCATCAGTGAAGCCAGCCTTCAAATTACTAATAAAGCAGCAAGGCTAGGGAAATGCCAGGGGCTGGCAACTGTATTGTCTCCCTGCAGGACAACAGAGGACAGCTCCTACCATGCCTCCACTACCTCAATATTTTTATCTTTTAACTTTTTTAAAAAAAACTACTTCTAGTTTACTTACGGGTTTAACAGAAACTTGTCTTTGGCCAAAAACATCTTTGGATGTTGTGGTGGAAAGGAGCTCAAAAAAGACCTTGGGACTTCATACCTTCAGAAGGTATTTTCATACCTGAAAAGTCCAGTACTGTCAAGAAATATTTTTTAAAAGTAATAGACAATTCACCAGAGAGAGAGAGAGACGTCTGTACCCATCTGATTGAAATTTGGCAGGCTTTCTGTCAAAAAGCAAAATAAGCACTTTTTCAAATGGAGCATTTGAAACTTTTGAGTTTTCCAAACAAGTTTCTACTTCAGATCTACACTTCAGATGGTGACCCTGGAATCAGTTTGAGATTCTGAGTTTAACTGGGCCCCTTTCCAAAGCATAATCCAAACCAAATCTTGACCACTCTGCACACTTAAGTGTATATTGCCTTTCTGACAAAGCACTCAAGATTATTCACAACTTACTGTAAAATAATAGTTTGTTATATATCACTATTCATCTGTAAACCAGCAGATTTGTTTTGTTTTGCTTTGCTTTGTTTGGAATATGTGTCACTTGCACTTATTCTGGATATACTAGGGATGGAAAAATATTTATTATTTTATTTACAGATTTTTTAAACGGTTTTCCCAACAGTTAGGAAATTCTGCCAGGCAGAATAAGAGAAGACCAAGAAACATACACAATTTTCTCCTGTATTCAAATATCCTGATGTGGTGCTGAGGAATTATTTTGCATAGTAGAACATATGGTGGGGCACATGTACGCTCATGTGTGTCCAAAAAGCATGTTATCTGTACAGAAATCAGATTTCCTATGCACCCTTCTCCCTGCATTTTCAGTGGCAAAAAGACTTTCCCTCACAGATTTATTTTTTCTGTGCACTAAGCAAGGATTTTTCACAAAAGCATATGTTTTTCTATGCAGAATAATTCCTATGCATATTTCAAAGCATTTGAACGTAGGAATATAGTGGACCCTCCATATTTGCAGTGGTTCAGTTACAGGACCCTCCATAAATAGTAAAAAATACAAATGATCACATCCTATGTTATTAAACAGCAGTGACATGTGCATGGATTCTTGCTGCTACCGTTTTATGTATAGGATACGACACTGCAGTCATTTGAAATTGCAGATCTGGCAGTTATATATACGGATGGTCTACTGTACTTGTTTTCTCCCACTGCAGAGAGAAAACTATTGTAATTGTTATTGCAATTGTTTGGTCCTTGCATGTGAGAATGAAAAGAGTTGAGGATTTACCTTTCTGGGATATGTTTTAGATGTTAACTTAGTCCCAACATACACATCTTGGTTTTTCCTTTGTAATTATGTTTCCATTGGTTGGAAGCCAGCATGGGATTTACATCTTTGTAAGTGGACTTACATGTGGGGGAAATTAAGCTGAGTAGTTTTACAACATCTGTATTCATGAAGGGGCTGCCATTACATTACAATGTACAGGTGTCCATTGCACAATGGTAGCCAGTGGGGTGACTGATGCGCCACAGCCCCGATATGTAATGGGCCCCAATGTGCATCAGGGCAGTCCTAATGTGCATCAGGACACTGGCTAGGAAGTGCTGGAGTACCTGATGCACATCAGATGCTCCCAATGAGCATTTGAAGTACCTGACACATATCAGAACCACCTGAGAAGCATCATATGCTCTTGCCCATGCCAAAATACACATCTTCACAATTCATCAGCAGAGTTTTCATTGCATTTCTACAAGGTAGCTACAGATTCATAAAGCTAGGAAAAGTAGGTTGTAAAACAGAATCTCGGGGAACATTTTGCAGACAGTGGAAGTTAGGTCAGTCTTGCTATTTATAATCTTGTGATTTTCTGTTGTTTGATAGTATCTATATTATTTTATTCTTCTCTGCATCACCTTTTTTTACTGTTTAATCATCTGTACTGCCTGCATCATTCTCTCGGACATTGTGGAGGAGTGGAGTATATGTGGATGTAAGTGAAGTAGGGAGAGGAGAAAGTCCTGTTTGTTTTAAAAAATGAAAGAAAAGAAAACATAAGTAAGTATTTCTATTAGAAAAATGTTGGTATTTGTTGGTGCACATTTTTTTAAAGTTATATCCTTGTCACATGGAAGCTAACTGAGGGCCAGCATGGCTAGATCCTGCTTGCTTTTATTCGTGCAGACAGACTTAGTCTCAAAGGCTGCAAAAAATAAACAGTCACCATCTACTGTCATATAGTCAAAAGATCTTACTGTTCTAGCTATGCTTGGATTTTATAGACACCAAGTTTGAAGAAGTGCATTCTTGGAAAAACGGTTCACTTATGTTCATTAATATGCCTAGCCCATATTTATATCCTGTTATACCTTCCCTTCCTTTTTCTCCTTTCTTCTTCTCCCACTCTCTTTTTCTTGATAATCATATAAAATCCAAGCAGAAATTAAAATAAAAAATCTAAATATTGCTATAAACAAAACAATAAATAAATATATGTGCCCAGGAATGTGCCTTTTTCAGTATCAGAAGGATGGGTCTGTGTATTAATTGACTGCAACCGGAAAGCACACGGCAAAGAAAAGGGACCTTTCATAGTTAAGCACGAGTGAATTACAAGTCAGGATTTTTTTTTTCCCCTTTGGAACTCAGTTAAAAATAAAACCATTTTTCAAGCCAGGGTTGGTTATGACTGCACTCCAAATTACTGTGAGAGACAAAAATGGAAGAGGTCTGCTGAGGCATTCTGCAGGAAGAACATTGTGTCATGCAGCCCAACAGCAAAATAGAAAAATTGCATGTAATTATATCTGAATCTGAGTGTGATGACGGTGATGTGCATGGGAAGAACTAATGGGGATGCACTCTGCTTGTTAGAGGCCTTTTCCTCCAAGCAGCTCAAGGTTACAATAAGTGCACTCTGCAGGGGCTATTTCTCTGCTCTCCCCCCTCCCCTCCCCGCTTTCTCCTTCTGCTAGAATGTCACATCCGCAAATTAATTCTGCATCCAGGGGGTTAATAATGCTAAGGGGGTATTCTGAAATAATGTCAACTGAAGTCTGGTGCAATCTGAGCTTGGCAATAATTTTCTGCCTCCCTCCCCCTTTAACTTGAGGCATCCTGTATTGATTGATTAATTATTCTCCCAATGAACTAACAAATATTGACCCCATACAGTTGAACAGCATTTAGCCGAAAGTCCGTAATCTGCATTGATCACTTAATGGAACATCAAAGCTCAGCAGCTCTGACAGTTTTATGTCATTCAGCAAAAATCTGCCTATGCCTTGATGATACCTTGACCTTTCTTGTTAGGCATCCTTTGCAGCAAACTCAAGGCAATATAATAAAATTAAAGGCTGTGGCTAATGCTTTGTTGTCAAGAAAAGTACTGTTGCTACTAAAGTCACATGGTCATCCCAACAGATTTGCTCCCCAGTAAGTTCACAGAACTGGTTTCAATTCAGCGGTGTTTTGTCTGAAACTGAATGTTTAAAGGGGATGAGCTGGAATCTTCTCGAGGTAAGAAATATAATGCCTTTGGAGTGGAACTCCCAGAATCCCAGGCCATGCTGGCCTCTGGATTGAGGAGTTGCAGTATAAAAAAGGTAATTTACCGGGCTCAAGATGGAGACCATCTAGTTTCAACCCACCTTACTACGGCATAATTATTTATCATATATACTAATCAGTACACAGTTCTCCATGTTTCTATCCATATGTATCCAAAATGGCATGAGCCATGTACGATGAAGAATTGTCAGCAGGCTTGGGAAAAGGGGAGAAACTCCAAAGAGCCCATGGAGGATTGAGTGGACACAGTGGATGTAGAATGCTTAGTGGCTGTTGGCCAAAGGGACAGAAAAACGGGGAAAGGACAACAAAACAGGATGGCTGCAATTGCTGAATAGGGAAAAATTCAGAGTGATACATTTCTTAGGACCTTTCCACCCTACACTGTTATAGTGCTGTTATTCCACTTTCAACATCCTATGGAATCCTCAGATTTGCAGTTTTGGAAGGGGTATTTAGAATTCTCAGCCAGAGAGCTCTTTGGCCTCAGTAAACTACAAACCCCAGAGTTCCACAAGATGTTGGAAGTAGAATAATAGCACAATAACAATGTAGGGTGGAAAGGTCCAAAGATGGCAAAGGAATCAGGCCTACAGGGAAGAGTTGAAGAAGCTAGTTAAGTTTAACCTTCAGAAGAGAAAACTAAAGGATTATATAGTAGCCATCTTCATTTATTTGAAGGGCTATCATCTAGTAGATGGAGTCCACTCTGTCTATGTGTGTGTGTGTGTGTGTGTTCCAGGCATCAGCACTCAATGGATTTGAATTACAAGGAAAGAGGTTTGAACTAAATATTAGGAAGAAAGTAAGAGCATTTGGACACTGGAATTGACTACCTTGGAGAAAAGTGAGATATCCTACATTTGAATTATTTAAACAGAGGTTGAATTACTACTTAAGAGGGACGCTTTGAATATGAATGTTTAATTTAATTTAATTTTTTTTTAATTTTATTTAGAGACTTTTCTTGCAAAAACTTCATTTAGGCAAAAAAATATTTTTGCATAGAAAAATGTGGTTGGTGCAGAAAACATGGTTTTTCACAAACAAAATCATAGCATGTACTTTTTAAAATCTCTTGACAACTGGCCATTTTTTCAGGGCTAAGGTATACTTTGTCATTGAGGATAAGAAAATCTGCAAGTTTTTTTCTTTTCTTTCCACATCCCTGCTACTTTCCTTGTCATTAATAACATTGCTGCTAGGATGCTTGGAACATATATGAAACACTTTGAACTGACTAAAGCTTTATATAAACGCCAAGACGATGTTGTTATTGAAGATGTTGATTCTCCTAGCTGATTCTCCTATTTGTTTGTTATCTTCCCTGAGGGCTATTTTGTCCTGTATAGCGCATGTGAAAATTATACTCTATTTCCAACATCTGGAACAAAGAACATTGTTTATAAATCATCTGTGAAAAAGGCACAAATGACCTTTTAGCACACTAGCACTGCTCTTGGATATCTTTTATATTTTCTCTTGGTCATATGCCCAACACAAATTATGAGAAGGTGGCTAATTTATATTTTCCAGCATTAGATGCTTGAAAATGGTAGATTCAGCTGCTGTCTGAAGATGTCCAGCAATCAGTGTCAATTTCTGTAGGTTGCTATGGTAACAAGAGAGCCCACAGTTCTTAAATCTTCATTGGGCCATGAGTTTCATACATACTGTATCACTAAGAAAACCTTACTCGCAACAGGTAGGAACAGAAAAAAAAATACTCCTACGTTTTTTCCTACAAAATTTTAGTAGAGCTTTTATTCTCTTTTTGTCTTCTGTACACAATAGAATGAAAGGTATTGCTTCAAGCTGTCTTTGAAGATTTTTATCCATCCTATTTGGGATTTTAAAAAAAATCACTTTGTACTCTTTTAAAAAATGCTATACAAAGTGGTGGTCTGTGAACTGAAGCCAGTCCTCAGTCCTTCAGCTGCTAGTCCACAGTAGTTTTTATTTAGACAGGAAAAAGAATGGATTTCTCTAGGGACTTCATTATTAGCCACAGTGATTTTCTAAACATATACACATATATGGTCTAGGAATCTGTCTAATGAGAAATTTGATTACTTAACTTTTCCAGTCCCTTTGGATCAATTCGTCTCTAAATGAAGACAAAATACAGCTTTCTTTACAACAGAACACCCACAAACTTGGGTTGTTTTGCTTCTTTTCCTTGCGAAATGGTGTTTGGAACCATAGTCATTCTTCACAGCAGGGCTTTGGCATATCTCATTCGTGCCTCTTTTGTTGTTGTTATTTGTTGTCAAAGCAGCTTCAACTGCTAGTGATCCTATGAATAAGAGATTACCAAGAGCCCTGGTCAACAACAACCCTCCCAGGTCAGGGCTGTGGCACCCTTGTTTGAATCAACGCATCTTTAGTGCACCCCCTCCACCATTGGAATGACCCCACTGACAATTCAACTGAATCTCCCTTTTCTGCAGCCCCTGGCCTAATCTCAAGATTCATCTGAAAATGAACAGTTCAAACATCCAGCAAGAGAAATCTACCCCTTCCAAGACAGCCTACTGGGTGGAGTGAAAGGAGATGGGGAGATGAGGGAGAGGGGGAGAGAGAGGGAGAGGTGAAGCCAGTAAAAGGAAAAGGCACAAGAGGGTGGGGAAGAATAACCAAACTCTGTAGCTTATAGCTTGGAGCTTATAGTCTCCGTTTCAATGGGGCAGTGAATTTGATCTGTGTCTTAGCCATAATTTAAAGGAGCTAATCAAGCTGATGAACCTGTTTTGGGGAATAAAGTTCAGCACCTTGGACAGTTCTTCTTGTATTAAAGCCCTATACAAACCACTGGGTTTAATCCCACCCAGCACTGTTATGTACTCCGGAGAGAATGTGGTCCTTGACAAGAGGGGCAAAAAAAGGTTGCTCAATCTTTTACGCTTGAAAAAAATTGTTCCCTAAAAAGCCTGATGTGAAATGCTAAGAATTATTTTGTCCTGAAATTAATCTTGGTTTCACTCTAAAGCTTCTACATTCTAGGAATTTGAAAGAAAAAGAGAATGAGAAAGAAAGCATGATTTGCCCCATCAGCTTTGCTACACTGTTTATAGAAACACTTTTAAACACACACACATATATTGGTTAGGAGTTTGCTCTCCTTCTTTCTTCCCCTGCCTTTGAGTTGTAGTCAAATAGAACAGCAAAGCATGCAACAAAACTCTGCAAAGGGCTCCATAGTGAAGCCATTGTCAGAGCACTGTAAGGATTTTCTCGTACACGGCTCCTATTTTTCTCAATCGACATCACAGAGGGTTTAGCTAATGGAAAGAGGCATTGGACATAATGCACCAACTAGCTGCTAGCTGAGAAGAAGCAAATGGACCCTGAATCTAGCCCCGCTGGCTAAAAACTGTCCTAATGCTGAATAGAAGGGAAAGAGGCTCATTTTTCCCCAGCCACGTTCCTTTCCAGACACATAAGCTAAAAACGACTGCCTCCAAGTCTTTTCCTGTCCTCCCCATCCACCCCATCCTAAAAACCAGCCAGGCATGTTAAAAAAATAAATAAACATGTTTGCTTTCAAATGAATCATGGCAGGACAATAAAGATGCAACAGAGATGACGTTCAAATCGGTGACATAAACTGAACCTCATAGTCAAATGTTCCAAAGTACAAAAATTGCTCACAGTTAGAAAATGTCCACCCAACAGTATGCCACAGGGATGTCTGCTGTGAGTTATGGGTCAGCGCTTTGTAGTGGTCCATTGTCATAGCTACAGTTCCTAAAGCTTGATTAAGAGACTTTTGGTATTTGGTAAAGTAGTGCTGCCTGAGTTCATGGAATCTCCTGCCAGGAAGGGAAATACAATGACTATTGAAGGTTGAAACTCTCCTACGGGTTCAGAGAATTTCATCTCTGTGTTGGAGAGCTGCTGAATATTTCCAATGGAATAGAACAGTACTTATTTGTAAGTGAGTGGAATCCTCTTCTTTCAGCAAAAAAACACCAGGGGCTCTAGAATTAGATGAAAGGTGATTATAATTGATTATAACTGATTTTATTAACTATAACTTAAGAAGGATTTATGTTACTTTAAACTAATATAGAATACAGAACTATTTGATAAGTGATTCTAGTTGTTTTTTAAGACTAGTGATAATTAATCTTGTAGGTACATATCTATGATGATAAGAGTAAGTTATTATTATTATTTATTATTATTTATTTGTATCCCGCCTCTTCATATGGATCGAGACGGCGAACAAATTACAAATAGCATGTATTTCGAAACATTTCTATACATTATATACATTATATATTATATTTCTATAAGTAGCAACAAGTATTAATTTTTGTATAGATATAAGACTAATAGGCATAATTATTTGATTACAATGAGCTGTTCACAACAATGGTGAGAACCAAATGTCAGTTATTTGTAGTTTTTTTTTATTTGGTATAGTTTTGTTAGATGCTTGCAGTTTTGTTTTGTATTTTTTGCCTTTTTATTTGCATTGTGTTATTACATATTATTATGTATTTGTAGTTCTATGTATTGTTATGTAGTGCTGTTTTTTGGGTGTATTTTGTTTTGGGGTTTTTTGTTTTGTTTTTGTTTGTTTTCTCTTTTTAATAAAAATATTTAAAAAGCGGGGGGGTTCTTCGGCGGGGAAGCTCTGCCTATATTTACTACTTTGTGACTCAGAGTTTTTGGCAGTTTTTGCCCTCAAAATAAAAAGTCAAAATGCTGGATATTACATCAAGGATGACATGCATGATGCCATGAGGAAGACCACTCTGTAATTTCAACTTCTTTTTCAAAGCAAACAACAGCAGCTTTCTCATTATTATTTACCATAGAGCATAATTAAAAATTATTTTTTGTTATAGTCACATACTTTAAATTTATTACACTTTTTCTCCAGAAAGGCACCACTGTAACTTTAGGAACTGGTCAGTTTGCTTCAGTCTCTTCAGGGTCCTTATGTATGCATTTATTTATTTGTTGTTATAGTATGCCTTCAAGTCATTGCTGACTTATGGTGACCCTATAATGGGATTTTCATAGGATTTTCTGGAGCTGAGAATGTGTGTAATATGCCCAAGGACACCCACAGGGTTTCTATGGCCAAGCAGAGAATCAAACCTTGGTCTCCAGGGTCATAGTCGTGCACTTAAGCCATTTTACCACACTGGTTCCACACTTGTTCCATTCATTTATTTGCTTATTTACTTATATATTATATATAAAATAGTTTCATTCCACTTTAAATTATAAGATCTGTACTTGACTTACAATAAAATCAGCTTAAACAATTTAAAATTTAAAACAATAAAATAATTCAAACCGTCTAAAAATATATTAAGTATTTAAATAATTTTGAAATAGAATAATAAAAAAAATTAAACGGTCTAAAGCCATGGGGATGTATACAGATTGGGATGAAATCATCAGGCCCCAAAGCAAAAGTTTTAACTTGACACTGGAATGAAACCAACCTTGGCACTAACCAGGCACCAGTCTAATCAGTCACCAATTGGCAGCCCCAATCCACGCGATGGCATTCCATAGCCAGGTCACAGCAGAAGTGGATCTCTCCCACATCTTCATGCAGTGTAATGCTTCCACAGGTGTACTCTTTTTCAGAAGCAGAAAGGCGTACAAGGGAAGCAGAGATATATACCAAACTTGCCCTTCTGTCTCTGTATCTCTTCCCTGAGAATTACTTGTGAGGAGAAAGTGTTTGGAGTGTATAGCACAAGCAACAGCATGAGTCTTCCGAAGGTTATTTCCGCACTAGCCTGTTATAGCGCGATGATTCCACTTTCAACATCCTCTGGAATCCTGGGGTTTGCAGTTTCGGGACGGGCTGGCTGGCCCCTCCCGAAACTGCAAACCCCAGGATTCCAGAGGATGTTGAAAGTGGAATCATCGCGCTATAACAGGCTAGTGTGGAAATGGCCTTCTAGAAGTTCTCTTCAGTTGTTTCACGTAGTACAGAACGCAGAAGAGTTGACGAAGGTGTGACTGGCTACAGGTCTCAGGCAATTGGCCCGGGGGAGCATCCAGCAGAACTAGGAAAATCTACATGATTCTGGGAGCTGATTTCCTAAATATAACTTTTACATCTCTGGGTGACTCACTAGTAACAGTGTTTCCCTGGTGAGGAATACAAAATGGGAGTTTTCATCCCACCTTCTGTACTGCTCTTTTTTTAAAAAGTTACCCAAGCTCAGGACGCAATAAACACTCCCTTAATAAATGTAAAACCTGCCTGCCTGTGTGTGTGTGTGTGTGTGTGTCATAGAAAACATGTCAAAGGCCTGCATAGAGATGCAGGGTTTTGTTTTTCAACAGGCTTTAAAACAGACACTCAGAAATGGAGCCCCTGCCTTGGGAAGTAATATATGAGGGAACCATCTAGGAGGTACATCTTGATTTACATTTGGCTTACCACATATTTTCCATGAGTACATAAGCCCTTTTCTAGGTTTTCCTGAGTAAGTAAATTTAACTCCTACTTGAGAGCTCGCGTAACTGCTTTAAGCAGGATGGATTTAACATTTACAAATGTTGCCTTTGCAGCACATTTTGCAACCTCTGCATTTCTGGAATTTGCAAAGGACAACACTAATGGTTATTGCGGAGATTTTTCAATAGCACATTTTACTAGTTTCTTATTTTGAAATGGCTGCCTGTCAATGATGAATCATTCAGTGACACTTGATACTTGCTGCAGCCCAGCCCATTGCCATGTCCTGATTTATTTTATGTTACATTGTACTCCGATGTGTTCGTGGCAGTTTGAGAATATTTCATAGTCATTTCCTTTTCTTCTTCCTTTTAATACCTCAGAATTACTCTAGAAAGGTCATCAGGTAGAACAGTAACCACTCGACAAAATAAAGGAACTTGACCTTCAGACTACATGGCTAATATGCAGTTCCATTTGACTACTGTAAACAGCTTTGAAGTAATTCATTTGAATCATTAACTGCGTAGAACTGAAAAATTGTCCAATAATCTCATAAGATACTACTACTCTTCAACTGCCCAATAATAGCATTTCTGTCATTCAGATTACTAAAACCAGGGACTTCTTAATCCTAATTTGATGCTGGGATGGCATAGAAATCCATTTGATTTGCCTTTGAATACCAGTGAACCTCATTCACACTTCTACCAAACCAAAAAGAAAATATTTTCCCATTTTTTGCATTTTTACAAATGTTGCACTGCAGTTGGGATACCAAAAGGTATACACTAAATGCATAGCAAACATATATTACAAAAAGAAACTGCACTAAAGAATGCGCATATCAGGAAAAACATAGGAAATTTGGCCAACCCTTTGCATAGCTGCAAAGAAATGGGAGAAAATGGACTTGTTCTTCAGAAGTTTTTAAAGCTGGAAGAAGCGAACAGATCAATCCACCCATCTCCAGTTGGCTTTTTCTGCCTATCCCATGTTGTATTTGAAGACATGAAGAACAGATGATGTCAACAGATCATTATGAGCCCATATCACTGGCAAATTGTGTACTCAGTATGGATGTGTGTCACTAGATGCACACTAAGTCCATGCAAACAAAAAATGGCACCCTAGTTGAGTCTGTGGGAGTGGAAAAGGGTAATCTGTTACCCTGTAGGTTGGGGGTCCTGGGAGGGGCACCCAAATTACCAAATAAAAACACAAGATGGGGGAAATTAGACTCAAGCACTCTCTTAAGCTAACAAGAGGCAGGGTAACTTTAGCTAGGATCTTTAACCCTATGTATACAGCATCAGGTCAGAGAGCAGCTAGACAAGTTTTAAAGTAACAAATAATATTTTATTGAGGACAAACAACACGAAAGACATGACATACACTAACTAACTGAGAATAGAAATGGAGAGCTTTGGGGAATGGGTAATACGACACCTGGTCTCGTAGTCCTGGAGAGAAGAGGAGGTTGCAGGGGAAGAAACTCAGCGCAGTTTGCTGAGGGGGCGACTCGCTGGACAAACCGACAGCAAGGCAGGATAGCAGTCCGGAGTGTTCCGAGGAGTGCAGACTCAGTTGTCGGGAACTGAGGGGAAAACTTCACTGGACAGAGTGGCAGCAAGGCTAGGTGGAAGTCCAGGGTGATCCAAGGAAGGCTCAGAATTGGGGACCTTTTATGGGGTGGATTTTACCTACAGGCCATGCCATGCTCAGTGAGAACAAAGGAAATTTAGAGCAGGACAAGGGCGTTGGAAAAGGTCAGGTTTTACATGATGAGCTTAGTGCTGGATGACAATAGTATGGCCAGTATGCAAATAGCCCAACATAAAGGATTGGCTAGGCACTCGGCCGGACGTCTTTGTGTAAAGTCACGCTGAGCAAGGCTGATTGGCAAGAAGGAGTGGTCCCTAAAGCATTGGAGAGGCATTAAGTTGCCTGCCTGCCTGAGGTTTGGAATGTACAACCATTAACGGACGTGCCTATTATGTGCTTGTCCGGTGGCCCTTGCAAACACATGGAGTAGGGTGGCAGAGAAAAGTCAAATAGAGGCCAAATAAGTTTGATATCAAGAGGTATCTAGTGCTCTCACCTGACATATCATAACCGTGGTAACAAATCCATTTTGTCTTTGGTGGGACTTTCATTTTCTAGCCCTAGAAAACCTGTTTACCTGATAAGTATTAAAAAACTGAATCAACTGACTTGGAAGTAAATTTTCATGATAACAGTTTTACTTTCCATCAGCCATTCTTCTCTATATTTATGGTCAACAGACTCTTTAATACTTTTCTGATTAGTTGTTAGGAGAAAATTGCAATTGCTTCATGAAGACGCTCTTTGTTTTCTTGGAAATTAAATATCCTTGTGGGTTTTTTGCTGATCTCCCTGGGCATGGCATTTTGTCTCTCAGAGTACAGGACTAATTTCCTCTTATTATGGAAGACCTTATCAGATGAAGATAGATTGAAAAACACCTGCAAGTTAAATTGGACTCATGTATAGATAGAGGGATGCAGAGAGAGAAAGAGCTGTTCCTCAGAAAATTAGCATCTTACTTAGACTGAAATGAAATGAGGTTACTCCTCTGCATATCAGATATACAAAACATGGGCAGGGGAGGGGAAGAAACTTATTCCACTAAATCTGAAGAAAACCCCAAAGTCACCACTGGGTTAATTGAATGAGGCATGATACGATCATCAGAAATAAAAACACATTAAACAAATGAGGGTCTTTTACAACCCATGGTGCAATTTAAAATTCACCTTCTCCCATCTCAAGGTGAGCCATGTAGTTACAGTTGATTAAGAGAGTTATCAGATTTATTAATAAAGGGTGTGTTTTTTTCAGGAGGCTTCAAGACTAGAGGAAAGCATAATGTAAATGCAGGTGTTCAAAATACATAAACAGCAACTGCCTGATTATAGAGAGGGCTACTGCATTTTGAATATATTTGCTATTGTTATGTTCCTTCAACTCAACTGCAGCTGATGGCAATTCTGTCACACAGTTTACTTGGCAGGATTTATTTAGTTGCCACTGTCTTCCTTTGTAAGCCTGAGAGAGTATGACTTGCCCAACATCACTTAGTGAGTTTCTCTGGCTGAGCAGAGATTTGAACCCTGATCTGCTTAGTCCAGCGCTCAAACTGCTACACCATACTGGTATTCACAGAAACACAGCTCATGAAACTTATTGATGCTTGAAAAATATGTTTATTTTTACAAAAATAATCCCTACAGAAGCATCCTTGTTATTTGGTAGTCAGGACCAAGCAAACACAGAGGCAGAACTCCATGCATCAAAGCTGCAAGTGTTAGCTAGATGTCTGATGGGGGCGGGGACTGTACCCTGCAAGGAAAAGACACGTGGGGCCATTTATGGCTACTGATAAGGGAAGGACTGTATTCTTCCAGTACTAAATGTATAAAAGATTTTGTTGAGCCTTTGGGGTCAAGGTGCTAGATGTTAAGCATTTCTGTTGTCTAGTAACTTGAGCCTATTTTGTAAATTACAGAAAAGCATGATTGTCATTCTCTCCCTATCAATCAATTAACCCCAAATAATTTTAGCAGGTAATATAAAACTATTGAGATTGGATGGAAGAAGCCCATACAATAATTCCCACAACAGCATCAGCCTTCCTTTAATGTTCACAAGATCTGAGTGTTCTTATGTCAGTGGTGGCATGGGGTGGAGCCGTGCGGGGTGTGTGTGGAAATTACAGTGCCATAAAATAAGGGTCAGTATCCTCAATATAAATCTCAGGTAGGCAGTCTCAGATATCAACCCGTATTAGGGCTCCAGCACTTACAAAACTGTTTTCAAATGCTAAAATATCCCCAGACTTCGTAACATTCAGTTGCTTGCCCCTGGTGGCCCAGCCTCCTGAGGCATCAGAGCTGACAGTCCACTGCCAACCAACAGCAGCAGTGGCTAGTGCAATGATCTGGCCAGCAGTAACCGGCCACTGAGTGGCAACCATGGTGGACAGAGTTAAGCATCCTTACAGGTTGATGGTTTGAGATGGTGGATGCAGGAAGCTGGATTTATAATGTGCAAGCACATGGCAGCAAACTGAATATGTATGAACATGGACTGATGATACAAGTAGCCAATGGCAGGCTGTAGCCATGTGCTTTCACTGTGCTGAACAGCCAATGTCTTTCAACATCACTATGCAATGTCTGTTGATAAGGGCATCTAGATCATCCCAGTGTTATGCACCTTCAAAGCAACTCTGACCTATCATGACCTTGTCATAGGGTTTTCTTGGAAAAATTTATTCATAGGAGGTTTGCTATTTTCGTCTTCTTCGGTGAAGAAAGCATGACTCTACCAAGGTCACCCTATGGGTTTCCATGGCTGAATGGGGATCTGAACCCTGGTCTTTGAGAGTTTTAGTCCAACACTCAAACAACTACACCACACTTGCTCCTACAGAGATCACTTATTGTATGCTGTACCATTGTACCACACAATCAGGCCTCAGACGACAAGAAAAGTTAATTTTGGAGGCAGAAACCCCAACACCCAACCAGAGACGAGGAGGAGGAGGAGGAGGAGGAGGAGGAGGAGGGACAACAACAACAACAACTCCCCAAAGCCCTGCCTCTACCTGCAAATTAGTATATTCAAATCATGATTGGCCAACCACTCCTCAAAGCATGACATGCATAGTTTCTGAATACTCCACCTACTAGGTTTAGAAACATGAACATAAGAAACTACCTTCAACTGAGTCTGATGCTATCCAGGTCTGTATTATCAACTGTGACTGGCTTTAGAATTCTAAGGATTCAGACAGGATTCTTTCCTAGCCTACCTGGAGATCCCTGGCATTCTCTGGTGGCCTCCCATCCAAGTACTAACCAGGTTTGACAGCCATTTAGTTTCCAAAATCAGAATAATCAACTGTATACAGCACAGTATGGTGACTTCTGAAAGACCTTTTGATACAGAGAATATGGCCCCAGTTCAGGTGTGTGCACACACAGCAGCTACACGCATAGTCCATATCTGTTATAATTATATCTAGTGATGTCTTGCTATAGCAGAAAGAACTTTCTTTTGCTTAGGTTGGTACATCCAAGTTTCAACAGTCCTCCTATAACTACTACAGTTCTCCATGCCACATCCAGCTCCTCCAAAACATCTCCCAACTGTGAAAGTAAAACTCACTGATACATTTAGCAATATATTCAGGTGTTTTGTTTTGTTTGTACATGCTCCTCAAAGTGGTGAAAGACATCTGTTTGCCACAAGACATTTTGTGGTATATTCTCCTCATCTGTGTGTCTTGCATTCAGCATCTTTGGTCCTGTCGTTGGAGGGTAACCATGAGTTTATCATCTCATACTGCATCTGAAGAAGTGGGTTTATATCTATGAAAGCTCATGCTAAAATAAAAAAACAGTTGGTCTTAAAGGTGTGGCCACATTTTATCTCTCCTTTTTATTTCTGAAGCATATATCTTTGACAAAATCTTGTGGTCATAGGGAAACAGAGAATATGCATTCCCCCAATGCCTAATTTGACCCAAAGAAGTACTTTAAGGAGGGGCAAGGAACACAAATGCATTGGGAGGATCATTGAAAAATGACAGTACAGCCTAAGCATGTGAAAACACATTCTGCTGAGGAAAAGCCACTATTGAATATAAATCCACAATCTGCTCTTGTGCCCCAGGTGAGTATAGAAGGATTAAATCTAGATGCTCTCCTCTCTTATTGAACTCCTTGGCAACACTGCAGAATTATGAATTGGGTCTACATACATTCACCTCCAGCAGCTTTTATCAGGAGATTAATGCACACATCATCTATTTGCACATGAGATTTGATTTCTTGTCCAGCTAGGGATGTCGAGAGCTTGTAAATAACTCTAGTCATTTTTTAAACAGTTTGTCTTGTTTTTAGAATTATTTTTAAAGAGGAGTTTGGACTGTTTTTAATTGCTTTTTAGTTGTGCATTTGATAAAGTGTTTTGTCAATTGCACATTGCCTCAGGGTGGTGATGGGTTGAGAGGTGAAAAATGTATGCCTTGAATAAACAAATAAAATTTAAAAATGCATTTTTATGGCAGCAACCATTAAAAATTAATAGTGGGAAAACTCAGCAGTTCTAGGAATTTCTTCTTAATAACTCCAGGGTTTTGTGAGTCATTATTTCATTCTAACAACAACCACAAGGCTGAAACTATCCTCCTGTCTTCTTTGCCAGAATTAAGTGTTTCTTTCTTTGAACAATAGCTATAGTAGCCAAGAAGTAAGTGATAAATCTTTGCAGAAAGAGAAAGTTATTCTTAATGGTGATGCCCAATTCAGTAACAATGAAATATGGACATCCTGCCTCTACCCTAAGCCAGTCTGATTCCTCATATATATTATACTTGCAAGCTCTTACATTTCATAATAGTTGTTCATCCAGACTGCATTGCTTAAGGACTCTGCCGCTGGGACATGTCTCCACCACTTTCCCGGCTCACATGTAAATTCATGACATTGTTTATGAAGGGAGATTAAGCAGTCTTGAAGTACTTTCTTGGAATGAGAGCTCCAAAGAGAAATAGAATTCAGGGCTTCCTCTCAAAAATGAAGTTATTTGTTGCCCAGATAAATAATAATATGGTCAGAATGGGATCAAGCACTTTAAAATTTATGACTCTCTGTGTAAAGTGTGACTTTTTATATTCTTTGCAGAGTTTTTCTTTCCCCTGCCACACTGGTCAATTTATTGATTTCATTGCTTTCACATTTTGTGGTCAAAAATTCATTTTGCTGGGAACTTTTACTGTAAAAGAAGCTTTAAAAAAAATCTATCCACACAGAATTCAAAGTAGTGATTTTGACCTAAACAACCCCTATGCAGGTCAGGTCCAGGTTATTTGAAGAACCACATTCTCCCTTATGAACTTGCCTGTGTTTTGAGATCTGCTAGGAGAGCCTTCTTGTTCTTCCACCACCCTAACAGGTACACCAGGTGAGAACATGGGGAAGGACCTTCTTATTGGCTGCCCCCAGGCTCTGGAACTCCTTCCCCAGATAGATGAAACTGCAACCATCCTTACCTTTTTTTTCTGTAGCCATGTGAAGAGCTTTCTGTTTTAAAATGTCTTTGAGGTCTTTGATTGTACAAGATCTATTCCCCGCTTAAAGAACTGTCGGATTTATTTATTTGTTATTTTTGTGGTGGTGGTGGGGGTTTCCCCCCAAAAAATGACTTATTTTTAACTGGTTTAATTTTTCTGTAGTTTAATCACATTTAAACTTTTATATTTTGTAAATTTTAAATTTTTTTTAACTGTTGTAAGCCTCCATGAGTCCTGAACTGGAAAAAAGAAATAATAAAAATAATAATATCCAGATACACCAACTATGGAAAATGCCAGGGTGGGATGATAATGAGGAACCCTTCCATGTTTCACAATAATAGCACTATGATTCCACTGTAACTGCCATGGCAGCATGCTATGGAATCCTTGGGTTTGTACTTGTGGAAGGATATCTAGAGTTTGCAGCCAGACAGCTCTAGTGCCTCGCCACACTACAAACCCCAGGATTCCATAGAATGTTGTTATGGATTCCTCATGCTATCATTGTGTGGTGTAAAAAGATCTTGGGACATGATGCAGTCTAAAGCAAGAATCTCAGCACCACTCTTCAGTCAAGGTGCTGGGTGAGGGTGGGAGATAGTATGACATCAATGAAATCTGTATAAATTATATAATTCTCTGTAGAAATTCAGTTATCTCTGGAAAGTTTGTGCTTTTCCCCTCTGCCCCAATTGATCTGGAATTTATCTAGATGAATCTTATAGCAATATTTCTCTGCTTGTCTATCTCCAGTGCCCACCACACTGTCTTTCAATACAATAATTCATTTTGATCATTCAGTGGAATAGTTCATTTTGGTCATTCTTTCTGGTTTTTCATTGTGCTCTTCAGTGTAGACGTCCTTGATTGCATCTCCCAAAAAACCCCAGCCAACAAAAATGTAACTTTTTGCAAGCTCTGGACAAAACAAACAGCCTCCTGTGACCATCTCACCCTGCTCAAGGCATAACTGTGGGAATCCTTGATCTGATGATCTGCGACCTGAGTTAGGGTATAAAGACTACTTAGAAGTGACCAGAATCATTTACACAACCCATAGAATATATGAGATTTTTCATATTTTACAACAATTTGGGGGAAAATAGTATATTTTAGGGAAAAGATACTTTCTGAAGTAAAAAGTCAAAAAATGGGGAAATTATTACGTTAAAAATAAAAAAGGAAAACTCTCAAGCTCTCATCTAGTAGGAAATATATTTTTGAAATTCTTTGTTCCCGGATGCTAGAATGAAAAAAGCCAAATATATACAAATGTATACCTCCCTAATTAGAGTACGAACTTCAAGGCACAGAGTGATGGAAGCAGTATTAAAATCAGCAGTAACAGTATAAAGATATACGCTGTCTGCAGTTTTTGAATATAATATTGCCTTGGAAAAAAGTAACAAAAAACCTACAAGCCACAGTCAGCCCTCCACATTTTCAGGTTTCACTTTTGCGCATTTGATTATTCACGGATTATTTGCTGTCACCTCTGCTGCCTCCCTATGCCATTTTTAACAGGGACTGCAAGCCTCATGAGACTGAGAAACTGTGAAGGCGGCTTGTAAGTTCCTATTAATAATGGTGTGGGGCAGCAGTGGAGGGGGCAGTAAGACCCACCAGATATCCACTTCTGCCTTGTGAAGGAACCCTGATGCCTCAAAAGAATCCACAGTGAGTTGAATATGGTGTTCATACTTTTTTGTGTGTGTTAAATATGGTTTGGAGGGCCTATTGTTATTCACGGTTTTTCCACATTCACAGGGGTCCTGTGCCCCTAACTCTAGCAAATGTGGAGGGATGACTGTGGCCCTTTTCGCACACATGTTATTTTGCGCGAGCACCCCTTGAGCATCGCATGAATGGGAGCGTCAGTCCATATGACACACTCCCACTCACATGATGCTCAGGAGGCTAAAGCGGGGCGCGTGCGCATTTTCTTATTTTCGGCTATAAGCCAAAAATACTGCACGGTCGCACAATGCTCACGGCGCCCTCGTGCATTTACCTGCGTGCGATGCATCGGCAAGCCGGAGCGGTCGCGCTTCCTTCCCCCAGCACAGCCTACAGCTCCCAGACTGCGCTGCGAAAGGAAGGGGCGAGGCACTAGCACGACGGTCACGCAACCAGCAAGCCGATGCAGGAGGCAGAAGGGCTGCCGTGAGCGGCTTGCGCAAACGGCTGCTTGCGTGAGCGCTGCTTCCCACTGCCGCGACGAAAGTAAGGTGTGAAAAGGGAGTGTATTGCCAGAATCCTATGCTACCTGTTACATTACATAACTTTACATATATCTAGATTTGTAGCAAAGTCACTAAGAAACCCCTTTACTAAATTGTAAAGACGCAGAATGAGATGCCAGCAAGAGCACGATGATGGGCAACGCACATCAATATGTGATGCATACTGGCGCTTGATGTGCATCGGTGTGCATTGGGATGGCTATTGTGCACCAATACACTAATTTGCATTGTGCACCAATGTGCATTGGGCACTTTGCTGGCTCTGCTGTGTAGTGACATAACGGCAGTACTCTACTGCATATGGGCGTTATGCAATTTCACATTTCTAATTCCCACAGACATAACCCTGTTCAAGCATTACTCCTGATTAGATGTACAGATGTATGGGAGGTGGAAAAATCAAACCTGCACAAAACTCTTGAAACACTTGTTGTGGGCACAAATCTCTGATTGCCATTTTGCCCTATGCTTCCTTTAAAAGATGCATTTAAACATTGTCTCTGTTGAAGATTTTTACATATAACTTAATAAAAACAATAGGGCTGGGGGAATGAAGTAATGTGGTAGAAGTTAATTCCTCAATGAATAGTTGGCTTCTATATCAAATTTTTCAACACATAGATTAAAATAATGACTTGATTTTAATGGTCAATCAGTTCTCATGATCATAACTGATTCTACAGGTAGCATCCTAGCAACCTACAGAGTTGCTGTTCAATGAAAATTCACACTACTGGCAGGTCAGCCTTTTGTGGGAAGAAATGGATGGCAAGAACAGCCTTGATGTTGTGACCTATAATTTGCTCATCTGCTGGAGACAGTGGAGGAAGGAGAGGTATGCTTCTGGAAAGAAATCTGGTTCATCTCTGAGACCAAAATAGCCAGAAACTAAGTATAACTTAAGGTCCAGGGTAAGGAACTCTGTTGCTTAGTTCTTGAGCAGAGAAGGCCATGATACTTTTTTGGACACAGTTGCCAGAGTCCTTTAGTTACCATGGTCAATGGGAAAAACTGTGTGCAGAAGCTTCCAAGTCCCTTCATATACTACAAGGTTTGTGTTTCTGAGGCTTTCTGTTCCCTTCATTATCCCACTTTTGGACTCCCAGGGCTACACAGCAGCCGTAGGTATGTTTAACCTGACAAAATATGGTTAAGAGAGACATGACAGTCATGTTTAGATATTTGAAAGGTTGTCATTGTTGAAGATCAAGCAAGTTTGTTTTCTGCTGCTTCAGAAACTAGGACACAGAGCAATGGATTCAAACTACAGGAAAAGATATTTCACCTAAACATTAGGAAGAACTTCCTGACAGTCAGAGGCCCTTTTCGCACTGAGGCTTCTAGCACAAGCGGGGGAGGCCGGCAAGCACAAGAAGGCTCCTCTGGGAGGCTGCCGCTTCCCCCCTCCTTCCTTCCGCATGCGAAGGAACGAGCGGGGAAGCGGCACCGAAGGAGGCTTGCCACGCAAGCCGCCCTCCCCCCCGTGCGAAGCGGGAGACCTCGCGCCGGATTCCCCCCCCCGCGCGCGCGAAGTGGGCGGCATCGTGACCCCCCCTGCGCGCGCAAAGCGGGCATCGCATCCGTCGCACTAGCTCCCCACCCCGCTCCTTCCTTCCGCAGGGGCGGAGGGAAGGAAGCGCGACCCGGTCAGCTCCCGGAGGCTCCGCACAAAAGGTAAGTGCGGGTGGGCGCCGGGAGCGTTGCATGAGCGCGGGGTGATTTTCACTTGGACGCGAAAATCAAAAAACCCGCGCTCGCGCCGCTTCAGCCCCGTGAGCCGGGCGGAAGTGGGAGTGCGTCGTGCGGAGTGACGCTCCCACTCCCGCGAGGCTCACAGGGCTGTCGCGCGAGCAAAGGCCCGTGCGAAAAGGGCCAGAGCTGTTTGACAGTGAAATGTGCTGCCTCAAAATGTAGTGGAGTCACCTTCTTTGGAAGCTTTTAAACAGAGGCCGGATGGCCATTTGCTGGGAGTGCTTTGAGTGTTTGTTCTTGCATGGCAGAGAGTTGGACTCCATGGCCATTGTGGTCTCTTCCAACTCTATGTTTCTATGATTCTACCACACTAGAGATGAATTCAGAATTATTAGACTGGTTAGTTTTTTTTTTAAAAAGTTCCATAAAGTATTTTAAAAAAACACTCATAATTATGAAATTAAAGGATTAGTTGGATTAAATAATACAAAAGAATGATGCTTCACAAAGACCCACCACAAACAAGAAGAAAACCTATCAAAATGACTCCAAATAGAAATCAGGAATGTCACTTTCAGTCAGCCAAAATGACAACCTTAAAGGGGTGCTGAGGCCCACCAGAGCTTCAAAGAGCTTGAGACCATGCCCACCTCTGCTTTTAACAAGTGGTATGTGTAAATCAGAGCTTGGAAATATTACAATGTAGGAGTTTTGTTTTGTTTTACACTACAGCTTCCAGAATCTTCCAACCAGCATAAGGGATCCAATCACCAAGGGCCTTTCCACACTATACTGTTCAAGTGCTATTATTCCACTTTCAACATCCTGTGGAATTCTGGGGTTTGTAGTTTACTGGGGCCAAAAGCTCTCTGACTGAGATTTTTAAATGCTCCTACCTGAACTATAAACCTCAGGATTCCATAAGATATTACAAGTGGAATAATATCACTATAACAGTGTAGTGCAGATAGGCTCAAGTATACTTATGGGTGCATGAGTAGAACCAATAGGCACTTCAAAGAAAGAAGCTCATTCATATGACCAAATGGTGTTTCAAACCACTGCATCGATATCCAAAGTCAAATACATAGGAAAGTGGGAATGTAATAACAAAGTTGTTGTATAATGATGTGTTGTAATTCTATCATCAGTTATTTTTGATAGGAAGATGGGAGAAACATGCTCGGGAAACAGAGTGATTTGCCTAAGGCCATTAGTGAATTTGTACAGACAGTGATATTTGAACAAGACATATCCACTTTCACAGCTTACACAGTGCAGTTTACTCCATATACTGAACCTGGAAATGTTACCTTTTGGACTACACTTCCCAGAATTCTCCAGCCAGCATTGATAATTATATTCCAAACTAAATAAATGAGTTTTCCAAGCTCTGCATATTGTCAATACCTCTCAGAAGCTGAAAGAAAACCAAAATGTTAGGATGAGGGACTTAGTCCCACTGAAATCAACAGAGTTCAACTACCTTCAATCCACCTTCTTTTTCCAAATGAATTGGGAATCTGGCTGTACAACAACAGCCACTGTAAAGAAATGCATCAATGATGGAAAATGTTCAGAGCCCAAACAACTCAGTGCCCTCTAATCTAAGACAGCAATCTGCCTTATTTATTTTCCATTATATAGCAACTGGCATGGCTCTTATCTTGACACAATTAGCTTCGATTTCTCATACTAAATCCCTGCATTAGGTTTTAAAGGCAACGGGAAGGCCATATGGAGCCTGGCAAAAGGTTCCTGTAAAATAAGTGATGTTGTTGTGTGATAGGTTTGTGTTTGAACACATATACCTGATCTATGTGTTCTGAAAAGGACATGCAATCAAGGTTGGGTAGCAGTCCTCATTATTTATCATATTAGAAATAAGCTATTTATATGGAAAAGATATAGGAGGGAGGAGATCAAAAGGAAAACGCAGGTGAAAGGATGGGAAGGGAGCAACCAATATGTGGAATTTTTGCAGCATAAACTAGAATTCATTATTATTATTTTGGAAGAATATATTTCAAAGTATAATTCTCAAAACAGGTTCAGCAGAAGCATTTTTAAAGGGTTGCCATCTGCTGGATCTACCAGTGATTCTCTGAAGAGAGATGATGGCTATGATGTGTGTTATTAATGCAGATTGTACCTTAGATGAATATGTTGAAAATCCAAGCAAATTGCAGTGCAAAAAGAAAACACAAAATCTCACGGTTTGGGTGCTAAATCCAACTAGACTAAACCCAGTGAATTACTGGAATTTAAAGAAGAAGCTCTTGTTGATGCATTGGGTATACTTTATCAGTTCCAGCTATTCGACTTCATCCTTTATCTCTACCAATCAGCTTCATTTGTAATGGTAGTATGGTTTAATTGGCATCTAAGACCCATTCCATCCCAGTTCTTTTGATTATGAGGAACAACTCCTAAAAATATGTTGTTGCTAATAAAACCATCACTTTCTCTCTCAGCCACACAGAGCTTTAGATTTCCCCCATTTATCTGACAGGACACTTTAGTTGCTGGAGCGCTGACAGAAAATGGAATTGGTTGAAAAGCAGAACCCATGTATTCAACAGTAGGGACCATGAAGGATATATGGAGGCTCACTTGGGACCGACTGTGCATCTGCTGCTTACAAAGTCTCTCAGGCCCTTTCCGCACCTTATTTGCATCCCACAATGTCCTAGTATCATCCTGGCAAACGAAGCATGTCCGGCCAGCTGCTGAAGGATGGTAGTGGCCAGGACATGCTCCTTCCTTCAGAGTGCAGCCAGTCTCTTCATGTGCTGCACTGAGGAAGGAAGTCCTAGATAGGGCTTCCGCTCTTTTCATACAGCCTGTGATAGATGAGGGCTCAGAAGAACAATTTATTTTGCCTGAAACAGAGACTTAACAGCCGGTGCCTGTGACTGAGGAGAGCTCAGATATTGAAGAACAATCTATGTTGCCGGTACCTCCCCCATCTGAAAGACAAGCTGAAACAGAGGCCATTTCCACATTAGGCTATTATTGTGCTATTATTCCACTTTCAGCATCCTATGGGATCCTGGAATCTCCCACTTGGGCAACCCTGATGTCCAAGTGGGGGTCTGAAAAAGGAAGAGACAGCAGGGATTATATTGCAAACATATATTGGTACCAGAGCATAACAAAGAATTTCAGAAGAAAATCACTCTGTGCTTTATAGATTATATCAAAACCTTTGATTATATAGATCATGAAAAACTGTGGATTGTTCTTAAAGAAATGCAGGTGCTTCAATGTTTGGTTGTCCTGATGCATAAACTCTATTCAGGACAAGAGGCCACTGACAGGATATGGAGAAAAAGAATGATTTTGAAATGTCAAGGGTGTCAGGCAAGCCTGTATTTTATTACTCTATCTGCTGAACTTGTATACTGAGTGTATCATTTTTAAAGCTGGATTTGACTCAGAGGAAGGAGACATGAAAACTGGGGGAAGGAACATCAGCAATTTAAGATGACACCAAAGACCTGGAATGACTACTGAGGAAGTCAAGGAAGAAAGTGAAAAGGCAGGATTACAGTGTAGGGCAAAAATGACCTAGGACTTGGAAGAGTAGCTAGGAAGAGACTAGACAAGGGCCTCAAGTGTAAAGATAAATCACTGAATACAAAAGTCAGGATTATCCATTCCATTGGCCATTTCCACACTACACTGTTATAGTGCTATTATTCCACTTTCAACCTCCTATGGAATCCTAGGGTTTGCAGTGTAGGGAGGGGCATTTAGAATTCTCAGCCAGAGAGCTCTTTGGCCTCAGTAAACTAGAAACCCCAGAATTCCACAGGATGTTGAAAGTGGAATAATAGCACTACAACAGTGTAGTGCAGAAATGGTCATGGTATCTCCAGTTTCTACATATGGTTGTGAAAGTTAGACAGTGAAGAAAGCTGATAGGGAAAAAATCTGCTCATTTGAAATGTGGTGTTGTGGAGACTTCTATGGGTACCCTTGACAGCCAAAAAGACAAATAAATGGGTCCTAAGACAAATCAAGCCTGAACTCTCCCTAGAATCCAAGATGACTAAACTAAGACGGTCATACTTTGTGCACATCATCAGAAGATATGACTCACAAGAAAAAGCATCAACGTTTGGTTGGGTAGAAGGCTGGAGAAAAAGAGTAAGACTGTATTACAAATGGATAGACTCAATTAAGGAAGCCATAGCCCTGAGTTTGCAAGACCTGAGCAGGCAATTGATGACAGGGTGACTTGGAAGTTTCCTATTCATAGGGTTGCCATAAGTCTAAATTGACAGAAATTAACAAGAACAAAATGATATCATTCCCCTACCTAATCAAAGGTCATACTGTTACTGTAGTTTCTAGTCCGGACTTGTGGTATATTAGATATCATTTGATATCAAGAATTTGGCCTTCACTACCCATTCCGCTCCATGTGCTTGCAAGGCCCTCAGACAAGCATGCACACGGGCACAGCCAAAAATAGCTGAATTATTCAAAACAAATCCAGGCAGGCCAGTAATTGCCAGACTGCAACTTCAGGACACCTCCAGTCAAGTACATTTTAAGATCACATTATGTATGCACGCTGTTTACAAAAGACTCCCTGCCCCGAGCAGGCAGTTTGATGTGCCGAATACTCAACTGTCAAGCACTCCGCGTTTGCATACTGTCTACACTATTGACAATGTTGTCATAATTCAATCATGCAAAGTACTGACCTTTTGGAGGCTTTGCCGCCCAACCCACGAAATAACGAGACCACAGACAGAGCTTGGGTTGAACTAGGGCAATTTATTAATATGCCTATTTAACAAGGGTTGAACTTAAACTTAATTTCAACTTGCTCATGAACTTGAACTTGCAGAGACCTGAGGGGAAAGAACGGGGAGGGGGGGGTATACAGCATCCTCGGACTAGGGTCAAGAGGCCACTCCCGACCATCTCCCCTAGCCCGTTGGGCGAAATACCGGGCCCCAAAGCCAACCTCTAAGGTTGCCTGATGGCTTTGGCCAGCCCTTTTCTGGAAGGCAAGCCCCGAGGCCCACCCCCTGCTGCACAGCAAGTGGGGTGATCCCAGGGCTCTCCCCAAGGATATAATTTATCCTACACCCCACAATGGGGGGTGCCATAGGTATACGCCGAACCTAAATCCCCCCCTGCCGGCCATGGATAACGGCAAGTGTCTGCTTAGTCCTTTTCCCCCATCCCCTCAGAATCGAGTCCAACCCCTTTTGAAGATCCCGTAGGAATATCTGATTGCCCTCTGGTGATAAATGCACCCCATCACGGCAATAGAGTTCCATTTTACTAAAGATAATATCGTCGTGACGGATATAATAACCCAAGCCCTGTCTCAAGGCGACCCGAATCTCCCTGTTTGCCAACCGATGTGCTCTTTCGATACGCCGGGGATCAGCACCCCCACCCCATGTCCTTCTTTGCACCAATGCCGACCATGCAATAAGAGTGTTAGGCCAAGCCTCGTGAATAAACCGCATATCCTGGATGGCCTGAATCACCAAGGCCTTTCCTTTCAGTAATCCAAGGTCATTACCCCCCAGGTGAATGACCAGCACATCCGGAGGAGGAGCTTTCCACTCCTTGAACAACAAAGGTAGCAATCCATGCCACTGCAAGCCTCTTTTTCCAGACCAACACATGGATGCTCGATCACCTAGACCCAGGTTCGAGCCCATAGGACCACTCCGAGCCTGCCGTTCAGCCCAAAAAATGAAGCTGTGGCCACAGATCAGCACCCGCTTCCTCACTTCCGCAGCAGGTCGATCTGTAAGAGAGTCAAAGTATTAATGTAACTCAATAGGCCGGACATAGCGCTGGAACGCAGAGGACTTCCACCTACCAATCCTCTTGATGTCCTCAGCCTTCATGCCCAAGCCTGCCGCAGTAGAGGCCGCCCCTATACGAAAGGAGTGTGTACCAAAATTCACTCCATGCCAACCCAAACGTAGCAGTGCCTTTTTGGTAACTGTCCCAAATTGATATCTGGTGAGAGGGGTTGTATCTGCGTGACAGAAAAGTGGGCCCGCCAGGGATCCCCTGTGACCCATGTACGCTCTCATTGCCCTCACCGGGCACAGTACTGCCTCATTACATTCCTTTAAGGTCACCCTAGTGCCTCTTTTGGCCTGATCCATTTTAGAGCTCATTAAAACCACAGTGAACTGTCGTTCTCCCCATGACAGGTCTCAGAATTCCAAAGCCCTGCCAGATCTGTCGGTTTTACTCTGAACCACCAATTCACTTACTCATAAGGCCCCAAAGAATGCCGTGAGGGCCGCAGCGTGGAATAAAAGAGCTTCATATGGTGATGCACACACACACCTCCATGTCTCGCTCAAGCCTCTAAGAATATCTGGCGAAAGCAGCTGCCTGCCGTCGCGAACTGTTCCCCGCTGCCTGACACAACCCTCAATGAACTTACGTATTCTAAAATCGCCCGTATAATCCACCAGGCCTCGTGCCTTGGACCAAAAGGTCAAAGCCGACATTTTTGACCTAATGTAGAGAGGAGAAGTGCCAGCCTGCTTAAGAGCGACACAAAACTGTAATAAGTGGTCCACTTGAATTGGCCAGGTGTCCCACAGCCCCTTGGACTTACGGAAGGTGAACAGCAACCAATATCGGGAAAAATTCCAGGAATGTGAGATCTGAAGTGATCTCCCCATCCATCCAACTCTGGGGCCACCTTTGTGCACACCACTTACCTCTGAAGAAGACACCAAAGCCTACAGAACCAGCTGCGTTGGAAGATATCTGTAAAGTGTCCCTTACCCTGAGCTCTTCCAACCAAAAGGAAATCCCGTTGAAATCCTTAAGAAATGCTTGCCAAACTTCAAGGTCCATCTTCATGACTCTGGTGATCCTGATTCGATGGTGAGGCTTGTTGACACCCTTGGTGGCATCACAAAGCTGTCTAAGAAAGGCCCTGCCAGGCGCTATCACCCTGCAAGCAAAATTAAGGTGCCCCAGGATCTCCTGAAATTCCCTAAGTGTCGCCTTGCGTCTGCTCAAGAAAGACGCCACCCTCACATGCAGGTCATGTACCTTAGCTGGCGGCAATTTACTAGTCTGATTAACGGTGTCTAATTCAATTCCTAGAAACATGAGCCTTTGTGTGGGGCCCTCCATTTTTTCATGTGCTAAAGGCACACCCAGCTCTTCCATCAACGCTGTAAATTCTGACAGCAGGAAGGAGCATTGCCCCGAACCTCTCCGTCCTACAAACAAAAAATCGTCCAGATAATGCACTACCCCTTTCATACCTGATTTTTCTTTAACGGCCCATTCCAAGAAGGTACTGAAGGTCTCGAAGGCAGAACACGAGACTGAGCATCCCATTGGGAGAGAACGGTCAAGATAAAATTTGTTCTCAAGGGCAAAACCAAGGAGCTCGAAATCAGTTGGGTGAACGGGCAACAGGCGAAAGGCTGACTTAATGTCTGCCTTTGCCAACTCGGCTCCAATCCCCAGACTGCGTATAACTCTAACTGCTGCATCAAAGGAGGTATATCTCACAGAGCATAACTCCTCCAGAATGGCATCATTCACAGACTCCCCTTTGGGGTATGATAGATGGTGGATCAACCTGAACTCGCCAGGTACCTTTTAGGGACAATCCCAAGAGGAGAGATTCTGACATTAGGTGTCAGAGGGTAATCGAAGGGGCCCAGCACTCTGCCCTCCGCAACCTCCTTGCTTATCTTCTGACGTACTATGTCTTCACTGCCTATAGCAGACTTAAGATTCTTAGCCATAAAAAACTTCCGGGGACCAAAACTGGGAATCCTAAAACCTAACGTGAAACCGTCTCTCAAATACTGCGCTGCCGCCCAGTCCGGATAAAGTCGAAGCCAAACCAATAACCGCTCCAGTTTAATTGGACTGGGCCCCTTTTTGAAAAGGCTGCTGGTTACCTGGCCGTTTACTGGTGCCCTCTCTGGGGCCAGACCCGCCCGCTCTTCCCTTATTACAGTTGCAGGCCGAATGTGGGCCCCAGCAAATTCCACAAAGGTGTTTGTACTTACATGGGCGCCGCGTGCAGGATCCTTGTGTTCCAAACTCCCAGCATATCTGGACTGCTTGTTGTTCCTGTGGACCCTGTGCCCGTGGAGTACTCCCCGCCTTATTAAGCTGTACTAGATGGCCCGAGTGGACTCGTTCCCCGAAAACAGGATGACCCGGCCCCATGGACTGCATCCACATCTCCATGTCAATGCGGTCCCAAGGCAAGCTTGTCTCACTTACCGCTCTCATCCGGAACCTCTCATCATAGTATAGCCATCCCATACCTGAATACTCAGCCTGGGCCCTCATTATCGTATTTAAGTATGCCACCAAGTCATGACCACGTGAAGGTTGGGCCTTAATGATCACATTCATATAGATCAAGTAACCGGCGAGCCAGTTAGCCCAATTCCTATCAACCCGCCTCTTTCTCAGCTTCTCTTTTTCGCCTGCATCCAACTCTTCTTTCTCTTTCTTGTCTAATTCCCGGTATAGAAGGGAAAACACATCTACATACTCCCCCTTTTGTATTTTTTTTTATGGTGGCCGTAGTAAGGTGGTTGCCTATTTCTCTAGCCTGCCCCCCTGCTTGCTGCCCGGCCACTACCTGCGTACTGGGGTCTTTTTGCCCCATATTTCCCCCTGAGAGGCTCCTTGACATTCCTTGCAGGTTCTGACCATGCCCGTGACCTGTGGAGGGGAGGTTACCTGTTTCTCAGGAGGACAAGTGGAAGAGGAAGCCAGGGGTATGGGGGGAGTAGCTGGCGGGGCCCAAACCATATCTGCTGGCGGTGTTTTTACTACCCATGGCCCTACTACACCTGAAGTGCTAGGTTCTTGCTCTGTGTATCCACCAGCAGTCTGTCCTACAGCCTCCATCTCTTCTGCAGGCCCAGCCGCCGAACCACCTGGTTAGGATGCCGCTGTTCTGTCGCTCTCCCTTTCGCCCATCCGTTTTTCCAGGGCATCTAGTCGCGCTATAAGGAGGTCAAAATCATGAGATCTCAAAGTAATTGTTTCACCCCCTTCCCTGTTGCTTTGACCCATCTGCTGGAGTCCTCTGTCGCTAGCCTCTGGCTGGTCCGATGGGGCTGCCAAAGGGGTTGAAGCAGCAACAGTCCTGGCTGTTTTCTGCCTTTTAGCTGCTCGCCTCCTGGAAGCCATGATGCAGTAAAGAGAGCAGGGGGAAAAAAAAATTTTTTTTGAAACTTTTTTTTTTTTGAACCTGAGCCAGCAAACTCACTTAAGTTATGCAGCTGGGAACCACCCCACTGCAATAGGCCAAGCTACTGTGAGCCTCTACCCAAAGGCCACCAGTTACCTTGCAAATCCTGGGCCCAGCATAGGCCCAAAAACCCTCCTCCCTGGAGGTAGACCAAAGGCCCCAAGCCTCTATGTGAGGCCTTATGAAGGGGGGGGTGTTAATCTTTTCTTCCCACAGGGCCCAAATCACGACTGCTGCCCCCACCCCCACAGGCGCTGGTCCAGCGCCGGCCAATGACCCAAGTTGCAGGTCCAGCCTGCAGCTGCTGCTTGTGGCTTTGAAAAAGAAAAAGAGATGGGGGGGTCCCGAATCCTGCGCCCTTCTCGCTGGGCCTCAGCTGGTGAAAGGGATTAGGCCCTGCTAAATCCCCCACCCCCAATGATTTTAAGCTGTCGCCTCGGCCACCGCAGTGGCCGAGGGCCTACCGAAGCGGCCGCGGAGGCGACCGCTGTACTCCCACGCCATGCCTTCCAGGGCACAAGGCCGGACAGCAGAAGGGCCACCCGCACCGCCGGACGGCCACGCGGTGCCTGGACTCGCTGCCCGCTGGACCCGGAGGCTGCCGCCGCCGCGCAACGGTCGATTCGCTGCTGCTGTTGCCGCCGGGCTCCGAGGCAAGGGGAAGGTCACACAGGCCTCTATTCACCACGTGGCGTGAGAGCCTGCAGGAGCGACCTCCTCCCTTGCCTGTCTCGTCGAGAATGGCCACCGGGGAGGAGGCGCAGGCCCAAAACTCCTGAGCCCCACCCCCTCTCTTCCCGACGGCCAATTGGCATGCAGTCTCGTCTCGCGGGAGGGCGGCAAAGGCCGTCCCCCCGCCATCGCTTACTCAGCGTTTGGGGACGAATTGTCTCCAGTCCAAAACCCATTGTTTTCCCCAGGAACAGACTAGCCTACAGGCACATTTTCCCCTATAAGACCCCCTTGCTGTTACTTCATTCAATGAGCCTTCCCTGAGCTCCACATGCTGAGAATCTCCACTTCTACAGACTTTTCTTCAGACTACCCAGGTTTCAGGACAAGTGTAGTATTTCCTATGCAAAAATCCCTCTTAAAACCCTCTATCCAACTCCTACCTTTCTTTCAATAGTCTGTGTGAGTGATTATATACATGTGTGTTGACCCTGTGTTTTTCAAAATAAAGAAACAATTATTATTTACTTCTGTTTGTTCATTGACACGTTTGTTCATTGGCAAACAAAAATGTCTACAGCCTGACCCCATAGACATTGGGTTCAAGATCTTGCTAGGTTGCCCTGCCTCTTGTATTGCTTAGCTTGTGCTCTTGCTAATTCCCATTCCCCATTGTGAGCACATTGAGGTGTCCCTCCCAGGACCCCAGAAATCAGGGTAACAATACCCTCCAACATTTCACAGATGACAATGGGGACGTGTGTTGCCAAGCAGCATGAAAATATGACCAAGATGGCAAAAGGTATTAACGGGGGAAGAACACAAAAGCCAGGAGAGGCTGCAGCAGATTGTTTTTGCCTGAACAGACTGGGAAGAAGAGAATTCCACTCTCTTTGCTCTTCTCACCCGTGCTGGGCTAATTGAGTTCAAACTACTTTGCACTTTGCACTCAGTTTGCAGCAAAGGAAATAAGGCAAAGGGAGGAACTGGAAGGAGGAAAGAGAGACTGGGACTTTTTGAAAGCACTGCAAAAGTGACAAGGACAGAGGATTAATGGGAACCATCCCTGCTATATGGGTACAGTTGTTGGGTGTGATAGGTTCTGGTACTTTTTTCTGAGAGCCTTGGCTTTTTTATGGATATAAGGGGAAATCTTAACATTCTAGGGAGAAGAAATGCCAGTCCTTTAATTCCACTCCATATTATACAACCATCACAAGTTCAATAAGTTGTTGGAACAAATATATAATCTTTTTTCATATTGTTTTAATATCTGTGACCAGTGGAACTGGAGAGCTGTGACTTTTTTTCCCATTTCAGTCCCTGCTTTCTACATACTTCCTTTTTCTCTCTTTCTTTTCTTTTTTTCTTTTAAAGATTGAATAGTCACTCATTTTTCAGGGGACTTAATTGGGTCATGCTGCTATCAAAAAGTGGGGCATTTTCTGCTATGCAGAATCTGTTTTGTGCCTGCCCATTTATAGTTCAGTGGCTCTATTGTTTGTTAGGAAAACCCTATTGTTTGTTGGCACCGTCCTCTAGCTTAGCCAAGAGGCAGTCATGTCCCAAAGAGCAATGTATAGATTGTCAAATAGGAGATGAGCATATGCTTTGAGCAATCTGGGAACTGTGTGTGTTACAGGATAATAATGCATCTTGGACAAATCTGAATATGCTCAGATTCAACCCTCAATACAGGTTGTCTTATAGGTACTAAAAAAAAATATGTCTTTTCAGTATACCTGAACATAGCAGCTGAAACCAATGCATCCCTTGACTTTCAAGACTATTAACTACCACTTTTAGATGTTTAGATGTTTAGATGATGTGACTATTAGAATTAAAAAAAAACTCTGTTCCTTTAATGGACAATCAGCCAATTCCACCTTCCTCCACTCCTCAAAATGCTTTTCTGAAACTGGTTAATAGAGCTTTGAATATTTGGACTACAACTCCCCAAATTCTCCAGCAAGCATTATAGGTGCTGCTGCTGATTGGGGGATTCTGGGATCTGAAGTCTTAACAGCTCTATTAATGGGGCAACATTTGTGGAATGCTTTGAAACACTGAAATAGAATACAAATGCTCTACATCTGAAGCAAGTGTGGGGAATGTGCAGCTGTCCAGATGAGGAATCATGATCCATCAGTCCCAGACAGCACAGCCACTGTGAAAGGATCATAGGAATTGCAGTCATAAAACATCTACAGTGATATATGTTCCCCACCCCAAGGCAAAGGCTGTGTGTTTGTACAGGATAAAGTTTTTCCTTCCTCCCTTCCTTCCTTCCTTCCTTCCTTCCTTCCTTCCTTCCTTCCTTCCCTCCCTCCCTCCCTCCCTCCTTCCTTCCTTCCTTCCTTCCTTCCTTCCTTCCTTCCTTCCTTCCTTCCTTCCCTCCCTCCTTCACTGCCTTTCCTCTGGAGTAGAACCAAGGCAGTTCACAAAAACCTAAAATTTCCCAGTGTTTACAATAACCAGTTTTGCCCAGTTACTTGGTATATGTGTACTTCAGAATAAGGGAGGTGGTTAGAATATTGGACAAACATTGGTGAATCTTTTGCACTGATACCATAAGACATAGTAGAGCATGTTGTTCATATGAAGAAAGTCTGAAATACAATCACTATGTACAAGTCAGATGGCTGACATTGAGGCCATTCTGCTGCCAGTAAAGAGGGCCTAGTCCTCAAATCTTTGCCTTTTGGGCATGCTTACAGGACCTTCTGGGAATCAAGGTCCAGTATGGCCCTTTTCACATGGCATTTGTCATGTGAAAGTGCCTCCAGAGCATTGCACAATTGCTAGGAGCGTTTCAGATGACATCCTCACAATTGCGAGATGCTGCTGGGGCCAGCAGGTGCCGATTGTGCACTATATCATTTTTGGCTTTTAGCTGAAAATGGTGCACAATCATGCATCACTCCAGGGCCCCACACACACTTACTGTATGTGCAGAGGCTTCGGAGTCATGGCCCTCGCGCTTCCTCTCCCAGTGCAGCCTGGGGGAAAATCCGGCTGTGCTGCAGAAGGAAGAGCCAGAGTCAGCTGGCAGGCAGCTCCTGCAGAGCCGGAGCAGAGGGAATGTGAGAGCCTCATAGAAGAGACTACTCACATGATCCCCGCTCGACCACACCAGACGCAGGTAAACTGTGGAAAGGGCCTATGTTTGGAGGACCAACGGCTAAGAACACAATCTGGCTTACAGTAAGGCAGTTTCCTGTCTAAAGACCAGGCACAGTTGCTATGAAGACTTGGGCAAGTCTTGCATCTTTGCACACACAGCCTGGCATCCTGGTTTCAGTCCCAGCTACAGTAGACCAATTCAATCAATTGTGGAGTGATAAGTCAACACAAAAGTAAATCCATTGGTTGAATAGGTCTACTCTAGTCAGGATGAACAGCAGGATTTAGGTTATACACAGCTGAAAACTGTTTACCCTTGGCAGTTCTCTGTATGTCCAATTAAAAAACCATTTTGAAGCATTAAGCTGCTTTTTTGGTCTCCTGCCAGCTGAAGGATGTCCAAAGCCTGGGGAATGAAATTTCAAGGAAGATTGGTCCCCACTTCAGCCACCCAGTAGTTCACAGATGCATCCATAGTAACTGAGACAACATAATACTGTTGTAGAAAGTCATGGGATCTAACCATCCTTAACAAACAGACTGATAAATTGACTGAGAACATTTATATTTCACTCACAAAACTCCATGCATATTTCTTCTCCCTTAAACAAAACGCATGAGGAAATTAGAGATGATAGGGTTTAGGGTTTTTGTGTGTTCTTTTTTGATAGTTCTGAGACCAGTGGTGAAAGTGGCAGTATGGAATACAGTGAACACTCACATTATGTGAAATATAGTAAATGAACACAGCCAGAAACTCAGGCCCTTTTTGCATGCCAGTCCTGTTGCGAAATGGCCTCGGGAGCATCGTGCGATTGCAAGGACTGTTCTACATGACATCCTCGCAATCACACAACACTCCCGAGGCCATTAGGGGGTGATTGCTCATTATATCATTTTCAGCTCATTGCCGAAAATGATGTGTGATCGCATGTCCCTCCCATGCCCCACACACTCTTACCTTGCATGCGGAGGCTCCGGACATGCAGCCATCGTGCTTCCTTCCCCAGCGCAGCCCAGGGAAGTACCCAGCTGCACTGCAGAAGGAAAGGGCAGAGTGCTCACATTTCCTTCCGGCCAGCACGGATCTGGTGCAGAAGGGAAACGGAGGGGACACAAGTGCCTCTCAGACGAGGCTTTTTGTGTGATCCCCACACGATGCCAGCGGCACCAGGTAAAGTGCGAAAAGGGCCTCAGTCTGATATTACATTCTCTCCAGTTCCTAGACATGCCTCCCCCTTTTTTCTTTTTTCTTTTTCTTTTTTTGTAGAGGGACCTTGAGGACTGGCTTTAACACATGCACTGATCAATAACATAACAACACAAAAATGCAGAAATCAGAAGAGATACAAGAAGTGATACTGATTACTTTTCTTGCACTAACTCTCAAAAATGTGCTACCACTAATGCAAGATGCTTTGCACTGGTACAATGACATCACTAGGTATAGGGAACAATGGACTTGCACGAAAATAAACAGGAATAGTGTGATCTTTTGTATCTGCCATTTTTGTTTATAACAGGACCGTTGATACATGACAGAAATTCAACTTTAACTCAGGTGAGAGAATATCACCTCTTGTCCGTGGTCATCCATCATCTATAATACATTCCATTCTAGCCAGGGAAAACTATCAGCTGACCCAGTTGTTCCTGCTCCCTTCTGGCATTCCCAACATTTTCTACTCCCTTCAAGTGATCTTCTACATTACTCCTTCCCTTTTAAACTCCAAATTCCACATTTATAGTGCCATGTGGTTCTTCCAGTTTTAGGGAGGGAAAAGAACTCTATTGGGTTCAGTTTCTAACAGAGAAAGACCACACTCACACATATGGAGACTGGCAGTACAAGAGAACACTTCTCACCTTGGAAATCCATGCACTTTGAAGGCTTACAAAGCATTTGGGGGACAAAACACACAGAGAAACAGACATACAGAAATTTTAAAGCTGTGTACAACTAAAAATGATTATGTTAAAAATGCGCACACATTTTAGTCAATGGAAGAAATGCAAGCCAAAATGTGTACATTAGGTGAATGCATATGTTGGTATGTGCCTTCAAGCTGACTGTGACTAATGGCAACCCTCAGTTTCCTGTCAGTTTCCTGGCAAGAGTTATCCAGAGAAATTTGCCATTCCCTTCCTCTGAGGCTGAGAGACTGTGTTTTGCCCAAGCAGGTTTCCACAGCTGGGAGGAAGGGAACCATAGTCTCCCGGAGACCTACTTCAGTGCTTAAACCATAACACCACATTAGGGCCCTTTTCACATGGCATTTCCAAAGCAAAAGGGCCCCTTGAGAGTCGTGTAAATGTGAGAAGCAGTCCACACGACGCACTCACATTTGCACGAAGCTCAAGGGCCTAACACGGATCGTGCACATATATTTTCATTTTTGACTTAAAGCTGAAAATGCTGCGCAGTCGCACGTTCCTCCGGGGGCCCGTGCACACTTGCCTGGCGTGTGGAGTCTCGGGAGCTGGGCCGGTCATGCTTCCTGGGAAGTGCAGCCTGGGAAAGGAAGAGTCGGCAAGCTCGCCTGACCAGGAAGCAGCTGCAGAGCCTGAGCAGCAGGGATACGAGACCCTTCCTCCCCAGGCTTCTCACGCTAGCCCCGCACCCCAGCTCCACGAAAGGATAAGGTGCAAAAGAAATATGCACACATGATGAGGAGTACACAAAATATACATGAAGTTCCATGCAAGAAAGGGGGTGAAGGCTCACAACCTGATGCACAATGGAGTTTTCTACATTCCTATCCTCCCTCCCTAATTTCTGAGGTTTTCTTGGTCCATGACAGAACTAGTCAGATGCTATATTAAGGAAGTATCGTCAGACACAGGAGGCCTGTCCACACTACACTATTATAGTACAATTATTCCACTTCCACCATCCTGTGGAATCCTGGGGGTTGTAGTTTACTGAGTCCAAAGAGCTCTCGGGCTGAGAATTTTAAATGCCCCTCCCTAAACTGCAAACCCCAGGATTCCATAGGATATTGAAAGTGGAATAATAGCACTATAATAGTATAGTGTGGAAAGGCCCCAGAGTCTTAGGAAAGTTGTTTATGGAAATATAATGGACTATAGAAGTGTTCTCCCTTCTCTTTTTTTTAACAATGTTTTCCATATTGATAGGCTACCATTAACCCAAAATTCTAGTTATGTATCTGTTTGCTTAACAGCTTACTATGGGAAATCATTTGAACAGTGCTTTAAGTCAACTACATTATCATGCTTTTATGGACTGCTTGATCAACATAAGCAAGAACTCTTGCCCGAAATTGAATCTACATTTTCCAGGCAGTATAAATCATCAACTTTTACAACTTCTTGATTACCTCCTAATGTTCACAGAAAACAAGGATAAAAACAAAAATCACCCTCTGATGAAAGCCTGCTGAGCACTCCAAAGAAACTTTTATTAAACAATATCTAGTTAGCAACACCCTATTGGGCCATCACGGCAGAGTGGTGATTATTGAGTGCTTTTCTGCATAAACAGAATACATCTCATAAACTGTTGATGGAAGCTTTTGGGTGTATCACACATTTACCAACTTCCTCCCAGCAACAGAAAAACAAGGGATCCAATTTGTCACATTTTTATGAAATGCAACAGAATGAAAGCTTTTCAGGGTCCAAGTGATAAACTGGTTACATGAGGAGTAGGAGTTAATGGCCATTCTACTGATGGCTGATGTTGCATGTGCCAAGCCTCCTTGTGGTGCTTGATCCCTTTCTCTCCACTATAACCTATTTTGAAAGTAGTAACCATATTAACCACATGAGCATTGGTGGTGTAGGGTTTTTAGGGCTAGTTGGCAGAATCATTTGGACTTTTCAATTAGCAGAGACAATGATGTAACAATGTAATCTTTGGCTAATTTCATTCTCATTGGAAACAGTGAATAATATTACAAATGTTCTTTCTGCTGCAATAACATTTTCAAAGACTATTTGCAATTCAGGACATATTCTGTATAAAATTCAATCTTTTTTGTGGGAGAAAAAGGCCTAGCATTTGCTGAGGAGAAATTGATATTTTCTGCATATGCACACAAAAAAAAAGTCATATATGAATTGTGTGCAGAAAAGATGCCTAGTGCAAAGTTTTCCATCAGTCCAGGAGGCTCTTCTTTAGGATTTCCCAACATTCGAAAAATACGTTATCAACTGTTTCTCAAATATATTTAAATATTCTTTCCATCCCTACAAAGATGTCACAATCAGGGCCTTCCTGGAGGCTGTCCCTAGACTATATAACTCTCTTTTCAGTTATTCTAGGCTGGCTCTATCCCTCTTGTCCTTTCTCCAGCAGAGAAAGGCCTTTCTATTTGTGCAGGCTTTTGGAAATTGCCTAGAAAGGGACTTTAAATAGAAATGTATATATTATTGATGTGTTTTTTAAATAAACTTTAATGTGATCCTTGCAGACACAGATTCTCTTAAGAAGGGCATGAGAAAGGTTTGGGCACTGGAGATGAATTTGGGGAAAGCAGGACAAAAACTCAGCTGAAAGTTGGTGAAATCAACCCAAAAATGAGAGGAAAATCATTTTGTGAAATAGTTCACAACATTGTAGAGTCGAAGGCTTTTACAGCTGGAATCCATTGGTTCTTGTGGGTTTTTCGGGCTTTGAGACTGTGTTCTGGTTGTATTTTCTCCTGACATTTTGCCTGCATCTGTGGCTGGCATCTTCAAACTCAAAAATTTGAAGGGGATGAAAATGGCGGTTTCCGTTTGGTCAAGAGTCTTGACCAACCGCTGAAGCTCGCCAGCCTAAAGCCTACCCCCGGCAATCGCAGGCTCCCATTGGTGTGAGCCTGCAAATCTGAACAAGGGAGCAGGCACGCACTGGTGTGCTCCGTGCTTTTGAAAAAATGCAAGAAACAGGTTTTTCAAAAGCATGCTGGATGACCACTTGGGGTTGTTCCGGAGCGGGCTGAGGTGCGGAACTACAATAAGTAGTCTGGACCCAGTCCGCTCCCAGGTGTGGACATCCTCCCTGGAGGATGGACAGCACTGTTTCTAATACTCTGTGCAGAAATGGCCTTGTTCATCACTTCCTGCTCACTTCCTTAGTCAAAAGTGGGCTCTCCTGGGCCTACATTGCCCCCCAATGATAAAAATGTCTCCCATGCCCCCAGAGGGCATAAGGGGGTATTTGGAGCTATTTTTTTTATCCCTGGGGCATTCTGGGCGCCACAAAAATTACCCTGGAACCACTTGTTAAAAATTATTCTTGTCAAATTAGTTTAAACCCTAGTTTGGACGTGGTAGCAATAATTTGACCACTTTGGATAAAAATAACTGTAGGTTGATAGATATACGTCCCATTTGAATTGAATCCACAATACTGAGGGTCTGAGTCTACATTGGATTTGAACTGTCACAGTGTCCATTACGATAGACCAATATTGGCCATCTGTATTTCTTGTTTTTCATCTTAGTCACCTGTGTTCTACATAAAGGTTATATAAATGGTTTCCTTGAGTACTGAATAATGAGTGTAAAGTGATGTAATCACTTTTAAAAAATCTGTAAATAATTGATTGTGTTATTAATATAGGCAGCGATCCTGTGGAATACAGCTATATCCAGTTATACACTCCCATACCAATGCAAACAAGACTAAGACCAAGACTTCAGCCTTCTGTGGTGCCACACCTGCTCCTGGTTTCCTGGTATCCTTTTAGAGTAAACAGAGGGCCACAAAAGCATTTGGAGTGTGCTGTTTTGAGTGGAAACAGACAGGACCAGAAAAAAAAAAATACAGGGCTCAAAAAATTACTTTTAGACTACCAAGGCTCATGAAGCAGTTAGTTATCACTATAGTTGTAATTTTAAGGTAGTTTTTTCTACTCCCAGTTCTCAAAAGTAATTACAGTCTTCCCTTCACATTCACAGGTTTGATCTTCACCAATTTGATTATTTGTGAGTGTGTGTGTGCCCCTCCTCGCCACCATTTCTCCTCCTCTTGCATTTTTTCTGGGCATGGAGAAGGGAAGCAAGCACACCCAGGGAAAAGGCAAGGAAATGGGGAAGGCACATGCACGTGTTCTCCAGTCTGGAGTTCCTCCCTCCTGTTCCAATGCATTTGGCCCTGGTGGGAGAATGAACACCAAGGCAAAATGCAAATCAATAAGGGGGAAGGCTTGCATGGGCCATGCATTTTGTTCCGGTGTGGAGAACTCACACCAAGGCAAAATGCAAAGGAATGGGGGTGGAGGGATGGGAAGGCTTACACAAGCTTTCTTTTTCCCCACCAGAGCTCACTCTTCTCATTCCCATGCATTTTTCCCCAGTGTGGAAAATGTGCACCAAGAGAAAGCAAAAGAGAATGGGGGACAACCTCCAAAGGGAATGGGAGGCAGAGCATGGGGGAGTATTCGTGGTTTTTTCCACTTTTGTGAAGGTTCTGCACCCAGAACCCTCACAAAACTGGAGAAGCCACTGCAGATACTTTGTAGCACTGAAAAAATCTGAATGCTACAACAGGTGGCACAACATGATCCTTTCCCATCCACCTGGTCATAATCTCAACATCCAAACCAATGTACAAGGCAACAGTATGAGACGCTCCACAAGCCAGCATTTGTACCATGTGATATTCTTCCTCCACCATTTATTGAAGCCACACCTCCAAGCTATGAAACTAGCCAGTGGAAGCCAGTAGATCTGTTAAGGCAAGATCACTGAATCCGTTCTCAGTTTTAGGGCTGCTGTGGATCCTTCACCCTGTCACAGTGGGTCCACTAGCTGCCCGTGCAAAGTAACTTATACATTTGAAGAGTAGCCTTGTTCATTTATGCTGGCATGAAAAGAAGAAAAAGGAGGTTGGGGAAGGAAAATACAGTAGCACCTTTAAAACTGATTTATTTTAGCATATGTGTTCATGGACTTCAATCCAGTTCTTCAGACACACTGATGGAGTTAATATGAAACAACAAGTTTATTAGCAGTTACACAGGTGTGATGGATTTCCGCTCCATCTGGATCAATATAGTGCCTTCCACCATAGCAGTTTTCAAAGTTACACAAATATGTAAATACCAATACACCTCTGGTTTGAAGAAGTGGATTGAAATCCATGAAAGTTCATGGTAAAATAAATCAGTTGATCCTAAAGGTACTAGATTCTTCCCCCCCACTTCCTTTTTCCTTTTCAAAAACATGATTCTTCACTGAATGACAATCATGATGCAATGTAGTTATATTTTTAATTGGGAAAATGTTAACAATTGACAAGTTACTTCTCTGGATGCTTCCTAGCACTGACTGTTTCCAAGCCTGGGTTGGGCAGCTCCTAGCTCTGCCACTATTACAAAATTGATGCTGTGCAACTTTTCTGTCTTTCCCTTCTTAAATGACTTACCAAGGTGAGAAACAAGAATGAAATGTGGGAAATGGAAGACAATGAAATCTGAACACACAAATCCCAAATAAATTCCATGAATGGAATAAGGTGACAGAACAATAAAAGTCTCACCTGGAAACTGCCGTTCTTCCATAGTAAATATCCCTAGTTCTGCAGTTTTTATCCTCTGTTACATTCTTCTACCAACATCTGTGCTACCTTGACTCAGTTCATGACTTTGCACAAACATAGCCCTTTTAAATGAGTAAAATAATATGTTGTTGAATAAGAGAAGAATGGACAGAGTCCAACTCACTCCAATTTGGCCCTGCAAAGCTAGCAGAATACAAGTAGCTGATGTCCTTGGCTGAAGTGGGCAAACATAATGCAGAATAAATGCTTGAGGAAGCAAATCCATCCAAGGAGACAGTGCCATTGCCCACCCACCTCCTGAACTACAGTTTCTAGAGATGTGAAGGACAGCTCACAAACCAGCAGTAGAATCCTGTAGGTACTGAAGTTACAGATGGTGTCATATGTTCCATAAATGGTGGAAGCTGTTGTGAACTCATAAAGGTCATCTCATTTTTACTGAAATACAAGATTTCTTGTATGGTAATACCACCTGCCATTCTGACACCCATATTTCTTCATTCACATGTGCTGGACCCATGCCTAGTTCTTGTTTTCATTGGAGCACTAAAATATCAAGTTTCTCTCTGTCACAATCCTCTGAAGGGGAAGGAAAGTTATCTTTGGCTTCAAGTTAGATGGACACCCAGGAGCAGCAGGTATAGATGAATGTATCTAAACATTTCAACTAGTTTGCTCCTTGCCACCGATTCCATCTGGATCTTGTCACCATGTTGACCATACGCTGTAGAACTTGCACACAGGAAATCTGTCCATCTAAGGTGGAAAGGAGGGAGTAACTTTATTTCTGAATTAAATGCAAAGTATTAGTGATTCGCAAAGGATTGTGAACTAGCTGTCATCTTTGTTCTCTGCTATGACCTTTTAGAATTTCTAACGTATTTTTACTTCATTACTAGCTGGAAATGGAAATAAAATATAAATATTGTATTGTTCAACAGTGCCCTATTCCGGTCTAGATTAACACTTTCTCTTAAGTAAGTCCTGCTCAGCAAAGGTCCTCTCCAATGTCAATTAAAGGTTTCTTGTTTTCCTAAATAATCTTGTGAAACTTCTAAGGCCCTTTTCGCAGCGCCGGCACTCGCGCGCCGGAGGAGGGCGACTCGCGCAAGAAGCCTTCTCCGGGAGGCTGCCGCTTCCCCCTCCTTCCTTCCGCAGGCAAAGGAACGAGCGGGGAAGCGGCAGCCTCCCAGAGGCGGCTGCGGTTCGCACGTCCGTCCATCCCCCCCCGCATGCGCGAGAAAGGAGCCTGTCCCGTCCATCCCCCCGCGCGCACGAGAAAAGAGCTTGTCGCGTCTGCCCCCCCGGCGCGCGCACGCGCGAAGCAGGATGTGTCGCGTCCATCGCGCTAGCTCCCCGCCCCATCCCTTCCTTCCGCAGGGGCAGAGGGAAGGAAGCGCGACCCGGCTGGCTCCCCGACGCTCCGCACAAGAGGTAAGTGCGCGCGGGCGCCAGCAGCGTTGCGCAAGCGCAGGTGATTTTCGCTTCGAAGCAAAAATCAAAAAACCCATGCTCGCGCCGCTTCAGCCCCGTGAGCCAGGCGGAAGTGGGAGTGCATTGTGCGGAGCGACGCTCCCACTCCCGCGAGGCTCACGGGGCTGTCGCGCAATAAAAGGCCCGTGCGAAAAGGGCCTAAGGCAATACTTTCTACCATGTATATCTCATTAGCTGTAACCCACTGGATTCTTATTCTGGGAGTGCCCTTCATCTGAGGTCACATTTTCCATTTCTGGCACTCTCTCCCTGTGGAAAACTTACCACGTACTACTCCAGTGTGAATTTTAGGAAATCTATCAAGACTTTTTTTTTTAATTACACTAACTTTCCAGATTATTTCTACAATACAAAACAGTCTGCTTTTTAGGAAATTTATTTGTTCCACGTTTCAGCTGGTCATAATGAGAAATAATATGTTGCTTTGGGAACTGGTGCCTCCAATTTGATGTCTTCTTTCCCAGTCATTCTTTCTCTTGTGAGCTGTATCTTCTAGACTGTTAGCCTGTGAGCAGACACCATTTTGCTTTTATTGGTCTTAAATAAAGCACCCCAGAAGCCTTTTGCCTAAAGAGCAGGGTAAAAAAGCTTTAAATTAAAAAAAAAGAATCCTTTGTGTTTGGCATAAAATTTCCAACTGGTGTGCTCAGTATGATTCTTGGAATTGTAGTCCAAAAGGCGATTTTTTTCCTAGCTCTGTTTTTGCATATTGTTTTAAATATGATATTGCTTTACATATCCTCCAACATTCAACAGAGGAAAACCAAGACACAAGCAGCTCAGAATGTGGCCCTTTTCGCACGGGCTTCCTGTCGCGCAACAGCCCCCTGAGCCTCGCGGGAGTGGGAGCATCGCTCTGCACGACGCACTCCCACTTCCGCCGCTCTCACGGGGCTGATGCTGCGCAAGCGCGTATTTTTTGATTTTCACCTCAAAGCGAAAATCACCCACGCTCGCGCAGCGCTCCTGGCGCCCACACGCACTTACCTCCTGTGCGGAGCGTCAGGGAGGCGGCCGGGTCGCGCTTCCTTCCCTCCACCCCTGCGGAAGGAAGGGGCGGGGTGGGGCGCTAGTGCGACGGATGCGACAGCCTCCTGCTTCGCGAGGGGGGGTGGACGCAACAGCCTCCTGCTTCGCGAGGGGGGCGGACTCGACAACCTCCTGCTTCGCGAGGGGGGCGGACACGACAGCCTCCTGCTTCGCGAGGGGGGACGGACGCGCGAGCCGCTGCCACCTCCGGGAGGCTGCTGCTTCCCCGCTCATTCCTTCACCTGCGGAAGGAAGGAGGGGGAAACGGCAGCCTCCCGGAGAAGGCTTCTCGCATGACCCGCCCTCCCCCGCTTGCGCTAGAAGCCTCAATGCGAAAAGGGCGTGTGTCTTTACCAAAGAACTGTAGATGTTACTAATGAAGAAGAATGTACAAAACTGCTTTTTTTTTTTAAGCAGGTAAACCCTAGATCAAGTTTAAGGAGGGCAAAACTCCACCCCCTCATCTCCTCTCCCCACTGTTTAGTTAATTAAGTGCAAACTATTTTGATATTTTGAATTCAGATTATACTAGTTCGAATCGAATCGAATCTTTATTGTTACGGTCATAGACCAGCATCAGATTATAGTAGTTGAAGGATAAGGGGGAAAGTGGGAGGAAGGGAGATGAAATGGGATATTTTTAAAACAGCCAAGAAGTGGGATGGCAGAGGATTGTCTGGAACTGGGTCTATTAAATTGGGACAGTTTGTGGATACGATGTTACTTTACTCTTCCTATGGAAAGAGCACCATAGCTCTCATGGCAGGAGGAATCTCCACAGTGCCTAGAATTAGGGGATTTCAGGTCTCCATCTCTTTAGTGGGCTTATTTACAAAGTTGTGTTTTTATTGAAGGCCTGGTGAAGAAGTGGTATGTTAAAAACAAATGAATGGATGCATAAATTAAATATCATTCCTCTTAAAGGAATCTTTTTGTAACAGCAACAGCAAAACTGACTCTCACCCATTGCTCACTCCACTGTGGAAAATCTGAAGCACAGTTTTTACGGCCACCTCCCAGTTTCCCCAAATGCTGGTCAATCCCAGGTCAGAACTGCTGCTAAGAATGCCTTGAGCTTCACTGGCTTAGCAGCACCAACTGACCTTAAATTTTTGAAAGCACTTCAACATTTAACAGCCAAATCCAGAGCTACTTAGTTCTCTGCTTGTGGCACTCTGACTCACTGCTGAAGAAAGGAGGAAATTCAACCTATTTCTAAACCAAGGCAGGCAATTATGTAGAAGCCTTTGCTTCTCAATTCATTTCAGAGCTCCAACAAATGTATCTGTTCATTTCTGGTATGTTTCTGTTTACAGAAATCAGGCTGAGTGCCCTGAAGGTTAAGGGATAAGCAATCAATGATATCTCCTGAGTATACTTCCATCAAAACAGCACAAAGTGGAGTTCTTTTTATTTTTAGTTGGGGGAAGGGTTGTTTTGTTTTTCTTGTTGTTGCAGTGTTCATATCTGTGGTGTGCCTGGTGAAATTTTTCATCCAACTTTCTCTAGAAGGAATTATGCAAAATTCTTAATGAGACGAATTTTAAGGCTGGAAAAAACTGTGCAAGCCCCAGCCAAGTCACTGTGTTTGACCCAGCTCAAGGAAGTTACTTGACCAGACCTCAGACTCAAATGGAGTCTCTTTCATAGGCCATTTCCACACTAGACTCTTATAGCACTATTATTCCACTTTCAACACCCTATGGAATCCTAGGGTTTGCAAACCCCAGGATTCCACAGGATGTTGAAAATGGAATAATAACGATATAACAATCTAGTGCCAAAATGGTCATAGGTCTAAATCCTATTGCTAGTTCCAGCTAAGATAGACCTACACCCTCCAATTGTCCTGGTCTGGTAGAAACAGAACCAGTTAATCCTTTGATGTTCTAATTTCTCAGCTGTTTTTAAAATGTCCTGGTTTTTCTCTCCTCCTCCCACTTTTCCATTTTGTCCTTGTTTACTTCAATTATTTCAAACTGAGTACAGTCTTCCCTCCACATTTGCAGATTCTGACCTTTGCAAACTTGATTGTTTGCGAGGCATACGCATGCCTCCCCCCCCCCGTACCCTTGCATTTTGCCAGGTGTGAAAAAGGAAGGCAAGTACCTGGACAAAAGGCAAGGAAATTGGGGGAAGGCATGCTCATGCCTTCCTTCTCCCCTCCAAAGCTCCCCCTCCCATTCCCTTGCCTCTGGCTCTGTCCCTAAGAACTTGTGCCAAGCCAATAAGCAAGGGAATAGTAGCAGGGGAGGCTCATGTGAGCCCTCCTTCTCCCCTCTGAAGTTTCTCCCTCCCATTCCCTTGCTTTTGGCCCCAGCATGCTAAATGCAAGCAAATGAGAGGGGGCTCACTGGGGAGGAGTTATTAATGGTTTTTCCATTTTCACAAGGATTCTGCACCCCAAACCCACATGAAAGTAGAGTGGCCACTGTACAAACTGCAAAAGTAGCTTTCACACAGTTAACTCAGCAGGAGGGAGAGGATGAGACAGAATCTTGCTTTTCCCAAACTATTTTTTTAAGCAGAGAAATGCTGGAATTTATAATAATAGTTCTCTGAGTTCTTCCTCATTAATAACTTTTGCCTCTTGTTGCCTTGTCACATCCTTTTGGGTCACATTCTGTTATTTCACTTGTGAAATGTTGGAAAGAACAATTAATTAATACAATTAATCAGTTCCTGAATGGTAAGTCAATGCTTCTGTAAGTTCCCTTGATTCATTGGATCTACTTTAGTTTGGACTAGCAATTGGATTTTGGCCATAATGTCTACAAGCCTTTCCACAGACCAAATGAGCAACGGTCATGTCGATTGAGATAGGCAGTACTCACTTCAAACCCAGAAGACAATGGCCTTTGAGACGTCCTGTCATGGTGGCTGTGTAGTGCTCCAGTTACTCCAATATGTGACATGCCAGCCCTGCTGAACTGGGAGGACATTCTGTATATCCTACAGATCATGGCCCTGCTCTTCTATCCTAAAGTCTACCCAAGAGGTAGAACACACATGGGACCCTTGCACACTACACAGTTGTGGTGCTATGATTCCAATTTAACAGCTATGGCAAGATTCCATGTAATCCTGGGATCTGTATTTTGGTGAGGGGCTAGATCTCTCTGGCTGAGAATTCTATTTCCTTGAACTACAAATCCCAGGATTCCATATCATGTTGCCATGGCAATATAGTATAATGGTATAATTATGTAAAGTGTAAGGGCCCGTGGAATATATGCATAGGCACTGTCAATGGTTTAGTTTAGAGTGGTGGTTCTCAACCTTTTCTTTACCACAAGCCCCTTTTAAATATGCAGTGTTGCCACAGAGCACAAGACTTAACTTTTCCGGCTGTATGTGTGGAAACTGTATGTCACTGAGTGTCATTCACTAGCACATTCTCACCACATGCAAAAGTAGCAAGTGCTGAGTACATTTTTTGCTATGAAGCGGTTTCATAACTTTTGAACAGTTTGAGATATTGTCATGAAAATTTATACAAATGATATCTATCACCAGCAAAAGACTCCCACTCTTTGAAACTAATGTATGACTGTTGTCTGTCTTCCTGTCTTCCATCCATCCTTCCATTCTATTTTAACTATAAAAGCTCCTAACATTTTTTTCAAGCTCACATGGACCCCTTGTGAGACGATTGTGGTCCCCCAGGGTTCCACAGACCCCAGGTTAAGAAATACTGGCTTAGAAAGCATTTGTGTTAGACAAGCCCAGGGGGTTTAACAGTTCCTTTGCTCCTAGCCTGGAGGCAACACTTCTATACTATATCCTATAGGCTGGACTTAGGAACCCAGCTATCCAAATCAGAGTTCAGTGGCTTCTTAAAAATGATCTTTTAAGAGCTTTGCCACAGCTCCCTCTGAGCTTCAATTGATATCTAAGATTTAGACAGAGAGGGTATGCATACCTTATTTATGACTGTCTGTATATATGAATTTGTGTGTAATTTGCTTTGTTCTTCCATGAATGTTTCTCTCCCATCACACATGAAAATTTTCATACACCCACCAAATGAAACTCACATGATTGGCTCAGCTTTTGTCACAAACCAACCTTTGTTCAGATACCTATATAAATAAAATTAAGTTTCTTTCTGTATGATTTTAATCACATCATAAGTAAACAGATGGAGCGATTTTCACCATAATTGAACGGGACAGTTGTGATGGTGTGACTTAACAAACATTAAATTCACTTAGGAAGAACGCAAGGGAGGCATCTCAGTCATATTTTTATTCATACAGAGTAGTGTGTTTGGGAGCCAATTGGAAGAGATATGCTCTCTTAAGAGCAACTAAAATTGATGCACAGCTTGAGCACCCAGATATGTACCCATCCTCCAGAACAGTTGAAACAATCACTAGCAATAGTTAATGCTTCTCTGCAAAATTCCAGGTAGTATAACTAGTCCAAAATGGAGACCAGGGTTCAATTCCCCACTTGGCCAAGAAAACCCATTTGGTGATCTTGGGCATGTTACACACTACTAGTCCCAGAAAACCCCATGATCGTTTTGTTAAGCCAGAAGCAACTTGAAGGTGCACAACAACAACTACCCCTATATACACACAGTTCCATTTTTAGATCTTGAGAAAGTTACTTTTTAAAAATATAATACCCATAATCTATGCTGGCCTGAGGATCTGAGGAGGGTTAATATCCCCAACATGTCCCCCAGAAAATATATAATCAAAGGAAGTTTCCCAAACTCTAGTAGATTTTGTCTAAATTGTTTATGTTGCTTTCATTTTTAGCAGTGACATGTGATAGTAGCCAGTGTGAATAAAAGCTGACCCTGCTTTTCCACCTGGTTGGAGATTAATTAGTCAGTGACCTCTTATGAGCACATTCAGCTCTACAGAGACACCAAGTTCTACTAACAGTAAACAAAAATTTCTGCGTACAGTCTGCATGGATTTTTTTCTTCAAAATATTCCCTCTGCATCTGAATACACACATGCATGTGCACATATGCACACGCACACAGGTAAATGTTTTTCTGAGCTTCACCTGTTTAACAGAAATTTTGATACTAGGAGTAGAAATAACATGAAAAGCATGGTGATAGGCTCCTACATCACAAAAAAAGAGAAGCAGTTCAACACGCTTCAGCAAATTTTTTATTCAAAACTAACAAATATACACAGGTGAAGTGAAGAGTCAAGGTCAGGTAAGGCTTGCATAAGCAAACAAAAACATTTTGAATCTTCTAGAGACCACTCAAGAGGGTTGCAATACCCTTCCTATCTGATCTTAGAAGCCATGCAGGGTTGGCCCTAGTTAGTACTTGGATGGGACACCACCAATGAATACCAGGTGCTGTAGGCTCCTTCAGAGAAAGGAACTAGCAAAACCATCTCCAAGCATTCCTTGCCTAAAAAAGGAATATAAAATTCATGAGATTGCCATAAGTTGACAGGCAACCTGGAGGCACATGCACACAGAGATACCACTGGAAGGCTTCTTTGAAAATGCATCCTTCGATGATTTCTTTTTCTTTCAAAAGAAAAAACTTTTCTCCACTTTTATTATGATTTCAATTTTGGTGGCGAAACCTATAGATCTGTGTTGTTTCAATATGCCAAGTTAGCTGATCAGTCAGGTTCATCTGCTTTCCTCTTTTCTTTCTATTTTGCTCTTCACATGTACTCAGTAAGTTACCGTATTCTGGAGGCCGCTGCTTACCTTGCCCATTGTACATAATCACACACAGGTGTAGTAGGATCACCTAGAACAGAATCCCATTCTGTCATACCTCACACATTATTGCATTGTTTATCGAAGACATGCTGCTGCAGCCAAACATTAAAGTCTATCTTTCTTCAGCCCTCCTTCATCATCCACCCAACACTGATGCTGCAAAAAAACTTCCAGCTAGACAGAGAACAAGGAAAGGGGAGACTGAACTGTGCTCGCATAAAAAGACTTTGTAAAATGGAGCTTCTTTGTCAGTGGCTTTTAAAACTGTGGTATGCTTGTATATACACATTATCAAAAATGTAAGCCAAAAATCCTAAAAATGTGCATACTGGGGAAATAAGTCCTGCTGAATTTTATTGGGACACACTGCCCAATAAAAATATCCTGGAATCAAGCTATTTCAAATGTTTTATTACTCAGAGTAGAAAACACAATGTAGCTTCACTTGTGCCAGAATTTACCAACACTAGTGCTGTATTAGCAGTTTTCAGGGAGACATTCTCCTGAAATTCACCCCAAAAATCACTTGTCACATGTCCTTGCTTAACATTCTGTTAAGAATACCAAATATTCAGTTTAACATGTTGTGATTAGAGCTTTCTGTGTTCACTCAAACTCCAGAGTACTACAAGTGCCATAGCCTTAACAAATATGTTATTCATACAACTTTGGTCCAAATTATCCTAGAATTCTATCTCCCCATATATACCCACTTGAGTTTTAATATCTTTGGTGAAAGGCTTTCTCAATGACCCAGCACTTCCAAAGGGACATTTGAAGAAGACAGAGGAGAGTGCCTTCTCAGGAGTTTCTCCTAGACAGTGGAATTCCTTCCAACAGAAGGCTAGATTGGGTCTTTTCTCCTCTCATTCCATTGGCAGACAAATACTATTTTTATTCATACAGGTTTTTGTCACTGACTAGCTGCTGCGGATATTCTTTTAAAGAGGAATGTCCACTTTTGCAGGCTCAGTATGCATAGATTTCACAATTTGTGAGTTATTTTATTTTATTTTATTTTTATTTATTTATTTATTTATTTATTTTAAAAAAATCTTGCTCTATTTGCCCTGCTATGGAGAAATATATTCTTTCTAGGAATCTCCAGGTCTTCCAGTGTGATTCTATGGTCTACTTTCACCAGAAGTTAACCATAGAGTCATGCTGAAGGACTTAGGCGCTTTTCGCACATGACTTCGAATGCAAAATGGCCACAGGAGCGATGCGGAATCACAAGGATGGTTCTGCATGATGTTCTCGCAATCGTGCTTCACTCCTGTAGCGATCCTGTGGCAATCGCTCAGTATATCATTTTTGGTTCTTTGCCAAAAATGATAAGCTATTGCACATTTCTCCTGCATCCCTCCCATAATTACCTGGCATGCAGAACCTCAGGAAGCACGATGGCCATGCTTCCTCCCCCAGAACAGCCTGGGAAAGCACCTGGCTGTGCTGCAGAAGGAAGGGGCAGAGCTATTGTGCTTCCTTCCATCCAGCATGGAGCTGGTGCAGAGGGAAGTGTAGAGGACACAATTCCCTCTCTCAAGAGGCTTTTTGCACAATCCCCGCACAATGCCAGTGACACCAGGTGAGGTGCGAAAAGGGCCTTAAAGAGGCATTGCTCCAGCATGACTCTGTGGCTTATGTTCACCAGAACTTACCATAGAATCACACTGGAGGACCTAGAGGTTCCTGGAGAAATATTCTCAGATTAAACAAAAATAGCATTCATGATTTTCATTTTTATTCACATTTTTTCCACATTCCTGGGGATCTTGCATCCCTCAACCCCCAGGAAAGTGCAGTGTTCACTGTATTACCTTTCTCTTTTCTTGTTAAAAGTTTTTAAAATGCTTTAATTCAGTTAAAATATAAAATATCTTACTTTTTTTAAACAAAAAAAATCTGCAGTGTTAGGAGAGATATTAGCTGCATTTTGTTTTAATTTATGGGGCGAGATGCCTTAGCTCTTACACTAGGAGAAGGGTATCATATACATTAAATAAATAAGTAAATACTCAGGCCATGTTGATAGGGCATGGTATCCCATATTATGGTTAGTTGTATTGTCCAACAGTCTTGATTTGGCAAGGACAGGTCCAATTAACCTGCTGTCATCCCACTTTTTCAGCTGCTTTTAAAATGTCCTAATGTCTTTCTCCTTTCACTTACTCTCTTTTTTATTTTCTTCAGCTTACTTCAATTTTGCAAACTGAGTTCAGCGTGCAAACGTCTTTTGCGCTCAGTTCAGCTCTGGTGAGAGGAGAGGGGGGCCCTTCCAGGTAGGCTTCAGCCAAAGCAAACTGCTACAGCCTCTCCTAACATGTGTGTTCTTGTTCATTAATAACTTTTGCCATCTTGATCATGCTCCTTGATTTTGTTGGCTACATGCATCCCCATTTTCATCTCTGCAATGTTGGAGGGTTGTAATCAGGATTCTGTCTGTGTGTCCATGTGTGCTTGAAGGAACAACTAGCTAATTTCCCTACCTGTCCCATTCTGCAGCTGCTCTTTCCTCCACAAATTCAGGTACCATATTGGTGTCTGTAATTTTAGCTCAAACAGGGTAAATAGAAACTTGGAGGTGGTATTTTTAATTGTGAAAACAATGTAGAATAAAACAGAAATCTTTCCCACGTCTAACTGACAGTCGTAATGGCTGCTATTAACATTGTCTCTGCTGGGGATGACGTTTTTAGGAACCTGTCTGGTTTTTTAATATATATATTTGTAGAAATGCCAATATTATACAAATAAGAGTGAAACTTAGATTGAATTCCTCTCAAAAGTCAGGTATTTCCTAATTTTCATGACTATCATACAGTTCAGGTTTACATGAGGAACGATAGCTTTCTTTTAACAGAACTTGGAAGAAACAAGTTCTAAATACATTCCTTCTTATGTATATCATTATATAAAATGAAGGCATAACGAAATTGACTTTTTATGCAGAGTTTTGGGTACTTTTATAATTTCAGGACTGAGGCTTGTAACATTCTGGTGTTTTTCAAAACTAATTTTTCCAATTACCTTTTTGAATAATGAGGAAAGTTTAGCTTTAAAAATGTAATCGTCATGTCGGGCATCTACTTTTGAGGATCGTGACCTAATTGGTTTGTAGTTGTTTCTTCCTAAGGTGTCTTTCCCAAAGAACAAAACAGAAGATGGATGTATTAATGAACTTCTGAAAATAGTAGAAGTGAGTGGGCAGTGGGCTGAATTTCCTCATGTCTCCACTCCCCAATCCCCTGAAAAATCTGTTCCCAAATAGCTTAGCAGGGAGACCCTGCTAAGGAAGTGGTATTATCTTGCCTTATATGTGGCACATTCTCCCATTTTCCCTTGATGAAATGAGTGACTGCTTCCATATCTCTCACAGAGAACCCACTGAGAGGTGCCTTGGCTTGGGTCCAAGCTATTTGAAGAACCATATTTCCCTTTATGAGTCCAATAGAATTCTAAGAGCTTCTAGAGAGTTCCTTCTCTCTAACCCACCATCTTCTCAGGCTCATTTGGTGGGAAGTAGGGAGATGGCCTTCTCAGTGGCTGCTCCCATAATTTGGAACTCCCTCCCTAGAGAGGCCAGGATGGCCCTGTCTGTGCTCTCCTTCCTTCAGAAGGAAGTGAAAATATTTCTATATTGTCAGACTTTATTGTCAGATATTTCTATATTGTCAGATATTTCTACATTGACAGACAAACTGACTGGGATGGGCTTTTAGTACTGTGAAGTGCTGTATGTAATCTTTTAATGAATGTTAATGATTTTAATGTATAGTGTTTTTATAAATGGTTTAATTCTTTTCAAATAACTGTGCATTTATACCTTTACTGAAGCTTTAGCCTAGTTTTTATCTGTATTTTTAAATATGTTTTTTAGCTGCCTTGAGCCTCATTGTTGAAAGAAAGGCAGGATTTATACAAACAAACAAACAAAACAGATTGTACAAGTAACATGCAGTAACATATTGTATTATTTCCTAAATCTGAGCCAAGGCTACAGCTGAATTGTGGAATTTTCAGAGACTAGGGAAGTAATGCTCTGTCGCAACTACTAGTCACGTTCATAGACTCAATCTTTCCTTTTCATTCTTCTCACTTAGAAGGTTTACTCAGTTACTGAGTAGCAAAAGAATGGGAAAAGTCATGGGCTGAACACACATAACATTTCAAGTGGTCCAATTTAGTTAACTTTATTTAAAAATGGTAAGTACAGCTGGGGGAAATGGAAACTTGCATTTAAGGAAATAAAACATGAAGACTAACTAGCTGACATTGAATTTGTCAGGAGCCTAAGAGTCTCACAACATCAACTATTAGAGAGAAAAAGTGAGTATGGGGTGGGGTCTGAGTTCACTAAATGGAAGGGAAGAATTATGATTCTCAAAGTCAATAAAACAGTGACAAATGAATACTGAGAAAAAGTGGAGATTTAAATGCTTGGAGATTTAAAAGGGTGTGGGGAAGAAAACAGGGAGAACCAACATCAAGTGAACAGTATGGCCTAAGTCCAACTCCTAGACCCAACTAGAGTAAGCCTATTAAATCAATGGGATTTTCATTTTCATGACTTACCATTTAGCAACTGATTGAATGGATTTTTTTTTATTTATTTACTTTTTTGCTGGTTGGGAGTAGCGATTCGATTTAGGATTAAACCTTCTTTGGGACATCAAAAAGTTATCATTGTGACATACCTTGGGTTGTTTTAGATATTCCTTCCTTTTATCTCCATTTTGGCCTACCCGGGGCTCAAATGCCCAGGGAAAGCCAGTTTCAATGGACATCTAAGAGCACTGGCTTTGTCCACAAATGTTAACTTGCATTCAAAGAATTGTTTAGCTGCTGCCACCTACTGAATAGAAAATAATAAGCCTCTCTGGCAGCCTGGTCAAGAGGTCAAAGCAAGGGTGCTTTAAACAAAAAATCTGATTTGTTAACAAAGCATACAGGACATAATATTGAAGTCCATTCAAGTAAAGAAGAATAGATTGAGCGACTGAGCCAAACTTGCCCTAATCTATAGTACAGGCAGCCCAGATGCCAACTCAGACAAGTGAAGAAGGATAGTAGGAACCAACATTGGGGACCTGTTGGCTGAGTTGAAATAAAGTTCAGACTTCTCAATTTTTAGGCATTACAACATAACTTCTTTCTTCTCAGCTCTCTGTGACTGTCACATACACAGAGGGATATGGTCATTGCCCTTTGCCAATGTTTTGCCCATGAGGTGGGATGAGAAGTGTGAATAGATGGAACCAATCCTCCTTTGGTTTCCTATCAGACAAGAGCAAAACATCCTCTGTGGATTTGAGAGGAAATACATTATCAATTTCCTTATAGGTAAGGAAGAGCTCTGGGTACAGACACATTTTCTTAAAGGAGTCCATGGACCACTTGAAGACCATGGACACTTTTAGTGTCCCTGGGCTTCTCTAAGCTCCTACCTCCACTAGAAAAGATATCATCAAAAAGTAATGAAATGTTGGTCCTGGAATTCCCCAAGAGTAGTGCTTCTCCTTTAAAATGAAATGCACCACTGAATTTTGTTTTGTTCCCCAAAAAAACTTGAGATGATGTTTAAAATACTTCTGTTCTCAGTTTTGTACAGCCTGTGGTTACCATAAAGCATGGGGGAGTTGGCTCTTGCAGCATTCTAGTCCTTGTAGGCACAGAAAATGGAGTTCTGCTATTTCCCTTTCTATTCAAGCCCCTGTCATAACAGCCTATTGCATTAAAGAAGGTTCTCAAGAGAGTCATTTGGGCCAGGCTGCTGTGGGAGGGAGTCATATTCTGCACACCCTCTTCAGAAAGAACTTCTAGGGAGCCAAACTAAGAAATGTTCAGCCTGCAAATCTAAATGGAACTTCCATATTCAGGAGCAATATGCCAGTGAACAGCAGCTGCTGGAAAAGGGGAGAAACAATGGAAGGAGGAGATTTGTTACCTTCACAACCTGCTGGTGCAATCTTCAGACAAGATTTCTTTCCTTCATGGTTGATGTTAAACAAAACAAAACAAAAAAAGTGATGACTTTAAATGTTCTATTGCTCCTTTTCACTTTCAACCCTGGGTTTTAGGAGGCATAACAGGTTCAATGGAAGCCCTATAAACAATGGCCATTTCCGCATGGGGCAAGGGAATCACCCTGTGCCGGTACTTACTGGACTTCTTGGCTCCGCACTTGGGTCCAGGCTGGTCCAGAGCAGTGCGTGGCCGCCGCTCCGCACTGCTCCAGGGACAAAAATGGCCGCTTCCAGTTGGTCGAGGCTCTCCACCAACCACTGAAGCTCACCAGCTTAAAGCCCACCCCCCTCACTGGTGCAAGCCTGCAAATCTGCACCAGAGCGTGGGCACGGAGTGGTGTACTCCGTGCTTTTGAAAGACCTATTTCAAGTGGTCTTTCAAAAGCACGCTGGACGACCACTTCAAGTCGTTCTGGAGCGGGCTGAGGTGTGAAACTACACTAAGTAGGTCCAACCCAGTCCGCTCCCAGGTGCAGATGTCCTCCCTGGAGGATGCTCTGCACCGTTTCTTTAAGCCCGTGCAGAAATGGCCAATGATGCAAACAGTGGGAAATAGAGTGCTTCATAGGGCAAATACAGTCCAATGTGATTGTATTTATTTAAAAGTGTGGCTAGCACAATTTCACCAATGGGGACTATGGACTGTTTCGTCTAAATTATCAGAACATAAAACCTGCACAAGGTCCTTCCATCTTCCTAATCCTAGTAACTTTATAGGATGCAAAGGCAATGGCATCAAAGGTCAACACTCCCATCTTGTGGCCGTTGCAGGAAATGCACTTGCCAATAAAAGTTACAAAGCAATGTGCAGTCCTGTAAGGGAAGATACTACAATTACTGTTCCTTATTATTAGGGTTTTGTGTTATTGTGTGTCACAAGATAGGTTGTTGTCGTTGTTGTTCTTGTTGTGTGCCTTTAGGTCATTTCTGACTTAAAGCAAACCTCAGGCAATCCTACCACAGGGTTTTCTTGGCATGATTTATTCAGAGGCAGTTTGTCTTTGTCTTCCTCTGAGGCAGAGAGAGTGTGACCTGTGCAATGTCACCCAGTGGGTTTTCACAGTTGAGCAGAAATTAAAATTTTGGTCTCCAGAGTCATAGTCCAACATAGTCCAAGCAGCTTCACTGGCTGTTTCTTTCCAGGCACAATTCAAAGTGCTGGTCATGACCTATAAAGCTCTATACAGTTTAGGTCCAGACAATTTGAAAAACTGTTATCTCTCTCTATGAACCTGCCAGAGCACTAAGGGCTTTTCGCACTTGCGGGGGGAAATGGGGCGTTGTGATACTTACCGGGCTGGCGCGCGCCCTCCGCTGATCCATGCTGATCTGGAGCAGTGCGTGTCCACGCTTCACACTTCTCCGGGGACGAAAATGGTGCTTTCCGGTTGGTGGAGGCTCTCCACCAACCGGAGAAGCACGCCAGCCTAAAGCCCGCCCCTGGAAGATTTGCAGGCTTGCGCTGGCGCGAGCCTGAAAATCTACACTTAGCGCAGCAACGGACTGGGGCGCGCTGTGCTATTGAAAGTCCTTTTTTAAGCGGTCTTTCAATAGCACGGCGAACCACCAGTTCTGGGCGTTCTGGAGCGGGCTGAAGTCCAGACATACATAAAGTAGTCTGGACGCAGTTCACCCCCAAGTGCAAACGTCCTCGCCAGAGGACGCTCTGCCCCGTCTCTAAATCAAAGTGTGGAAAAGGCCTAGGATCTGCAAAGGAAGGCTTTCTCTCAGTACCACTACCATCCCAGATTCACCTGGTGAGGACACAGGAGAGAGCCTTCTCAGGTGGCTGCTCCCACCCTCTGGAACTCCCTTCCTCAGAAAGCAAGGCTGGCCCCTTCCTTGTTCTCTTTCTGCCAGCAGGCAAAAACATTCTTATTTAAGCAGGCTTTCAATATGTAGGCAGGTGGGCTTTTAATTTATCAATAAGTTTTTTAAAAATTTTATGGGTTTTTATAATTTTTTATGTTTTTTAATGCTTTTAATTATTCTAACTTTTTTTGGAAGTTGCCTTGGGTTCTACTCTGTGAGAAAGGCAGCATATAAATAAATTAAATAAATAAAGAGCACTCAAACCACCATACCACTCTGGCTTGCCAAGACGGGATGGTACAGCAATCATTCCGAGCAAGAGCTTTAAAGTACAAAATCTCTTATTCAATCTCACTTTTACCCATGGGGGAGCCTTAGATAGGATACTGTTACTCCTTTCATATACATACACACACACACACTCACACACACTGTATTTGTAATATGGAGTTAATAATTCTCATCTTACTTACACATTTATTGTAACTAAGGATTGTTGATAAGATACCTGTGAAGTGAGGAGAGTAATCAGAGGATATTATAATTTACAGTGTTCATCTGTCTGTTATGTTATACAAATGTTGTTGTTAACTGTTGTCAAGTTTACTTCAGCTTATGGTGACCTTTTGAACGAGAGATCTGCTAGTCACTCTGTCATCAACAGCCCTGCTGTGCTTTCCTTGATTGAGTCTATCCATCTTTAATGCAGCCTTCCTTTTTTCCTACTGTTTTCTACTTTACCAACCACTGTTGTCTTTTCCTAATAAATCACATCTTCTCATGGTATATCCAAGCACAACAGTCTCAGTTTAGTTATCTTGGATTCTAGGGAGTCCACGATATCTGTAGAACTCTTTTCCAGCACCACATTTCAAATGGTCTACTATGTCTAGCTTCCCCTGATTCATGCTTCTCACATTCCATGTTCTTATAATATGTGTTTTACAGCTTCAGACTTTCACCTCTGAGCACATCAACAGCTGAGCATCTTTTCATCTTGATTCCATTTGCAGCATTAGCCACAGTGCTACATATAGCTGTCCTCTGCTGCACCCCTGTAGCTCACTGAATGCCATCCAATCTGGGCAAATTCATCTTCTGACATTGTCTCTTGTTTCATTTTGTATTGTCTCATCACAGGGTTTTTGTTTTGTTTTGGAGTTTTGTTTTTGTTTTTTTGGTGGTAAAAGACATTCAAAAGGGGTTTACCATGCCACCTTCTGTGCTTGTTGTCTCTGAGAGGTCCTCTGGCAGTGTCACTCCCCACTACTCCTGCTGCCCAGGAATTGTTTAGCATATTTAATCTGACTCTTCAGCAAAAGTCCATCTGACATGGGAGAGCCTACCAGCAGCATTGCTGCCATCAGCATAGTCTCTTGCATCACAGGATCATGCAATCCCAATATCATGGAAAGGAAGAACCATTGATAGATAACCTCCAAACCATTTTTATTCTCACCATTTTGGTCTCATTGGGTAAGACACCAAGTTTAGCAACTATGACAGCAAACACAAATACTTAATCACAATCACCAAACTTGGTGTGCTATCCAACGAGACCAAATGATTAGAGTAATAAGATTCTGGAGTCTATCCATCAATAGTTTCAGGTATCTACCAAATAAACATTTTATAATTCTGTATTTATTGCTAGAATGCAAAGATTGCACTTAAATGTTTGATAGTTTGATTTGGCACCACAAATATTTTCATGCAAGTTTGCGACCAACTGGCAAAGTTTGGCTTAGTGAAGGAGAAAATTGCTGGGTTTGGTGCAGCTTGGAGCTTGGTAGGAAACAAATTTTAGGAGCTGTAGGTGCTCCTAGTCAGAATTTCATCTTATTCAAATCATAAACAAAATAATCAACTTAAACAGACAATACTGGATAAATTTCTTAGTCACTAATGGTCTGAGCTTGGAGATAACAGGTGACAAATAATGCAGTCACATGCAAGCAGCTCCTTTAGGAAGAAGGACAGCATAATAAAATCATATTTCAAAAATAATCTTAAGTAACATAATGGATAAGAGGTACTCTGGTGATGCTGTGAGTAGCAGCTTCTAGTTACTTGCAAAACTTACTTTTAAAAGCCATCTCAATAGGCACTTTCATTGGAATTTTTCCAACTTTATGCCATTCTCTTATTCGTTGATGTTGTTCTTTTTTCATTGAAAAAAGTAAGAGAAAGTAATAGGAAAAATAATGAGTAAAAGAGTTATCATCATTGTCATGAGTAACAGTAATGGGTTCCTTTATAAATATTGCAGTGAGTAATGAATAAATTATTTTTAAAAGATAATATCCCAAGCTCTGCTAAGGGCACAATACAAAGCAAGTAAATCCTATTCTGAATGTGACTTAGCAGAACAGAGTGAAGGTAAAACATAGGGGTCAAATTCACATAACCAACTGTAGGCATTCAATAAACATCCATGCAAGATAGTCACTCCATCATCCCCTTGTGAACACCAAATGGTTGTTCTTGAGAAAGATGTTTCCTCAGTTACAGATATATGATTAGAAATGTACACTTGAGGAGGCATCTTGGTTGGGTGGGGTACAATCCTAGATGTAGGAACTCCCTGTGTGTACAACTGCACATTTGGAAAATTCCCTGTCAACAATATCGACTGGGCATTCATAACTGAAAGGCAGTATCTGGTCCTGGCACTGGGCAGCCTAGCCTCTATGTGTCCTTAGCCCATTCTACATGACCTTTCAATGCATGCATGGAAAAGATTATGTGTTTCCTCATCCATCCAGCCAGCACTGTTTTTCACAAACAATGTTGTTGCTTTTGTTGTTACTGTTGTGTGCTTTCAAATCATGTCTGAGTTACGGCAACCTTAAGGTGAAAATCATAGGATTTTCTTGGCAAGATTTGTTCAGAGGCAGTCTGCCCCTTGAAAAAGGTCCTCTTTGGAGAATTTGGGTGGGATTGGGAACAATGAACTTTTCCTATAGTGAACCTCCCCAGAAGCTATACAAAGTGAGAGCAACATGTTCTCCTCACTCTGAATTGGCTTCATGCTGAGTATGGGAACTGCCTTCCTATAAATTGATCTTGCTCCAGTTTATTTTCACAAACCTAAAAAGCTCTAAACCACTGGAATTTACTAGGTTTGTGAAAAGACTCTAGACTCTACCATTTAATAGATACAGATTGTTGAATCATACATGAATACAAAGGAGTTGAAAACGACATGCATGAAGATGGGGGAGGGTATTTCATGCCACCATCTTACATCTTCCACAATGTAATGGATCAGGATTTGGTCAGAGCCACCACACCAAAACAGATTTTATGATTATAATGAAATAAAGCAGATTTATTGGTGATGAATGGATACAGTAGGCAGTGATGTAGACTCGAGTCAACAGACTCAGACTCAAGTTGGACTTAATGGCTCGACTTGGACTCGACTCAGACATAAATGATGCACTGACTTGATTCAACTCGAGACTTGTATATTTTTAATGACTAACTCGATGCACTTGGTTCAGTAAGATTCATTCATCCAGAAACCTTACGACTTCGAACAACGCCTCCATCTCTTTTTGCCTACTAGACACATGACAATCTCTCTCAAGCCCAAAGTGTGGGTGCATTTCTCAGAGGGGAACAGCAAACAGGTTAGGCAATGCGCTTGAGGCAGGCTTGAGGTCTGCTCAACCGCCTGTCCCCACTGCATATCGGAGGAGCCTTCTAAAACCTTTTCTAAGAGCAAAAGACAAGACCTGCCCCCAGGGTGCAGGGTGCATTTCTCAGAGAGGAACAGCAAATGTGTTAGGCAATGGGCTTGAAGAAGAAGGATCCTTCCTTCTAAAACTTATGAATAGGATCCTATTCCCCACTTCTGAAGCTGCAGATGGCAAAATTGCAAATGTGGAGAGCCAACTCTGCTTAAATTGTTAAAACTGAATTTATTTCACTCTAACCAATAATTCTGGAATTTTGGTTGTGGTATAAAGTTAGCTTCCAAACTTGAGACTTGACTTGAAAGTATCTTCACAGACTTGAGACTTGACTTGAGACTTGAAGATAGAGACTTTGAAACTTGACTTGGAGTAAAAGAGATCACTGACAGCAGGTATTTACAGCAAAGAAAGCTTTTATGATTTTAAGCCAACCAGAAGCCAAAATTCCTTTACAAGCCACTAGGGAGCACAGTTCTCAGACGGCATCAGATATCATCCCAAGATTAACACCATTTCTTTTGGCTCCTAGGAAAGCATATTCTTACCTCTCAGAATGTTCTACCAGGATGAACAGTGAGGAAAATAACCCCTTCTGTGAGGACTGAGGTTGAAACCACAGTATGCAAACAGAAGAGTCAGGGTTTTCTTCCCCAGCCATGATCCCAACGAAAATCTCATCCCACAGAATGCCTCTGAAATTTAGGAGCGGGGAATATCTCACTAGCAAAAATGGGAGGTTTTTTTCCTAAGCCTCATAGAATCGTAGAATCATAGAAATTCAGAGTTGGAAGAGACCATACAGGCCATCCAGTCCAACCCCCTGCCATGCAGGAACACCCTCAAATCAATTCCGACAGATGGCCATCAAGCCTCTGCTTAAAAACCTCCAAGGAAGGAGACTCCACTACACTCCGAGGCAATAACTCATAACTACTCGAGGTATTTATTTATTTATTTATTTATTTATTTATTTTTGGTCATGCTGTGGAAGCAAAATGGACAGATTTTCTCATCCCCACTTTATACATGCTCAAGCTACTGTGCATTTATATCTGTTCATTAAAGTACAAAATATAATCCAGATAAAGTATGCATATAATTAAATATGTATGCCCAAGGACCTTTATAAACACACCCTGGAAAAACACATCCTGTGAAATGTCCCTCTTCATATAGTGAAAAAAAATGTGAAAAACAAAGTTTAAATGGGAGAAGGAAAAGAAAGAAGCAGTGTTACAGGAGTGGAGCAGAATCTATACTATCTAGATTATCCATGACATTATCTTCTTAGACTTCATTATTCTTTAACAGACTTCAGTGTTACAATGCAAACAACCTAATAGATTCCACATAGTTTTTCGTGGTTTAATCCTTCAAGTTAAGCGCCACCTAGTGGCTGATATGTAACTTTTAAATAAAGCCACATTTATCTAAGAGCAGATAATTTCTCCATATACTGAAACTGTTTTTACAATTGAGAAACAATAGTTTAATGTAAGGCCTGTCAAAAAGTCAACTTTATTTTTTGTTGTACAATCATCATGTTTCCAGATCCTTCATTTTTACTGAAATAAAAAAAAATACAAATCATGTACATCACTGGATTATAATTATTTGTAAGTCACACCTTATATTGATCGTCCATTAAAAAACTAGGAAACCAAAGTAATAATGGGGTCATACTTTGTGTGTGTGTGTTTTAGTGCACACATGTGCATAGAGATTTGTATGTTTGACATAATAAATTAACAGTGTATGAATGTATGAATCTGCCAGGTTTTTTTTTTATTTCTCTCTCATTTTCCAGTCTTATCCAAGGTCATCCCGCACTTCAGTGCAACCTGAATGCTTCCAGTATTAAGTTCAATTTATCACAAACTTTGAGACATCCAAAGTTTTCACGAACATTTCTATACATTTTTGTGTGCCCATTTCATTGATGTAAACATTTAGTATGTGTGTGTGATTTCTATTTTAATGGGGAATACCACTGCATAATTTAGAGAAGTGTAAATTTCAATGGTTCACTGTGTTTTGCTTCACATGTTGGATCTGAAAGTGCACAACTAGGTAAATGCATTAAAATGCAAGATAAGAGCACTTTCAGATATACAACTATATAGAAATTCACAATCATACAGTTGTATGAAAAAGAAGGACTCATTTGACTGTGAGTACATATAGGTGAGGCCTAAATTCCCCTAAAGGCATCAGATTCCATCTAATCTTGGAAACTAAGTAGGGCCAGCCCAGGTTAGTACTTGGATGGAAGACTGCCAATGAAGACCAAGCACTATGGACTATATTTCACAGGAAGAAACTGACAAAATCACCTCTGAGTATTCCTTGCCTAAGAAAGCCCTATGAAATCCAGAGGGATGCTATAAATTAACAGATTACACACACATGTGTGCCTGTAATCCATATTATGATTACCATGATGATTACTTGATTAAAATTCAACACTTTCTTATAAAAGTTCTGGGTGGCTATTAATCCACATAAAATGTACTGTTAAATACCAATTGCAAATATCTCAAATAATAAATTACAAACATCTGCTAAATACAATGGGCTAAATCAAATTTTAATTTTATCTAGAGTAGATCTACTGGCTCAGTGAAATGTAATAAAATGTTCTTGACATGTTCCCTGTAAATTCTATGGGCCAACTCTAGTTGGGAGTCACAATTGGATTTAATCCACTAAAAGCAATACAAACAACTGTTATAGAGAAATCAACAATAAAATCTAATATTCTGAACAGCAGCTCTTACATTTAAAATACCTCCAATTAAAGCATTCAAAAGCAAATTGATTAAATGTAATTTGCTTGACATATGTCCTGCTAAACTGAATAGCATGGATGCATGTTACTCAGTTTTGTCTTTGTTCAGCTTATTGTTTGTTTGTTTGTTTTTTATCTTCTATTTTCTTTTTTGCTCTTGTTTCCTTTTGTGATATACAGCTATGAAGGATCTCAAATATTAAAAATGCAACTGGGAATTTTTTTAAAAAAAATAATAATCAAAGCACATCACTGAATACATAGAAATAGGTGTTTATTTCTCTGTTGTCTGAGCAATAAAGAAACAAGGTACTAATCAGAAATTTCACTTGTTCAGTCCCACACTTTTGTTATCAGTGCCAAATTTTCTGATGGGCAAGATAAGCAATGTAAAGTCCAACACCTTTAAAGTTCACATTAAAATGCAATGCAGGTTCACTGTCCTACTGACATAGGAGCCTCAAGCCATCACTGAGGACACTACATTAAATCCTCTAGTGCATCATAGGAAAACTGAGGCCCTTTTCGCATTTAGGCTTCTTGCGCGAGCGGGGGCGGGCGGCTCGCGCAAGAAGCCTTCTCCGAGAGGCTGTCGCTTCCCCCCTCCTTCGTTCCGCACGCCAAGGAACCAGTGGGGAAGCGGCAGCCTCCCGGAGGCGGCGGCGGCGGCTCGCGCGTCCATCCCCCCCCGCGCGCGCAAGAAAGGAGCCTGTCCCTTCCGCACCCCCCGCTCACGCGAGACGCAGGAGCCGCTCGCGCCACCCCCCCGCACGCGCGCGAAAAGACAGACAGTCGCGCCCGCCCCCCCCGCGCGCGCCAGGAGCGACAGACAGTCGCGCGGGGAGGCGGCGGCGCGGGCTCCTTTCTCGCGCGCGCGCGCGGGGGGCAACGCGAGAAAGGAGCCCGTTGCGCCGCCCCCCCGTGCGCGCGAGAGAAGCGAAGGCAGTCGCGCCCGCCCCCCCCGCGCGCACGCACGCAAAGCGGGAGGCTGTCACGAGCAGCCCCCCGCCCGTGCGAAGCAGGATGCTCTCGCATCCGCCGCACTAGCTCCCCGCCCCGCCCCTTCCTTCCGCACGGGCGGAGGGAAGGAGGCGTGACCCGGCCGCCTCCCCGACGCACCGCACTACAGGTGAGTGCGTGTGGGCGCCGGGAGCGTAGCGCGAGCGCAGGGTGATTTTCGCTTGAAAGCGAAAATCAAAAACCCCGCGCTCGCGCCGCTGCAGCCCCGTGAGAGCGCCGGAAGTGGAAGTGCGTCGTGCAGAGCGACGCTCCCACTCCCGCACGGCTCACGGGGCTATTTCGCCCGGGAAAGCCCGTGCGAAAAGGGCCTGAATCAGAGCATCTAACCATCCTTCTTTCCAGATAAGCCTTAAGAGGCCCACTGATGTGAATAAGAGATCAGTTGGCAATTGGCCCAGGGTCCTCATGGTGATGATCCCCCAGCATATCCTATTTTGACAGGTAGACACCATTGTGTAGACATTTTAAATAGAAGAATGAGATAGAGCACAGAGTGATCGCAATGTGCCCTGTTTTACACAGGATAGACTTCTGCCTGAATGATTGTCAAAGGACATTCATATATCTGCATTTGTTATCCATTTAAAGTGTTACCCAGTCTAACTTTGGTTAAAAAACAGAGAACCAAGAGAGGGAAGAGCAGGGGCCTCAAATTTGCCCAAGAATACTTGGGACTTGGATAACAGATGAGCGACAGCAATAGAAGTCACTTGGATATAATACTACATGCAACAGTGTTTCCGAGGAACTTTAGATATATTATTCATCTGGGGCTGGAGCTATAAAATATTGGACATTACCCTGACACGACGACTCAAGAACCCATTTTTGTTCAGGCAGCTTGAGAAGCTGTTGGGAACATTGCTAAGACTCTAAAATGCTTGAGGAGTCATAGTGTATAGAGTCATAGAATATATGCATTTCCGTCCTGATTAAATTAAAAGGAGTATTACCCAAGAACTTAAGGAAACCATGGAAATGCCTGTCCAACTATTAGGCCACCACTCAGCCAATTAACCTAGGAAAGTACCTTTGAAGTGGCCAATCAAAATCTCTGGCAAGAAAGATTATCTGGTCTGAGGCACCCTCACAAACCTATTTCTTCACTGAAGTCTAACCCTAGCCCAGCCTAACCAAGTACCCTTGATGACTCCTTTTGTCTTGAAAGATGTGTTAATGCTACTTTGAATACATAGCTAAATTCTTAAACAAAGGATTGTTCCAAACATATTGTTACAGGTTATTTTAGCTACAACAACATCCATGCTATATGATACCTTATTTTTCAGTGCTTTCATATTCAAGATATATCCTTTCCTATTTCTTTGAGATTAAATTACCTGATGATCATGCAAGCGGATGAACCCTGGACAATTTTAGCAAGTCACAATAAGTTGCAGGACCATCCTAGCAAGTTATACTGCCAAAGGATTCTCCTAAGGCAGTGATAAATACCCTGAAGGCATCACATTCCTCCTAATCTTGGAAGTTAAGCAGAGTCAGTTCTGGTTAGTACTTGAATGAGAAACAGCCAATGAATACCAGGTGTTGTAGGCTATATTTCACAGGATGGAACTGGCAAAATGATGTCTTAAGTATTCCATGCATAAGAAAATTCACTGAAATTAATGAAGTCACCATAAGTTGACAGGTGATTTGAAGGCACATACACATTCTCTAAAGATAAGAGTAGGTACAAAACAGGAACTTTCATTTATTAGGACTGGGGGCCAAGATGGATGAAGTGTTCCAGGTAAATAGAATTTAATTGTAATGCTATGCAGTGTTTAATAAATGGATCATTCCTAAAAGCTTGACCAGATTGCCGAGGTAGAGTGGTGGGAATTTATAGAATCCTACCATGCTCCAGATGTGTTGTATTATATTTCCCATCCTCGTCACCACCATTAGCCTTGCTGGCTGAGATAACCTGTCTGGAATGCAGCAGTTGATGAAAACTGCTATAAACAGAAATAGAAGTCGAAAAAGACAAAGATAGTCCAGATTGCAGGCTTAATGTGATTGCTGTGGTGTGGGTCCAAAAGAATGGCTTCTTCTTTACTGGGAAAGAAAAGATCAACCTGGTTTACTTTAGTCTTAGTGCAATGAATACTGTGGTGTCTTGTGTCTTAAGGAATCTGGCTAGGCTAACATCTGGACCACAGGTGTCCTGCTATTTGTAAAGTCTTCTGTCTGGGGAACATAATGCCACTGTTTCCAACTCAAGTTCTTAGATCTCATATGCCACTGTTTCGAACTCAGGTAGCTGCTGCACTGAGCCAAACTTGAGTTCAGAAGATAGATCATCTTTTCATGCTCTTGAAATCCATTTCTTCGAAGGACAAATTTTTGTAAACAACTACTTGTTGCCTACTTAAGGAACAAGCTCATTGACATGCTGTGCATGGTTTTTCAAAAATGTAGAACAGCCTTTCTTCAAAACAGTAGTAATATCCTGGAGGAGGAAGTGATAAATAATGAGGATTTCCTCAGCCTTTTTTAAACAAGAGCTTCTATGACTGTCCTCTTAATAAGTTTCAGGTGCAGCTGATCCCAGGAATCTGCCAGAGGAAGTGAAAGCTTTTAAGATGCTTGAAGATAAAACACGTCAGGGCAAGGGAACAGATGTGCTCCTTTCTTGTGGTTGCCTTGGAAGATGCCATCAGCATAAAGTGGAAGGAGACACTGAAGCACCGTTCACTGAATTGCTGTGTTCTCCTAGAGTCACACCCTTGAAGCTTTCTTTGAAATGCCACTATTGTGTTTGGAGCTAGGATGAGCACAGGATCATTAAGTCCAAGCAATATTAGTGTGCCACTGACAAAATCTGCAGGCTCAGTCTTCCATGCCACAGGTAACAATGGAAGCTTTTCTGGACATATCTCCATTTTACCACTTTCTCTTTTAACTTTACCTGTAATAGAAACTTTGCTGTTCTTCTTGTGTACCTTCAAGACATTTCTGACTTTTGGAGACCCTAAAGCAAACCTATCACAGAGTTTTCTTGGTAGAATTTGTTCAGAGGGGTTTGCCCTTGCCTTCTTCTAAGAGACTGCAACTTGCCTCAGGTCACCCTGTGGGTTTCCAAGGCCAAGCAGGGATTTGAACTCTGGTCTCCAGTCATAGTCCAACATAGTCCAAACAGCTTCACTGGCTACCTATTTGTTTCATGGCACAATGCAAAGTGATAGTCATGACCTATAAAGCCATATATGGCTTAGATCCAGGCTATTGAAAGACTGTATCTCCCTATACAAACCTGCCAGAGCTCTAAAATCTTCAGAGGAAGCCTTTCTCTTGGTCCTGCTACCACTCCAAGTTCACCTGGTGAGGACACAGGAGAGTCTTCTCAGTAGCTAAGGACTAATGAATAAAAATCAGTGGTCATAGACAGGAGAAAACGCACCCCACCATGGTTTCTGTCAAAGTTTAGGCTGCATCTCTCAGATATTACCAGGTAGTGCAGACAACTGAAATACATTTAAGTAAGTGCTAGTTATGACCTATATACACCTATACAGATTAGTTCAACTAATTTTTCATTCCTAAGTGAAATACAGATAGCCAGTGTGGTATAGTGGTTTGAGTGCTAGATTATGACCCTGAAGACCAGGGTTTGATTCTCCACTCAGCCATAGAAACCACTGGGTGACCTTGGGTGGATCACATATTCTTAGCCGCCAGAAAACCCCATGATAGATTCACCTTAGGGTCACCATAAATCCTAAATGAATTGAAAGCAAACAACAACAACAAGTAAAAGACCATATTTCCCTGTATGAATCTACCCAGGTTTTGAGATCCTTGGGAAAGGGTTTTCTCTTGGTATCCACACTGTCACTGGCAAAGACATGTGAAAGGGCCTTTTGGGTATCTGCTCCCAGGCTTTGAAATTCTTTCCCACAGGAGTACCCCACCCCTGGAACCATCTGCTCTCCTGTCACTGGCAGATGAAGGCCTTTTTACTCAGATGAACTTCTGGCTCTTGACTGAAAAAGATTAAAATACAAATTAAATAAATAAATGCTGAAAATGGTAGTGGTGTGGATCACAAGCTGTTGGGAAATGGTGACAGAGGTTGACTGCCCCTTGTTACCACCACATGCATACCTCATGTAGGATAGCAAAATTGGGATGAAATAATATTTTAATATAAAAACTGGACACTTATGGCTGGAAAATATGCAGTAAGCAAGACACTGACTATACCCTTGGACTAGGTCAGCGTGGTCTCAGCATTGCTAGGTCATAAGGTCAAGAAGAGTTGGACAGGAAAGCTTGGAGTGAATAGGCTTCCAGTAATCCTGTCAATGATCTGACATCTGAATACAATAGTCAACAAAGCTGTTCAGGTATGGCAGGCAAGTCCCCCTGCTGTGTGCTTTTTCCTACCAAAACCTTCCCCATTCAACTTATCCAACCAAGACATTAAGAGGCTGTCAGGACTTCCGTCAATGTTTTGTCACCCAAAGTTAGATAATCAGTCCATTCCAGACCCCTTCTGTTTACTCTGCCAGAAAGCCATTAACTCTCATCCCTTACACTGGTGTGTTACTCTGCATGTTGGCCCTCAGATTCTTGTGCTCTGTGCTACCTTTGGACTGCAGTCTAAGCCACTTCACTTCAACCTTTTTCTGAACCAGTAAATATCACCCTCTACACCCAAACCCCCTTTCTATCCAACCTTTCTAGCTTCTCCTTCACCAGCTTTATATGCTTTGTGAGACTGCTTGATTTTTTGTATGTGTGTCTGCTAATTTCTAATAAAAGCACTGTTTAAACTTTCAACTGGAGTCCTATAGTTAGGCCATTTCCACACTAGACAGTTATAGTGCTATTATTCCACTTTCAGCATCCTATGGAATCCTGGGGTTAGTAGTTTAGGGAGGTGCCTTAAATTGGGTTAGTTTGATTCCATTATATTGGCTGCTGTCAATTGTTTTGTTGATCAGCAATTTTCATTTTGTTTATATTCTATTTTTAAAACTCTTTATAGTCATATTTATTATACACTGTTCTGACACCTGTGCAAATGCTAGGGATGAGGAAATTGGTCAGTTTCGTTTCAGATTTTTTTAAATCACAAATTTTTTCTGTTCTGTGATTCTCAAAAGTCCAGATTTTGCTAAACTCCTCAAAAATAAAATGAAATGAAATGCTCTCATCCACCAAGCTAAATTCAGCTGGTACCTCTATCTGCAGCACTGAGTGGATAAACGTTGTATTTGCCTCTCATCTGTGTGGTAACAGTGTGGAGTCTCTCAGGAAAAAAAAAGATGGTGGCCAGAATTAAGTGCTAATACGGCTGAAAACATAGGTCATTTCCACGCTACACTGTTACAGTGCTATTTTTCCACTTTCAACATCCTATGAAATCCTAGGGTTTGTAGTTTAGAGAGGGACATTTGGAATTCTCAGCCAGAGAGTTCTTTGGCCAGAGTAAACTCCAAACCCCAGAATTCCACAGGAGGTTGAAAGTGGAATCATAACACTATAATAGTGTGGGGTGAAAATGGCCATGGAGATTCAACAGCAGATTTTAAGGAGTCAAGCACTTGAAACTTCTGCCTGGCTTCCATGGATAAGATAAGAGTTCTCATTTTCAAAATTACAGCACATATATGAGTCCAAAGTGAACTACCTGTGGCAGCCACGTTGTGGTGCTAACAAGGATTAGGTGTAAGAGGAATTCCCATAGCTGCTATCAACACACTGTCATATTTCTTACTCTTTCTAGCTTTCTTTGGCTCTCATAACCTGTGACCAAAGCCCCACGTGTTGACAGATGGCCATTTGCTTTTCAGTTCTTGTGTGCCTTTAAGTCATTTCCACCTTATGGTGATCCCATGGTGAACCTATCATAGAGTTTTCTAGGGCTGAGAGTGTGTGACACACCCAAAGTCATCCAGTTGATTTCTAGAACCCTGGTCTCCAAGGTTGTAGTCCAACCTCATACCACTATACCACATTGACTTTTTGCTTAATGGTCCAATTCTTTGGAAAGTGTATTACACAACTCCAGAAATTTCTGTGTAAAGTATAGCCCCCAGAGGAAGGCCAACTCTAATAGAAGCCAAAACACATTGGGCTTAAAAAAAAGAAGAAGCATGTGACCATCTTTCAGCACATAGAGCTTTGTCTCCTGTTTTGCTTTTACTTTTCATGCATGCTCATCAGTTTTCTCCTTCATCACATATCCTGTGGACCAAGAGTTATGATTAAATCACATGCCCTGTACTCTCACATCTGTTACTGGAAAGTTAAACAATTATTGGTGCCCTTAGGTGACTAATTTACATCCCAACAGTTGCTTAGTGGTACAGTAAAAAGGCTGCAGACCATTAGTCACATCTTCAGAAGCTGGAAATGTGAGTAGTGTCATTCTTACTGTGATGACAACCACAATTGCATATTTCCAGGTGAGCAGGACAGATGGTGACCAAATCCAGGAACAGAGCCAAGTACAAAATCTGAAAACTAGGAACTGATTTTGTAACAGTGAATATATACTCAAAATATATTCTTATTATCTATGAGCATATTTAACACACATCAAGCTGTTATGTCTAAGATCCTTTAGATATGAAGGACCACTGATCCATAGGAGAAGCTGATCAGGGATTCAGCCATACTGGGTTGAACACTGCAGAACTGGATAGCTCCAAAGCCACTGTTCCACAACTGTACTGGCTTGTGTCTGCAATTTCTTAAGTATACCTCCATGCCTATGCCCTGTCACAGTCTCTTATAATGAAAACAATCCCTCTCTTTTGTGAGCATTAGACTAAAATGTGAAGGGCACATAGATAGAAGTCCCTTGTCTGTTCCACATATATTCAAATCTCTTTTTCTAAATGCTACCACAGTTGCAAAGTCTGTTCTATGAATGTGCATGCAGCAGGGTAACAGAGGAAATCCCAACTGCCAGTCCACAAATGAGGGAATTTACTACCTGATGACTGCACTGACTTGTCTCCTGTGGGAGCATACTTACACCTCTGGAGGACTCCTGAGAGGTCCTGGAGGATGTTGCCATCATCATGTGCCCATCTATAGGAACATAGTCTGACAATGTGTAATTGCGCCAGCCTTCAAAAAGCCAATAAAAATAGACATGCAGGGAGGTGCTGAAGAGTGCATTTTCTATGTGGGGAGAGGAAGAGAGGCAGATAAGGGAATTCTGCAGGTAGAACTTCATGTTCTGCCAGATGACACAGGTTTTCAGCCCTGTTCACCAGATTGAGAAAGACTGGTCTATACACCATGTAGACATAACACTCTGGCTGTACCAAGAGCCCTTATATGTGTTCAGTTGAAAACCAACCCTGGGAAAAAGGGCAAATGAAGGTAGGAAGGGAATCCCCACTATTACTGAGCAGTAATTATGGAGATTTTCTTTGGAGTTAGTCCCAAGGACAAGATATTGAGGGAACTTGCCCACAGATCTGTACAGGCCAAAGAAGGAGTCATCATGGTTCACATTAATCTTTTGGGTCCTGTTAGAGTTAAGAACTTTTGCACCCCTATACTTACCAACTGTTAATTTGTTTGCTTTACTATACCCATTCTCTATCTGTATCACTCTAACCTGCCATCATTTCCTTCCTCTTCTTCTCCTCTCTCCTCTATATATTTAAGTATGCATAATTTTTTGTAAGCAGAGCTACTTTTTGTATTTTACAAAGGAGACTAAGCTTCCTCTCTATGTCCTGCCAGTCTCTCTAAGTTTGTGGCTCGGTGGGCATGAGACTGGTTGTTGCTCAGCTTCTTCCTTTCCATTTTGATTACTCTGTTAGAGGGATCTACTACCATCTCTCACATTTTCCAACAGACCCAAGATTTCTCTTTCTTGATCTATGCTAGGATTACCGTGCATCCTCCTTTTTTCTTTTTTCTTTTTCTTTTTAAAGAAATGTCCTCCTTGTTTTAGGGCTAAAATTCCTGTCCTCCAATTTCCTGGAGGGAAATGTCCTCCATGTCCTCTTTTTGAGATTCAAATTTCTTCCTGAGTGGATTTTTAAAATGCCCAGGTCTTCTTACAAGGTCAGGAATAGAGAAAGACAGTGTTTAAGCAGTGGGGCTCACTTAGGGATGAGAAAGATAGACAAGCCAAGTCAAAGCAGGAAGAATAGCCCTGAAAGCAGCCTCAGCCCTATGAGGGTTACTGAGTGATTCACAGGCTTCCAATTGGGTCAATTCATCACTGGCACTATTGTAGCCAGGGCCTGCATCTTCTTCCACATTGAGCAGAAGATATCTCAGGGAGGAAGACGGTGAAGAAGAGAGAGATGCCTCACTACCATCATTAGGATGGCTGCAAAGAAGGTCTGTTTTGTTAATTAGAGTGACTCAGCTGAGGAGCGGTGGCTCTTCTTACAATTGCCCAGAGCATATGAGGTATATAACATGATGTTCATCATAATGACCATTGATTTGAATTAACTGGTTGGTAAATGTGGCCTCTTTTTTGTTTTGTAAAGTATGGTAACCCCAGTCTTTGCAGCTCTTCAAAATAATAACATATTTAAGAGGAGTTCTCTCATAATCTTTCTCTCTCATGCATACCTTCACTGACTATCTGAAAGAGATTAATAACTTGAGATACAAGTACAAAATAAATAGATACGCCCAAAACTTATATAAATATGCATTATTACTATTCCCAATATAATAACAGTAGAAGATTTGTGTACATGTTTCTCAGGTTATCTGTCGATTTATGACAACTCCATGAATTTCATAGGATTTCTTAAGCTAGCAGTACTCAGAGGTGGTTTTGCCAATTCCTTCCTCTGAAATATAGCTTCCAGCACCTGGGACTCATTGGCAGTCTCCATCCAAGTACTAACCAGAACTGACTCTGCTTAGTTTCCAATATCAGATGAGAAATGGTGCCTTTAAGGTATTTAGGGTATCCAAGGAGGGCATTCTACTCTCTTATCTCCAGTTTGCATTCTTTCTTTTCTGGCTGACACTCAATATGCCATGGCAACTGAGCATGGCAGCTCCTCTGGGGGCTATATTGGAGTGTAGAGTTTGCCCTTTAAGTACCTTTTGAACTTTTCATCTCTTTCAGACTGAAATTCTCACTTTGGCTCCAGTTCTGTTGCATACCCTTCAACTGTCCTGATTTGGCAAGGACAGTCCCAGTTAAAATCCTCACTCATTCCACTTTTGGAGCTGGTTTTAAAATATGCCACTTTCTTTCACCTTCTCTCACTTTTCCTCTTTGTCCTAAGATTACTTCAATTGCTGCAAATTGAGTTCAAAATGCAAAAGTAGTTTGCACTGAATTAGGAGGGGGAGCAAAGAGAGAGGTTGAATCTTGTCTTTCGCTGTAGACTTGGACAAAACAAACTTCTGCAACCTCTCCTGGCACGTATGATGTTCCCCATTAGCAGTTTTGCCATTCTGACCATGCTCTGATGTTGTTTGACCACACATGTTCTGGTTTTCATCTGTGAAATGTTAAGAGGATATGCAGTTGGCACTCCCACCTGAGTTTTGTCCGCCATCTCCCACCTGAGTTTGCTATTAGAGATTGTTATACTGCAGATCACAGCTGCCTGAAGCTTGCCTAAAGCCACCTAGTTCATGGATGAAGTGATGTTTGAACTGAGGATTTCCTGTCTTCACTGCTCTAGGGCACTAGCTCTGGGTAGGTTTTAAGTCACACTTTTGTTGGTGCTGTATTTTACAATGTAATAATACCAGCACAAGCCTTCCAGAGAAGAAGGTATATAAGGTGAAATCATTGGATGCTATCTGATTCTGATGTTTGAAGCTATGGGATGGAAGGAATAGCATTCAGATGAAAACATGGTAAAAAGTGTCTTCAACAATTGGTCTGCAATTTCACATTTCTCATTCCAACCACCAGATAGCAGAAGAACTTTAATTCTGCACACTGTATGGAACTGAAAAATTTTGAATCTAAGTCAGAGTGAAACTAAACAAATCCCAGACATTCTTTTAGTGATACACATGCCAGCTTTTAACCATGCTTGGAAACAATGGTGGCAACTTTGGATAGGATCTATACTATCAACGTAATTGTGGAAACAAGTAGATGAGCCACTTCAGAACATTCACATTGCAGTTAATATTCTCTGTAACACAGCATATATTTTATATTTGGAAGTGGACTCTAGTGAAAATGCAGCTTCTCAGGGGAAGAAGGAGTTGGCTTCTTTTTGTTGCTTCAGAGATTGTGGATTCAAACTACAAGAAAGGAGACTCCAACTTAAAGATTAGGAAAAGCTATTTGATAGCAGAACAGGCCATCTTGAAAGGTAATGGGCTCTCCTTCTTTAGAGGTTTTGATAGTGAAACTGGATGGCCCTCTGTTTGGGATGCTTTAGCTGTGGATTCCTGCAGTAGCATGAGACTGGCCTACATAACCAACCCTTAAGGAACCTTTGAACCCTACAGTTCTATGACTGTTGCATGCCGAACTTGGTATGGGGATTTGAGACACTCACAGGCAAGATACACATCACTTGAAAGTGGGATCTAACAACTATACTTTTTCCCCCAAAACATATATGATAGATGGATCAGGACCCTCATGTAAATATTAAGGGGACTTTGCAGCAGTTGCAATCCAGACTGGGTTTTCTATACTTGCAATTTACACATAATGTCTAAATTTACTAGTATAAGAGAGAGGTAAAGACTCAGCACAGGAATCATAAAGGAGGTCTATATTCACAGCTGTACTCACTGCTGTAATGTGCATGGACTCTCTTGGCTGATATTTCACAGGATGAACAGACACTGAAGGTATGGTACATTGGGATAGAGCCTACAGAACTTACCACTTAGCCCATCCAGATAGTAAATTTTAGGGACCTTACATGTGAACAGCTCTAAGAAAGAAAGAAAAAGAAACAGTGGGTGAAAGAATCAAAGAAGTCCAGGTAGCAGCTTTTCCAGAATCCTGCTATGACCAAGGCTACCTGAATAAATATATCAAATCATGACACCTTCATACACACACACACACACAGCCCCGCCACCTCCTGATTTAAGGATTGTCAGTCATAATCAGGTTAACATAAACAGCTTCCAAGGGCAGGCAACCATATATTGATCCTCCCACTCCCTAAACCCATCGGGCCAGCATCTTCTTCCTGCCAGTTTGTTTGGTGCAAAGAGAAACAAACTGCAGTTTCTCTTTAAAACAAAATATACAGGAAACACGTGCCTTTTTTTAATGCGTGTTTTTTTTAATGTGTGTCATTTTTATAATGTGAATCTGGAAGGTTTTTGAAACAACATTGCATTTTCAACCTGGGAGAATGGCAGCAGGAAGTAGCCAAGGTGCGTGTATGCTATCCATGGGTCTCACATTCTCATCTGAGGCAGCAAGTCAAATAAAAATGATGGATTATTGTCTTGATTATTGCTAAATATAGCTATCAAACCCAATTAAGCATCTACAATCCTCTAAAGAAGCACTGCTTAGTTCCAGGTGACTGCCACCTGAAGGCCGAGAGGTTTATATCAAGACTTCAAGATAGCATCCTCAGCTGAGAGGCATTCAGTGTAAGGTCAGGTAAGAGGGCTTCATAAAATTAGTTAAGCAAAGCTTCAATTCTTTGAAACATGTTACATGGTTCTAATGGTTAATTTTTAGCCTATCTATTCCTCAAAAAGAGCCAGTGCGATGTGGCTGTTCAAGTGTCAGATTAGAATTATAGGAGGCCAGGGTCTGCATCTCTGCTCAGCCATGGAAACCCATTGGGCAAGTCACACTCTCTCAGTCTCAGATGAAGGCAATGGTAGCAAACCCTCTCTGAACAAACTGCCAAGAAAATCCAATGTCATCTTGTGGTAGTCATGAGTCAGAAATGAATTGAAGACACATTGGGCACCAACAGTCCCTAATTGTTTTTGAGGTACACATAGCTAAAAATCAGACTATGTTCCATTAGCTTCATAAAATGAATGGCCCCAGAATGAAACAGCATCAGAAAGGAAGGGATAGTCAAAACAGTGTCAGAATAGAATCACAATATGATGGTTTCAGAAGGAGAGGGGAAGTTATCTAGATAATTCATATGTCAAACAGAATCAAGTATTCTACAAGTACATCAGCATTTTCTCTCTCTCTCAATCACACTCCAGCTATGTGTGAATTGCTCTACATCAGCTTAATGTTTGGTAGTCCAATGTGGGAATGAAACTGCAAACATACCACACATTATGCTGAAATTGTCTCAGCGGCTTTACATTGCTGCCTGATGCTGATGTTTGCACTCTAGCAGCTACATAACACTTGGGTTCTCATTTGTTATATTGTGCCCTCACCAGTTAGTCTACAAATTGTAGCATGCTCTCACATTGGAGACAAATGAACACTTCTAAGAGGTACCAAAGTGCAGCCTGACATGAGAAATTATTAAACTTTAAAGCCTTTTGATACTGTGGGCGGGAGATTACAGCAGCAAGAACTGAACAGTTACACTTTCCAGTTCCGAAAAGGAGGAAATGACAAGTAATGAAATGCAGATGCCAAGAAAACACACAGTTCCCAAGTCGAGTACTGTTATGCCTCTCTTTTCCACTGGAAATACACATGCAGGAGCCGCATAGGTTCTCACATAAAGAAATACCACAGACAAGCATGAGAAGCAAGGTGGGCAAAATAACTGGCCATTGAGAAGGGACTGTAGCTGAATAAAGGAATCATGAATTTACCGCCCAGCTTGCTAGTATTGTGGGTAGGAGTCAGAAGCCAATGAGCTGTGCCACTAGCCCCACATGTTCTCCAGTGGTTTTGGATGTTTCTGGTAGGAAAAAAAAAAAGTCCCCAAAGCCACATGTTTGTGGTATGGCATGGATTTCTGCTGTTCAAAGAGTGTGTCAGAAATCCCACTGGATGCTTTTGAGTCACTATAGTTGAGTTGCACAGCGCATAAGACAAGCCTCTTCATATCCACTCATACATAGGTAAGTACCACCTAGTCTAATGGATCTTACTCCTTTGTTCAAGTTCCATTGGACTTGATGGTGCTTACCTATATATGTGGTTGGAGGCTAAGGTTACTGCAATATTAGCCCTTTTCAGTGGAATCATTTATCATTCCAGAAGACATCATTTTAAAATCTCTGGTTTCCAGTGTTTCCCTGTTGTCCCATGTTTGTTTTTTTTAACTACCTGATTCCTGTGGGTCTTAAAAACAGCACAACAGTTGTGTTACCCCAAAGGGTGGAGGAACTTTGAGGTCTTGCAGCAGTAGCTACACCTCTGTGCAAAAATGAGAAATTCTAATTAGGAGGGCTGTGAGAGGCAGGGTTCTCCAGAAAGATCTTTCCACCAATGTTTGTGAGGTCCTTGTGGCAAAAACAGCCAGAGATTCAAAAATAAACAAAAAGCTGTTTATTGAGGGGAATTCAATCACACACACACACACACACACGAGCTAGCTAAAGGAAAAGGGAGGAAAGCTTGATAGCAAGGCTTAAGGGAGTGGTTGATAATTACCAATCCAGAAGAGTAGTGACGAAACAGCGCTGTGACTTAGATTTGCATCTAAGGGCAGTACAAATCAGAGTTCAAGGTGACAGAGTGACCTTCAGCACCTGATATACTGCATCTGACTGCTCAAAACTGAGGGTTTTTACTAGGGATGGGCCAACCAAATCCGCAAATCCTTGAATCCTCGAATCTTTGGGAAGGATTCAAGATTCACGGATCCGAATCCCTGGGCCAAAACAAGCGAATCAAATCTTTCAAATCCTTGCATGCCCGGAGGCCTGAGCTGGCACAAGCGCCTTGGATCAGGCCTGCACAGGCGCTCAGGGCCGGCAAGAGCCACATTCCTGCATGCCTGGAGGCCTGAGCTGGCGCGAGAACCACCAGATCAAGCTCGCTCCTGCTGCCTGCCCGTGTGGCTGCCTCCCTCGGCAAGATAATTATTCTCTTCATCCTATTCTTTTAACTTGAGACTGGAGGGTAGGGATTGGGACTGGACTAGAAGCTGGTGTTTACTTTTGTTAAGTGCCTTCCTTGTTTTAGGACTTGAGACTGGACATCAGGGTAGAGAACTGAGACTGGGCTAGAGGCTGGCGTTTTTGTTTTTTTAAAGTCCCTTTCTTGTTGCAGGACTTGAAACTTGACTAGAAAGTACAGTATTGTTGAAATTTCAAGGACAGCTGAAGATTCCTTTGCATAGCTCCCTTGTAAAGCTCTTTCATATACAGTTCTGGGGTTTGTAGTGGGACAAGGTATCAGAGCATTCTCTGCCAAAGTGTGCTAGTGCATCATCAAACTACAAACCCCAGGATGCCATAAGGAGCTATGCAAGGAAAATCCAGTTTTGACCTGGATTATCTCTGTACTGTAGTATGTGGCCCTGTTTACACAGGCAGGAAAATGTGGGATTAATAATCCACATTTTCCTGCTTGTGTAGAAAAGGCCTACATGTCATTTTCATTCTAGGGAAATCCTGAGGAAAACTATGACAATTGTCCTGGCCAGATTTCTTCAGAGGGAGGTTTGCCTTTGCCTAGGCTTTTGCTAAGGCTGAGAGAGTGTGTCTTTCCCAAGATTATCCTTGCCTTTTTTTTCTTTTCTTTTTTTTGTAATAGTCAACCCAGGAGATGGTATCATCTTGAGCATCTGGAGCTACTTCCAAATTACATGTAATTCTTAGTAAGAAGTATCTAAGTATGTTTTCCTGAAAGTGAAAACTATCATTTAATTTGTTTTTCATTAAGCAAAGATGTCAAATTCTGCTTCAAAACACTTTTCAGTAGAAGTACTTTGTTTCCCTTGCTTTTTAAACCCTTTTGTAAAAAAGGATTCAAAAGATTCAAGATTCGTGAGAGTTGTGGATTCACAGAACCTCCCAGAGATCTGGATTTGGATTCAGAAAATTCTGGATTCGCCCCATCTCTAGTTTTTATACTCGATTTCTACCTGGAGGGCATGGGTGTAAATGGCAAAGGCATTTTCAGCAGATACAATGGGGTCTTGAATGAGTTGATGGTCTTATTTGTTAGGTGACAGAGACTTAATAGATGTCATGATAGCTCCAGAATAATGGACAGGAGTGTGTACAATGGGGAAAATGCACAGGTCAGTGGGAAGAAGTTGCTATTGTATGATAGCAGAGTTGTTACAGCTTAGCTTAAGCCTAACATTTTTGCAACTACATGGTAATTTCTTGACCATGACCTGGTTACATCAGAAGGGAATCTCTGACCTACCTTTGCAGTACATGTTTTGAGCCAGTATCTTCTTGTCCAGCTTGGCCTTCCAGTCACATCAGGGTACATTTAATATCAAATCTAGTTAATATATCTTGCAAATTAAATCATATTTCACAATTAAACCACATCCTCCTCTGTGTACAAACAATGCACAATTAAAAAAATTTTAGTGCCCCTGTGCCTTTGAATTAAAGAGGCCTGGATTGCTCCCTTTTGTTCCCAGCTGGGGGAATAGCAAGTAATTGCCTCACAAATGGCTTCTCTATGAATTGCCCTGTGTAACTTTCTAGACTCAGGAGGATTTAACAATAGATGCCTTTTCACTCTTCTTTATTGACTTTTTATAACACTGGAATTTCACTATTAAAGATTTAGGCTCGAATCCTGTGCAAACCTATCTTGGGGGGTGTGCCATTTTGCTCCGTGGTGCCTGCTTTGAGTTCACATATGTAGGTTTGCATTGTCAAAGGGGCCATTCAAGAAGAAATTAGTCAATAATTTCCAGTTACAATCAGTAGGAAGCAAAAAACCAGGAAGGAGCTGAAAATAATAGAATGGCCAAGGGCTACTCTTCCATGGAACTTACTTGTGAGTAAACATGATATCACAGAAAGTTCTTGAAAAGTAGGAAGGACACTTCTGGTCAGTGGAGAACTAAATCAGATGCTGTGTGAGACTTCCATTTTAATTCTGCTCCCAGCTAATCATGGAAAAGGAAAATCTGAGCAGCGCAAAAGGGCTTTGTGTGAAAGCCAGTGACATAAGTACTATTAATAAGTGGAAAATGGGTAAAAATGAAACATTAAAGCTCAGATACAGGGAAAAAAGGCAAGTTGGATCCTAAACTTTCTAACATGTATTGTATCGTTCCCGAGTACAGATGGTTCTTTCTCCTTTGAAGCCTCAATAAATCAAACCAATCCTATATTTGTACAACTTACATAAAAGAAAAAGAATCACTGGTCAGATTCATTTAGCTCTGGACATCCTTCACCATGTATGTGAACACGTGCATGTAATTTCATGTTTTAATACATTTCATGTATGTAAAAATAAATGATATTGGGCAGGTTTTAGTTGGGGTTTTTTTAGAAAGCATGTTGATCTTACTTTTAAATTAAATACATAAATGTGACTTTTAAAAAATAGATGGCTACTACTATTGCCACACCGTTTAACATAACAGTTTATCTTTTTCCAGCTTTTTTTAGTTTGTTTGTATATTAAAGGAGAGGTAATTGGAAATCACTTTTTTTGGCCAGCCTTCCCAGTGTAGCCAATTTTATTTTATATGTTTTTCTCCCAAACAAAATCCTCTGTTCAAGATGTTTACTGTTTTAATTTTGTAACCTGCTTTGCATCCTGGTTCTGAGGGATAATGGTACAATATAAATAGTGAATAATAACAATGGTGGTTTATTGCACAGAATTCAAGAATGAGAGCACCTTCAGCTTTTCATGAACTCACTGTCAGAATCGTAGCATTAGAGTTGTAAGGGATCCCAAACGCCATCTAGTCAAACCCCTACCAGTGCAGGAGTCCACACATTATTCTCTGTGTTTCAGAAATCAAGTCAATATCTAGTATGACATGTTTAGGCCTGGACCTAGAGATACTTTTGCAGCAGAAATTCGCACAAGTAGTCGTATAGAAGGACAGATCTGAGTAATTTTACTGAGTGTCTCACACACAAATCTATTGGAGGCTACCACACTCTCTCTCACACACACACACAATTGTGATGATGAAAGCCAGTAGAAAACTGTAATAATTAATTTTGGCAGCAAACCAGGAACAGTCCTCTAAATATGGCAGGTTTAGTACATCATTGTGTACGTCCATACATGCGTAAGTGCATACTACCCCCTGGCCCCTCCCATGAGCCCTCCCCTGACCACCAATTCACATTGGTGTGAATGTACATCTCTGCACCACTGTGAAAGTACAAATCAGATTGAGAATTGGAAAACCGATTTCTTCCAGTTTTCAAATAGCATGCTTTACTACCACATGGGGGCACATTTAGTCAGAATTACATGCGGAATGAAGGTGAACCAAACCTAGTCCACTCCAATGTGCAGAAGACCTCCGTGGCAAGACACATCGGCCCACCTTAATAACCGTGTGCGGAAAGGGCCATAGATTTATTTCCATGCATAAGGGAGGAAGGAATCATGTAACCTTCCAGATACAGTTGGACTGCAAGTCCCAGCAGTCCTAGCCAGCATTGCCAATGGTGAAGAATGCTGAGAGTTGCAGCCCAACATCTGGAGGGACACCCCAGCATATAGGTAGAGGCACACATGCAAGACTCACCTCCAGTAGCCTTGGGTGCACTGGCTCCTCTATAGACTTTCACACATTAAGCCTGAAAATCTGAAAATGTGTTCCTAAGTATGTTTGGCTGAACATGCTTAGCAAGCCATTTCAGATCTTCAAATGGAATGTGCAAACATTTGTAGAGAACTGTGTTTATCTGGAGGCATTAGGCAGGGCATTTGTGCAGCCCGTTATATGTTTATTCAGGTGAAAGCCTGGTTCTAAATGTTCTGCATACAGAAGTTGGAGATCACAAGCACACCAATCAGAGAAGAGCTCTGTAATTTTCCACATCTCCATCCACAGCTCCATATTCAGACCCTGCCCTGTCATAGGCCAGACTGAGGTATTTCCCTAAAGGAACAAATGCAGGGGACAATAACTCCCATCTGTTCCCCTGTGTTGCAGGAGAGAGGTTTATAACCCATATGGTCTGTCCTGGGCCCCCTAGCCTCCTGCCTCCAGTGTGGCCAGAGCTTGGAATGTGCTTTTTAATGTATTCTACTCATTACTCTGATCATTTGACAGGTTACTTGTTACTCTTACTGCTGTTCAGCCAGGTAACTTGTTGAGTTACTCATTATTGAGAAGTTACTGTTACTATTGCACCACTAGAAAATACAGAGACATGCTCTCTGGTTCCCCCAAGTTGCCAAATCAGATAATGCACCTTGGAAGTTATGGAAAAAGTTACAAAAAGCAGCATGAGGTAATCACACAAAGGCAATATGTATGGGAATGTGAGGGAGAGCTCTGGAGAGGAAAAGGAAGGTTCATGCAAACCTTCTCCCCTCATTCCTATGCACTTTGCCTCAGCACACATTCTCCCACGGGAGTCAAATGCATGGGAACAGGAAGGGGAGCTCCAGAGAGAAGAACATGCATGCATGCCTCCCCGCCCCCATATCCTTGTCTTTTTCCCGAGGTCACTTGTCTCCCTTCTCCATGCCTGGCAAAATGCAAGGGAATGAGAGGAAGAGAAGGGAGGAACCTATGTGGACTTGCAAATAATCAAATTCACAAAGTTACCTGCAAATGTGGAGAGAGAACTTTACATTTCTGGTCTGAATTGAAGGTGCTTGTGATGACATTTAAAGTTCTAAATGGCTTAGTACCATGATACCTGAGGGAACATCTCTCCCCACCTGTGCCTGCCCCAAGGATTAAGATCTGCTGAGGGAGCCTTCCTCCATGTTCCACCACTGAGATCAATGCACTGTGCTGGGACATGGGAGAGGGCCTTTTCAGCCATAACCACAATTGTGGAATGCCCTCACCTTGGAGGGCTGACTGGCTCTAGCCACCTTGTTATTTAGGCACCATGTTAAAATTTGGCTGTTCATCAAAGCCTTTGGGCCTCATTAACTCATCCGAAATAAGGTGCACACAGTTTTAAAAAACTTTTAGAATCTTTTAAATCTGTTTTTAACTTATTACTGCAGTTTAATATGTTTTGGTTCATTTAATTACTTTATTGTCTTGCATTGTGTAATTTGTTTTAATGCTTTTCATAAGCTACCCTGAGATCTTTGACACAGGGCTGGGTATAAATATTTTTATTAATAAATTTGTTTAGTTGTTTAGACTTAGTTCTCACAGCAACATGCCCAATATATTTAAAAATCTAAACTCAAACCAAACAAATATAAAAACAAACAACAAAAGCAACAGGGCACAATTAAATTAGTCATAATGCACAACAACCAATTTCCTCTTGCAACTGGCTTTAGAAATAGGAATGCTTGTAACAGGAGAACAAAAACTGTATAGCTGCGGTGCAGACATGTTAGCCCACCAGATAGTTTGGATTTCAGCTCCCATGGGTTATACACACCATGACCAGTGGTATCAGATTATTGGTATGCAAAACATCTGAAGACTCAAATGTTTCCCGGCCCTGTTGTATAGGAAGTGACCTAAAGAAGGAGAGTTTCAAAGAGTTAGGGAGAGCCACAGTTAAAGAAGATGGCCCTGTGATGCCTCCAAAGGTGCTCAAAGTAATATCTGAACCAGCCCCAAATCTCTTGTAAGTATAGTAATACACACTGAAATCAATGAGTTGTGCTCCAAGCAGAACTTTGAAAAGTGAGCTTTTTTGGCCTACAACCCAGAACCCCTTGGATAGCAAGTCTACCAATTCCTACAGGGAGTTTGGAAGTCTCCAAAAATTAACTCCCCCAAACTTTGCCTAAATAGATCCTCTCATAGGTATGTGCTCTGTCCTTCATTACGTCCTTTCACTTCTGTGAGTTCTTGGTGTGTTCATTGCCTGCAAAGATCATTACATAAGGGAAAATATGTTAACACAGATGCTTTTCTAGGCTGATTGATGGCGTAAAAAAAAGAACTTTCCCATAGACACCCAAAGATACCAAGGAAAAGGAAGCAGAGAAAGCTGATGAAATCAAATGCACAACAGCTTCGTTATCTCCTTCAAAACCAGAGCTGGCTCAGTTTCAGAAAGAGGCGTTAGAGGACCTTATGATTCTGTATTTCCTGCTTCACTGGACCCATTGATACTGCACAATGACTATCTATGCTTAAGAAGCTGGGGGTGGATAAGATTGCTTAGCACTGGCTATCAAGCCAATAATAAATAGAAAAGAACTCAAGAGAATAATGTCTGTGACTTGAACACATCAGGCAGAATTATAAATGCAAGCAGCTGCTTTTCATTTGTGTCTTTTTTAGTTGCTTGAAAATCTACATGTTTCTGAACATGTTGGGAGTGGTGTGGATATCATGTTAAAACACTTATTAGAGCAGCCTTCTGCAGCTGGATGCCTTCCAGTTTTGCTTGAATATTATTCCCATTGTCATCGTCATCTTCTTCCTCCTTCCTCTTCTCCTCCCACTTTTTTTTCCAAAAATTGGGACTCAAAGTGTCCTCCCCCAAAAAAATACAATTAAAAACATACAAAAATGAACATTAAAATAGAATTGAACTATTTACAGTGTTAAAACAATTCGCATTTCAGGTTACGAGAATCAAATGAAAAAACTAATAAGCTCTTAAAAACAGTTGTGTGAGCCACAGACAACTAATTGGAGGGGAAAGGGCCACAACTTTATTGACTACAGAGCACAAAGGGATTGGTGCCCACATGGGTCTGGATTCCATCATCGATCAACACACCTATTGACCGATAAACCAAACTTCCACTCCGAGTACTGAAATCCCAGAGAATGGCAAGGATATCTCATCGGTTGGGAACCCATGCCAATGGGGATGCCATGCAGTGAGTGACCTCCCAAGCTGGCCACTCCAGAACCACTTGGCACCACTCACCCCAAAACACCTGATATGCCTTGTACCAATGCCAGCAGGCCATTGGTACCCAGCACCCTGCATCCAAGACCCATGTGTCCACCCCAAAAGTTGTGACGAAAATATGAACTGTACATAAAGACATTAGGAGAGTTGGGTGGGGAACAGCCAGAACAGCCAGAACAAAAGAGGCCCAATTCACTATGGCAAGGGAATATGTACCCTCTCCTGCCACAGACTGGACATGTGCAAACCACCCACACCTGGCCCGGCAGCCAATGGTAGCACTCCAGTTCCACTCCCATTGGCTGTTGCATTTGCAGGCATCCAGGCACTGCAACACCCACTGCAGTCCCAGATGGGCCCTGCCCACTGCCTTCCAGCCCAGGAAGGAGCAGCTTGGTTTGATCATCAAGCCCTGCCAATGGCACTGCGCGGCCAGGTAGGTTGCACAGCATGCTTCCACTGAAACAATACAACACCCCCTAGCCTGTTCTTTAAAATCTTTCTGTTTTAAAAACCTGCCTGCTGGTATACAGAAAAATGCATCAGGCTAAAGTTTTTTTCAGCTATAGAACTGAGGTTCAAAATCCCAATTGGGCATGATGCTCAGTGAATGTGCTTCTGTCTGACACTGTCTCTTGGTCCACCCTGTACCTTTGTTGTTGTGAAGATAGAAATAGGAAGATGAGGAATGTCACCTTGACTCCTTGGAGCAAAGCCGGGAGACAAATACAACAAATAGAGAAAAAAACAATAAGGACAAAAAACCTACATCAGACCTTGCATTAATTAAAACAGCAGGGTAATAAGCATGAGTGAATTCTAAGCATTCCCACTTTAAGCACATTGGTAGAGTTTTACTGGAATTCGTGGAATGTCAGAGGAGAAAAAAAGAGTGAGTAGTCAGAAACTGCTGCTAAGATCCAGTGAGAAGAATGTTATGAGAGAAAATTCTAGGGAGAAATAGAACCTCAAACATCAACAGGGAGAAGACACCCTTCATATGCCTACAATGCTGTGTTTGGAAGAAGTAGGAACATGGGACAAAGGCAGGTAATGAGACTGAGTGGTAAGCAGTAGAAAGGAGTGAAAGCAGCTAGTGCTATCTCAGATATATTATGAATTCATATATTATGAATTTTTCAGAGACAGGTTTGTTGCCTCTTTATACTGTCATCAGAACATCATAAACTACTCAAACTTTACCAGGCCTCAGAAATATTTGAGGAAAAAAATGAGGGACATGGCATGAATTCCCCCTCCATGTTCAGAAATGACTTGAAGGTACACACAACAACAACCAACAGCAGCAACAACAAGAAGATTATAGCCATGATAGCTATAGTCATAATAGTTCTGCAGTTGCTGGGAACAGAAGCAGGAGATTACAAAGGCACTCATTGTTGGAGAGGGCAACTTTAGCATGCTTGCTCTCAAAAATTGCTAGTTTGTATGTCTTAAGAGTTTAGGCACAGCATGCATTCATGTAATTTCATGTTTGTTGGTTTTAGCCACACCTTCCTTTTTGTCTCCAATTAATCTGAGATTGTTCATCTTCCAATTTGTAGTCTTCAGTTCTCTCTCTCTCTTTTTCCATGTTGGAAGAACACATGTTACAGAGCCTCTTGTCATGACATCTAATAATATCTTTCGTATTTGTGAGTAAGCTTATTGTTTATGTTTTTACATAGATGGCTTAACATGCTTTATTCCTTTCCTAGAACCTGAATGTGTGAGGTGAGGGAATGGGGTTGGTAGTTGCTCAGTTTCTACTTGTGAATACTAATTATCCTGCCTATGAGAAACACTACCATCTCTCACATTCTCCAGCACTCTTGGTTTGCTGCTGTTGGAACAGTATGCTAGAGGACCTGATAGGTTTGGCCTGATCCAGTGTGCCTCTTTTAAATACCAAGTAGTATCAAATGCAAAATGACATGATATATCAACTACCAAGAAATATCAGAAATCAACAGATATGTAACATTGAAATTAAATATCATTAGGAGTGTAAAATGAAAGCAACAAATATTTAACAGGTATTCCTAGAATACACGACTATTAAACATCTCCTTTTATGACTGCCAATCTATGTTTTTAAAAAGAAAATCTTAGTTTACTCATTTGATCTATTTTTTCTATTCACTCAGGTATGTCTGTTAATATATGCCTGTGAAAATTCTTACCCATAATAACTGTGAAATTTGCTAAAGGTCATTTCCGCATTACACTATTATAGTGATATTATTCCACTTTCAACATCCTGTGGAATTCTGGGGTTGGTAGTTTACTGAGGCCCAAGAGTTCTCTGGCTGAGAATTCTAAATGCCCCTCCCTAAACTGCAAACCCCAGGATTCCATAGCATGTTGAAAGTGAAATAATTGCACTATAACCGTGTAGTGTGGAAAAACCCAAAGTCTGAGCATCCTTCAGAAGTGGAGATGATACATTCACTTCAGAACTGTTCTTTCCCTATCACGGAAGCAGAAGCAAGTGCTACAAGAAGTACTGTTTTGTTTGCCACTGCATGTGGTTAACCACAACAAATTAAGCTCGAGACAGGAAGGCTAAAAAGCTAAACATATCATTCTATCATCTCTAACACCATAACAGCCTTCTTTATGGTATTGACAATAGCTTCCCCTTCTCATTTGGGAGAGAGGTGAGGGATAAATTTACTCTCATTGTAGCAGATTTTTTAATCTACAGTGAGAGGAGGAGGAGATTACGATGAAGATCTTCATTGGGTATATCCTTCTGCCATCTTTTCTTTCCATTTGCAATGGAGGGGCTTGTCAAAGACTCTATCATTGGATCCCTCTATACAATTCTATGTCTGAGCAAGGGTGATGGCATAATATCAGCCTCATCTGGAAAAACCCAGTATAGAGCTGGTCCAACCCATAGGGAAAGTGAGGCAAGCTGCCTCATTTGGCAGATTTTGTTAGTTAGGAAAGAGTAGCAACAGTGTTACTTCTTTACTTTGCTATAATTGTCTCCCTTTTGGAGTTCAGGAGATAGTCTTGTGCTTCATATGCCACAACCACTTGACTGGCCTGTACACTACACAACTTCATTTGGGTGGATTGTGGGAGAAAGCACTGTTTCCTTCTCGGTATGAGCCAGCAAAACATATCTGGCTAGCTCTGACCCATTATTAACTATAGATTCAGTAGCAATTACCTGCTGTTGCAGGCAAAGGAAAAGCAGGTTCTATGCAGTTTAAATGTAAATTATAAGGACATGATGACTGGTCCAGCTTTCAGTGGTATGGCTAGCCAGCTCTAGCCCTGAACTTAATGGTGTTACAGGCTTCTGTTTCGAGAGCCATGTGCATTATTTCACTTGTGAAGCACACAGTGAACATTTAACTTCTCTTTCTCCTTCTAAGTCCTAGCTTTACAGCTGCTGCTGTGCTCCTGATTTCTTAAAACAAACACAGGAACACTGACTTCAAAAAACAAAACAAAACAAGAAGGAATGCGCTGAGCAAATATCATTCCATATTTTAAATTCACTTTAATCACAGTGCCATAATGACTACAGGAAGTGCATTGACTTGGAAATAATGGAGATTTAGATATTAGTGGAATCTTTAGTTTTAAAAAAAATCACAAAAAGAGTAGTGGTAATCATGTACTAAATAATTTACCAAAAAGGATACTAACAATGGGCTTCTTTGCCACTGGCCCCATTCCCTGCTGCTCTCTGGGTAGTCATTTGCAATGGGGTGGTCTGTGGGGCTCTGAGGTCCAGCAGCCCTACTATTTGCATGGCAGTAAATTTGACCTAGTTGTCCCTTATAGGCTAAATATGAAAGTAAGGAGGAGGGTACCTCTACACTGCAAGACTGTGAAACTTGTTCTTGGGGAAAATAGGCATGTCTCCTAGCCTGATGTCTGCAGATTTCTGGAAACTTACAAAATTCAGAATTATGATAACTCCTGCCTTATTTCATGGACTGTTACAAACAGAAGCATTGGATAGTTTATTGCATCTCTCTGCAAACAATCAGCCCATCTGTTTTTGCTTGTTATGTGTGTGTGCTTACCTTTGCAAAGGGAAAAGATGCTCAGGACATTTTGGCACAAGCTGAACAAAGCACAACTCATCTGTAAAAGGTAGGAATGGAAAGAATGTTCAAAACTATTGGGAAAACAGTTGGGAAAAATGTGTTTCTTGAATGCCAGAAAACACTGTTGAGAAGACTCATGATAAAAATCTTCACACTCTGAAACTTATTCTGTACAAAATTCACACACATGTATTTTGCAGAGAAAAGGGCATTTTCCTGCACAGAACATCCTTTTCTGGACAGAAATTGCTGTTCCCTGCACAGGAATGCTGTTTTCTGCACAAAAATGTGTGAATTTCACATTTCCTATGCAGAATAAAATCCGTGGTGAATTTTGTGGAGAATAAGTCCTGTGCTACAAACAGTCTGAAGACTTCCTCACAGCAAGAAGAAAATGCTAAAATTACTCATTGCTTCCTTAGAGAACAAAATTAGAGAATAATTACATCCCTAGTAAAAGGCATGTGCTGTTTTGTTCTTTCACTGGAGGTGAGATTTCTCACAGTGTTTGAGAATCCATGCTATGTCAAGACAGTCTTACCTGACTGTAAATGAGACACTTATGAGATCTCTTCACATCAGTTGCAAGAGGGAAAACCAGCACCTATTACACTGGCAGCAATTTGGAACACCTATCAGCAGATTGTTAAATACACATTGGATTGTAGTCCAAATATTACAGCAGCTATTCAAGGTGTGGAACCTACTTTGAGAATAGGATTCAGAATCTAGGAAAGTTGAGACCACAAGCTGGAGCTGATTCACTGCCCCAGTGATAGGAAAGCCACCAGCCACTACTGCTTAAAAGAAGACTGATGCTGACAAGAAGAAATATGTTTCCATGACATATTGGGGGACAGTAACAATCAATGAGATAACTCTATAAACACAACTGGTAGTGTTGGCTGATCTTGTAGAGCGAAATAGTGAGGGGAAAAAACTTTACTGATGGCATTTGTGGAGATTTAGCTTGTAAAGAACAGGAGTTCTTCCTGCAAATAGTTTACCTACTCCTAGTAATAATAAATATTTTCCTTAGAACACCAAAACTTGATCATCTTTCTTCTACATGCATTGGGGAGTGCCAAATCCACTGCAAGTAGACTCAAAATGCTTGGTCAGCTGAGGTGGAGCAGCAGGTGACATCTCCAAGCAATCAGTTCAAGGGAAGGTACACAGTAACTGAAGCCAAGTTATTTTGGCAGGAAAAGGCAAAACATCCAACCAACATCTCTCTTTACATCCCTAAAAATAAATAAATAAATGAATAAATAAATAAATAAATAAAATAAGTAATTTACAATTGACTGTCCTTTCATGACCTCTGCACATGTTACCTAAGGCAACCATCTTACTCTGCCAGATGGTAGGGCCATCCCTGATGGGAGGGAGCATCACTTTCCTATTTGAATGAGAGGCTCAAGCATCCCAAAAGCTTAATGAGAAAGGCACCAATGAATAGACACAGGTCCCCTTTTGAGGCTTGGGTCCAGCTGTACAACCAATCTATGCAAAAGAAAACAACAACTTCCCTTTGAAAAAGATGGTTCTTGCAGAGATTTTTTTCCTTTTCTTTTTGACCCTCCACAGGAGCTTCTCTGCCAGGGGCTGATCACACTTATGTTTCTCACTTGTTTGTGTTATCAAACCATCTGTAAAAATAGGAGAAGGTTCACAAAAGGACTCCAGAGCTGGGTTGCTTGGAGACATTTCCTGTGTGACACATTTCCTCCACTTAACAGCATGCATAACATGGGGTGAAGTCTGTCTACCTGCAGTAACGACATTTCTCCATGAGGCTGTTGTGAACTGAAGCTGGAGGCCTCAGAGAAGGCCATGAATATTTTTTACTTCTTCTGCAAAACACAATTACTCCTGGAGACTCATTATGATTCTAAAAACTCCATCAACTGCTCAAGTTTCTGATCACAGCCACAGCTTTAAAGACAGTTCAGCAAACTGCAAGTGGTACAAAATGGCTTCTGGGTGAGCTGGGAAAGGGCAGGAGATCAATGTGGGTTAAAGGACCCAGAATATGGGTAAAACCCAACAAACTGGGTCATATAGCAAATCAGAGTCAAAGGGAGAAAAAGGAACACCACATCATTTTTTTTCAGCTGCTGAGCAGACAGCAAAATCCCCAGAATAAATGCTGCAGTTGCCATCATTTCTGCTAAATCTTGCATTCTGAGCCTACAGGACACAGAATCTCCAGTGTGTTGCTGCTGACATGGGCCCTTTCCGCAGCTTACCTGCATCTGGCGTGGTCGCGTGGGGATCTCTTCCATTAGGCTCTCGCGTCCCCTCTGCTCCGGCTCTGCAGGAGCTGCCTGCTGGCAGGCATCATAAACACTCCACCTCTTCCTTCCGCAGCACAGTCAGGTATTTTCCCAGGCTGTGCTGGGGGAGGAAGCGCGAGAGCCACGGCTCCAGGGGCTCCGTACATACGGTAAGTGTGTGTGGGGCCCCGGAGTGATGCACAATCACACACAATTTCTGGCTAAAAGCCAAAAATGATATAGTGCGCAATTGGTGCCTGCTGGCCCCGGTAGCAGGACATCATCTGAAATGCTCCTCGCAATCGCACGACACTCCGGAGGCCCTTTCCCATGACAAATGCCATGCAAAAAGGGCCATGGTTTGTATAATAAGAAGGCTCATGACACATCCATTTCACTTTCTGCCTTGCTCCAATGGGTCTGAGTGCACACAACTGTCTTTTACCCCAGCACCATCTATATCTCTTGGCTTTTGGTGTGCTAACATACACAAGTAAAACAGACATACAAGCAGCCTTGCATTGAGCCAAAGAGCATGTTTTCTTTCTCCCAGGCCCTGCACGACTGCTGCAATGGCTTGTCCAACACTGGCAGTTCACTCCTTGCTTTGCTGCAAACTGTACAATGGGCCAAATTGCATGTGTACATCCTTTCTTTACTTCTTCTTGACAACATATCTAGAACATGCTGAGACAAAGGCCATTTTCACACTACATTGCTATAGTTCTATTATTCCACTTGCAACATCCTGTGGAATTCTGGTATTTGTAGTTTACTGAGGCCAAAGAGCTCTCTGGCTGAGAATTCTAAATGCCCCTCCCTAAACTGCAAACCCTAGGATTCCATAGGATGTTGCAAGTGGAATAATAGCACTATACCAGTGTAGTGCAAAAATAGCCATAGAAATCTAACACTAGCTGGGACTGGATAGATATAGGTGGCCAGTCTTTAATGCCTCCCTCACACACAAAACCTTAGATTTGTTTCCTCTTCCAGTGCTTCTTATCTTGAATTTTGTCTTCTTGCCAGGATACCTAGAAAAGAACAGCAAATTCCCAGAGACTTCAGCCAGTGCCCTGAGACCTGGCAATCCTAGTCTAGATTGATTGTTGACAAACAACTCTCAGTGCTGAAGAGTCAATTTGCAGTTTAGCACCAAAAGCCAATCCAGATTCAGTTCCTTCCATACTGGGAGCTTGTGCATAGTCGTCTCATCCTGAGACGAGGCAATTGGGAGCTTCTATGGGGAAAGCTGTTTCCTGAAGCCATTATACACTGCACTGGTGGCAAAGATGAGGTCGTAACTGATTCTGACCAGAATGTGCAGGCACTGTTTTTTTTTTTCTCCAGGAGGGCTTTCTATTTAAGCAGTGCAAAATAAGACTGTTTGCTTGACATTGCACAGCCCATCAATAACCACTTCAAGCTCTCTACTGGCTGTTTAAAATGATCTCTCTTTAAATTGCTAAACAAAACAAAACCTTTCAGTCCTGGCAAAAATAAAAAAGAAAATAAAACTGCTCCTTTCCCTTCCTCTTCCATTGTTTCTGTCACCCCTCAAGGGTTTTTATTCATACCCAAACAGCATAGGATTTATGACTGAAACTAGAAGACCTTTCTCCCCACCACCACCACCCAAATGAATTTCATTTTTATTATTCTGCCTTTATTTTCTCTTTTCCTGACAGGTTCTCCTTCAACTAAATCCTCATTTTATTACCAAGAGAAGATGTGTTCTATGGTGGCCTATCTGTTCCAATATTGAAGGAGAATCTTTCCTCTCTCTCTGTTTTGAAAACCCATTCATCACAATGGAGCCTAAGCACCTATCCTCCATAAGTAATCCTTCACACAGCTATCATCACAGTCATTAAAGGTACAACAGGAGCCTTAAAAAGCAGGTTGAAATGCACTTTGGTGCTTTGCTGTAATCATTTTATTGGGCCTGCAATGACTGTCCAGATAACTATCAGGGGGATCCCTTCTGGTTGATGCACTGCTACTATAAAACCAGCATTTTGTTTCTATGAACTAAAAGCATTGGGGAAATTTAGGCAGCATGTCAGGCCATCAGAAATGTTGTACAGCTAGGGAAAATATGTACTGTATTTTTTATTTATTTTTTTTAGCAGAAATCTGCTCAATGCTGTTTATTCCATCACTTAGGCACATTATAAAGGAATGTGCCTAGAATCCTTTCACAGTAACATGTTTCATGCACTGTAAAGTGTCATCTATTGTGTGTGAAAGAGAAATCTGAGCTTGTCAAAAGGATGTCCCTACAATCCGAGGTCAGCCAATAAGAGCTGGGATAGATAATATTTCGGGGTCTTTCAAAGAGTGGGAAATCTGGATAGTGGTTTTTCCCTTCTTTCCCAGGAGAAAGCATAAATATTAAACCAGGCCATCTGAAAAATGGAAACAAACATCTGGAGAATAAGGGGCCAGGGGGAGCTGTCTAACTTCCTGGTATGCATTTGAGGAGGGTGCATACAACTACAGTTTGAGGACAGCATTGTAAACATCACCGGTAGTGTCAGTTTGGCTTTATCAGATGCTAAATAGCACTTAAACTACGACACTAGCAGATGGCATTTACTGGCTTCCTAAACAGCAATGTCCAGTTGTTCATCAGTTGTATTCATGGCATCACACATCTGAAAGGGAGACTACTGTTGAGAAAGACTACTGTTCATTCAATAATCCAAAGGAAAGATTAGTGTTCCTACATTGAGGCCCAAAATTACTTACCCAACATCCTCCATTAGCTGACAGCAGTGGTGTATCTAGATGTAAACAGCACCTAGGGCAAGAATGGAAGTTGTGCCCTACCCCTGCTCCCCCACCCCAACATGCATGGCTTTTTTTGTGGCCCCCTGGTATTGGTGCCCAGGGCACGTACCCTACTTGCCCCACCCTAGATATGCCTCTGGCTAACAGTCCACCATGAAATACTCCCAGATTTCCCTAAATAGACAGGAAGTCCATGAAATAGGCAGGAAGTCTAAGTAAGTAAGTAAGGTAATAATGAAAGAGATGGTAGAATATTTGTTGCCTTAAATAAGTAGTTCTTCAAGAAGCAGGGCAAACAGGCTCAATGTGGCAAGAGATAACAGTTATGGTAGTGAGAGGTACACCTTCCAACATGAAAAACACTTGGTAAGAGTGGCATTTCTCTCTTTTACACGCAGACACACACACAGACACACACACACGAGCATTTTCCAAAAGCTGCAGCAAGGAAACAAAACTTCTGGAATTTCCTGAATTAAATGAAGTAAAGGTTACATTTAATGATCACAGCAGTGTAGAATGACTGCAAACCACATCACCTCTTACATTTATACTAAGAAAGCCACATCTTTTCTTCTATAAACCTTCCTTTCTGAATTAAAAAAAACTACCCAGCCCAATGACTAAATACTCTTTAAATAACTGATTTATTTAATCCAGCAATCAAATTAAATTATGCAAAAGTTCAGCTGAGTTGACAAACTACTATTCTTTCAAGATATTTAATATTGGATCTATTTATTTTATTTCAAACCCTTAGCTAGAGAACAGCATTAATGAATTCATTTTTCTCTATTTTATGATCTTTAGCATTTAAGGAAAGTTTGACTAAAAAACTTGCATCTTCTGACTTTTCCCACAGATCCAGACTGCATATATGAATCACAAACAGTGTTAAAGTTTTAGCTTTGAGGGCTTGCAAGCTGAGAATTCTGCAAACGCTTTCCATATGCTTGTTAAATCAAATTCAGTTGCTTTAAAAATGTTTTGAAAAAACACAAAATGCCTTAGAACTCACAATGATCAAGTTTGCTGTCACATTTTATGTCCCAAATTCCATCTGGTCTCATCAACCAAAAAGGCTGTGGCAAAAATAGCTGCTTTTGCACTACAAATTACTAAGGGTTTTTTTTTTCCCCAAGCATCAATTATCTTGGGGAAGGACATGTTTCACCTAAAAAGTCAAAATATGTTCATGAATTCTGAAAAGTATTTTGTAAGATACTTAGGAACTCACTAGATAAAGGCTTCTCCCACTTATCTGACAGGTTAGGCACTAGAGCACTGTCAGAAAATGGAATTGGTTTTTTTGGTATTTTACTTAGGGAGCATGAAGGACTTACAGAGGCTCACCCGGCAGGTACCAACTGCATACATGCTGCTTGAAAAGTCTCTCAACCAGCATTTTTCCCCTCTCAGCTCGCTTTGGAAGCAGCACGCACATGCAGGCAAGAAGAACTGATGAACCAGCAGAACTCCCATCAAATTAATGAAAGTTGTCCTTGGATGAGTCAAAAGAGCAAGTTGTCAGATAACAGGGTGCCAGAAGGTGGAGCCTTCCTGTATATGGGACACAAAGGGCTCAAAGCTGTTCGCTACCTTTGCATTTCTCTTTGCTAATGGAAAAATAAAGGTTTAACTCTCACACAGTTTAGGCAAAGTAACAGCCAAAACAATGGCCCTGGATATGCTTCTCAGCAAGCAAATTCCATGGAACTGGATTTACCTGTACAGGCATGTTAAAGACTATACTATGCATAGAGATGGTGGTGGATTGTATTTTGCCCACATTTTAAAGCAGGAATGGGGAAACTGAAGTCCTAAACACACCAGTGCAATCAGGTAGGAATGGGGTAGAAATTTGCTTCCAGCCCTTGTGCAGTTGCCCACCTCAGTGTCCCTTGCCTCTGCCCTGCACTGGGAACTCACACCGAGGCAAAAGGTAAGGCAATGGGAGGCACATACACTTCTCCCCTCTAGAACTCCCCCCTCCCACACCCTTGCCTCTGACTCGGATGTAGAGAAGAATGGCTCCCGCATCAGAGCCCCAGAAGGAAATGGGAGGGGGACTACGAGGGGAAGTTATATGCAATTTTTCCACTTTTGTAAGGGTTCTGCACCCTGAACCCGCACAAATGTGGAGGGGCCACTTTATGTTGTAGAGACTGGTATACAGAAATGTATCTATTAGGGAGCGTTCAATACAGAAATTATGGTCAAGATCCTGCCCTGGCAAACATAGCTATGATGACAGAGCTCAATGGTTGTAACTACTTTTGCCAATGCTACCTCCTACACACACACACACACAAAAGAAACTGTCTCTTCAGCCAGGTAGGACCTCAGCCAAAGGGCTTGCAAGAGGCTCACATCGTGGTGCTGGGAAAGCTGCAACACACTCTTGGTCATAGGGTATGTTATCTCTCCAGCTGCCTTTCTTAACATGCCCAGTGACTGGGAATGCGCTGCAGTACCCCAAAGTGCAGCATTTCAGAAACCCTTTGGTTGGACACTGCCTCATTTGAGGGGTAGGTTTGGGGGAAGTTACATTTGATCATTGATGACTGTAAACATGAATCCCCAGAGCTACAAGAATGTTAAATCCCATTTACAATAAATAAATATTGAACAAGATGCCTTCCCATAAAGGGAAGATGCACACAAAATCCGTGGAGTAGAGCAAATTGTGTAAGAAAATAAATGTGGATGTTGAAATTCTCCTTTTAATGCAGAATACTGCTGAAAATGGGATGAAATATTTTTATGACAGAATGAACCTCATTGGTTAATCCTAACTAGAATAAACCAAATAAATTCACTGTTGAATGCATAGATAAAATCCATGAATTTAGCAGGTCTGCTCTATTGACGTAGGATTCAAGCCAATATGTGCAACAGTGAAACAAATCAGATACAGACCAATTGGTACATCCCTAGCAAGTTGTCTTTGTTTTCTCTCCTTCCCACTCTTTGGATGAGAGAGTTGTGTTTTGTTCCCACTGTTTAGTTCCCAGGCAAAACACGAGCATCCTACTCAAGTTCCCAGTTCTCCATCCATCTTCTACTACTGCATTCTTTTAGTAGGTTGACTAGCTTGTTCTGGAAGGGATAGAATTTTGCCCTGCTACTCAGTTCCATGTGTCTTGGCTATATGTCTGCCTTCTGTCTCAACTTTTGGCAGATGAAACTGAAAGTACAGATGAGGGAGACAGGAAAAGCCATTCAAATTATGGATGTTTTTAAAAGGCTGTTGATCACAGTTATGCTATCAAAGGCATGTGGAAGATTTTTTTAAAACAAAAAAAACCCTTCAAGTTTCTTTTATATGGGTATACGGGATATAGAGGTAACAAAAATAGAACGAAACATGACTCGATCTTGGTTTTACTGTAAATGAGAAGAAGTGAAACACAGTATGTTAAACCTGTCGTATTTAATCTTAATCTTTATCACCAGTTCACTGTCGGCATTTTGAAATGGCTGGCATATTTTTAGAAGTACTGTCTCAAAAGGTGAAGATAGTTCCCTCACATACGTATCTTGTATTCAGCATCTGCATTTATCAGTTAGTCATTAGACGGTAAATATGAGCTTTATTTGCCAGTCTGATTGCCAAGGCATGTATCTGTGAGGAAATCCCATTGTAGGAAGTAAAGCAGATTAATCACAGGAAATACATATTGTCCTTATTAATGCCTGGCTTGACTTTCAGTAACAAATATGGGTCAGGTACTGAACCAAATTGCCACTGCCAAATCCATTATTCTAGTTCTTAATGAAATTAGTGTATTTGAAATTTGGGAGACTAGGATATGAACAAGAAAAATGGAACAAACTAACCAGTGTAAACAAACATATTCCTACTTGCTGATGGACTCCCCACCACCACAACCATTTTTCTCCACATTCACAACAAAGTTTCACAGAGTGTAGAAAGCACTGGACTTTCTGTGATTATGTCACATGGGCAACATTCAATAACATGGCATCATCATAAATCTAATTCAAATTGAAAGCAATGCTTCTTGCTGTTACTCTGGAATGTTGTGAGAAGAAAACATCAGGAACAGAAACATCTAGGAGCATGAATGTCACTGCTGTCCAGACAAGGAACGTGTGGTAGCACTGAACAAGATGGCTAACAGTAGAGCTTGGAAAAGTTAATCATAGATCACATCCACGCGCACACACATTCTAACAATATGACTAGTGGATTCATTATGTTTCAGGAGCCTGATAGTGTTATAGGGATTTTAAATTTCCCTTGTACTGGGCAATATGTCCACTACTCGCAAACTAGCATCAAAAGGGGTATATGTGGAGACTGGTAAATTGTTTATATGGAGAACTAAAAGAAGTATTCACATTTTTTAAGCATTATAACTCTTAACTATAACTCTAGGTTCAAGGCTAGGAATCACACAGCCCTCCAAATGGTGTTCGATTGCAATACTCATCAGTCCTAGCCAGGAGTGGTAACGGTGAGAGTTGCAAACTAACACCATCTGGAGGGCCATATGACAGTCACCCCTTTCCTGATTTGTCTTTCATTGTGCTATTTATTGAGTTCCGCATGCTTTCTTGATCAGAAGACCAGGCATTTAGCTCTTAACTCTGACCAGACTGAAATAAGTCTAAATAACCATACCAAAATGCAATATAATCATGACTGCAGATATTAACAGGTGGTTCATAGGCCAGAATATATATATATATATATATATATATATATATAGTGTGGCAGAGTATACTACAGTTGATAGTTACGTACCAAACTAACTTACAAATGGGTTATAAAATACAGCTGCTGGCAAAAGATCTTTCAGAACTGGAAGATGAGGTACTCTGTCTTTCATCCCTCCAACTCAAAAATCTCCAAGGTGTTCCAAATGATCTGATCTGCCTTAGGGCAGAACAAGGTAGAAGACTCAATAGCTTCACATACCATCCACCTCCCAGGACCTACAGAGGAAACACTGTTGATTTCCTATGTAGCCTCCCACAGAATCAGCAGAAAACTATATCCCATAGATCATCAGTCCTAGAAAATAAGTCATTAACTTTGGGTGTAAACCAAGAGTTGGCTTTTATCAAGCATTTCCCAGACTTTCTAGTTCATGACCTATGGAATATTTTCCACTTCACTCTTAAAGGAAGTAATTGTTGTAAATAAAAATGCTACCATTCTCAAATCACCAGTAGTATGCTACAAGAGACTAGTATTGTCACATCAGTCAGGAACTCTGAATCATTTCCAGTAGTACTTTCTTTTCTTGTGATGAAACAGGAGAAAATGCCTTCTTTTCATCTTGTGTAGAAGTACATGTAACTGCATTTATGTGAGTAGATTATTTCCATTATTTTTTTCTTGGTTTGCTTTCATTCAGCTACTGTCTCTTCTACATTCTACATTCAAATTGTAAGTAGGGCAGTCCTATTTTATGAAGGATGGTCCTCTGAACAGCTGTTTGAGGGCACTCCTTAAGTTGAAGTTATCTCCTGCTTAAAAGTCTGTCTAGTCTCAAGTTCAAGTTAAAAAAAAACAGAGAAAGTATATTTCCCAGAGAAACAAGAGTCAGAGTTTGTAGACTTTAGGTCCACCAGAAAGACTCTTCATAGCTGAATATTGTATTAACATGATATCATATTTTGGTTTGGGAATCATTTCGCTAGATGGCTTTTCTCCTGTCATGGGCCCAAATCTCAAGTTTGCTGTGGAATCAGAAAGTGATAGGGACTGCCAAGCTTCTTGCATTATTTAGTGGATTTTGATGAACCCCTGCCACTTCTGCCATTTTATTCTCATAACAACAATGTGCTTACGTATGAGAAAGAAGGGAGGCAAGAATGGCCACTGAATCTCTTAGTAAAATGCAGCCTTCCAATGATAAAAATACCATTGCAACAGTGTATTACTGTACCATTCAAGCCTAGAGAAGATTAGAACTGGGGAGACATGGCAACTGCTGTCTTGAAAAATTTTGAAAAAGGGTGCCAGGCACACAACTGAGTAGACTAATAATCTGTTGCTCTCAGATTAGAACTAAGGAATGGTAATTACAGGGAAGGAGATTTCAGCTGAATATTGGAAGAAACCTCCTAACAGTGAGAGCTGTTTGGCAGTGTACCAGACCTACTTGGGAGGTGGTGGTTCTCCTTTGCTGGAAGTATTTAAGCACAGGCTAAACAGCCATCTGTCAGTGATCCTGTAGCTGACTCTTGCCTTGCAAAGCCTGCCCTGAGTAGAGAGTTGGACCAAACAATCTCTTTAAACTCTGTCATTCTAAAAAGTGCATTCAGAGATACAGCTTGAAATGGTTAACCCTTTTCTTCACCATGACCTGGATCAGAAGTGAACCCTCTCTAGGCCATTTCTGCACTACACTGTTATAGTGCTATTATTCCACTTTCCAAATCCTGTGGAATTCTGGGGTTTGTAGTTTCCTGTGGCCAAAAAGCTCACTGACTGAGAATTCTAAATATCCCTCCCTAAACTGTAACTCTCAGGATTCCATAGGATGTTGGAAGAATAATAGCATGACAACAGTGTAGTGTGGAAATGGCCTAATCAACCTACTGTTTGGAATAGGAAGAAACTATCTCGTCCAGTGTTCCATTTCCTGCTGTAGCAAATCACTTCCTTGGAATTAGCCCATGAAGCTGCAAATGTTACTTATAAAAATTGATAATTAAGAAAAATGTGGAATAGACAACTGCCTCCATCTACAAACTGGCATATATAAGATGAGGATGCTCATGCACAGACGTGTGGAAGGATACTCTCACTTTCTCTGCTTTGACAGGATGGATCATCTCTTTGGAAAGAAGAAGTGTGTTGATGCATATAACACATCAAACCAGAAAATGTATTATTTTAACTGAAAGATGCATTTGGGGGGGGGGTTAATACAAAGAAATAGTAATAATTAGCCCCTCCCCTCAACCCACCTCTACATCAGTTTCACCACCTTAATGGAAACCCTTACTGTTTATTGGCAACAAGCAGTGAATTTACAGTACAGGCTTCCCAAACAAAGCAGAGTGGTATAGAAGAGTCAAAAGTGAAAACAGAAAAGAAAGCAATAGGGGAGTAGAATGTTAGGTGTGCATTTGCTAAGGCAAGGAAGAATAGACTCTTCTCAATACCTACTAAAAGGGGGCACAAGTAGGAGACTACAGATGTTCTAGTAGGCTTCCTATAGGCATTTAGTTTGTGACAGAATGTTGGATTAAATAGCCCTTGGTCTGACCCACCTTGGCTCCTACTATGTTCTTATTTCCACACACTACATTTCTGTACGTATACATGTTTGAATGTTAAACTCTAGGAGCTTAGGCAGCCCTGTTCTGCCCTATTATCCTGTTACTCCTAGATAATAAATGGATTCCTGAAAATACGTCTTGCAATCTTACAGCAGTGCCTTACATGTTCTCTTTCAACAAAAGAAGGATTGCATCCTGCATTTCAGGAAAAGGGAGTGGATGGCTTTCAGTACTAAACTTCCCCAAACTGTTGCTTCCTAGCACCCACTTTTTTATTCAAGATTTTTACTGACAAGTTTTGACTTCCTCCACAATTCTTCTGCATGAATAGTATCAGCCTATCGTACTTTTCCTGTTGCCAAATACATGGATTTCCTTGAAAGATATCTCTAGCATGAGAATAATAATTAGAAGAACCATGTGATAGCTTCAAAGCCAAGGCACATCCTAACATAAAAGCTGTAGTTCCACTTCTTAAACCAAGCTGCTTATGAATCACAGCAATTTATGACTGTGTACTGTGTCTAACTGGGGTTAAAAAAAATAAGATTATGTTTGTGTTCAAGAGGATATTGTTGCCACATGTTTAACCAGAAGACTGGATTTCAGCAACTGTCACAAATTAAGTAGATTCTAGAAAATTTAAATTCTTTTCCTCAGATAGCCTCTACACTCCTATTTGTTGCAGGAATTCCAAAAGTGGATTCAGGACGAATTTTCTCTTTGTGGTATAAGAGAATGGCTAGTATGCACTAAGAAGTAAGATAAGCCGCCTTTGGTTCTTCCCAGCTGTGGGCCGACTAGCAGCAATTCCTTCAGACTTCAGAGCAGAGGGGCTGTTCAGCATCAACCCTCTTGTGGCTCTTCCCAGCTGTCTTCTAGGTTGCCCTCACAATTTCCAGCCCAGCTATTCATAAAAGGGAACAGTAACTTCAACAACCAGTACCTATAGATGGAAAGAATATTTATTGTTATTTCCCCACCAAGAAAAGATTTTCCTGACTCTCAGGAAAATCTGTCAGGAAGAATAATACAAGACTTTTGCAGTTTCTTCCTAGGATCTACACATCCCAGCATGTTGTGGAGAACTATTCTGTGCTTGTGGTTCTTCAGTGTAGCCACTACCTTTTTGTGCACAGAAAAGCCATATGTATTTCCATCTCCAGATGCTTTTTTTTCCCTTCTGTCTTTTAGATTGCATGGTAGATTCCAGTCAAGCAGCCAAATGAATCACCAACGTTTTCATTTATTTGACAGCCAGTAACAATAACATTCCCTCCTTCCTAACAATTGCACCTCTCCTTTGCACGTTCTTGCTGGTCCTTAATTTCAGTTGCTGCCAGAGCACAGAGAACCTAAGATGGAATACAGTGAAAATATACTGCCCTCACTGTTTGCTTCTCTGGTGACTTTCCAGTAGAAGGCCTCCTGCCTCTTCCAGAGCTGTTCTGACACTCTGGCTAACATGTTGGGAGGGCAATTCCGGGCACTGTAATCCAAAAAGAGAACTTTTCAAAGTTCTGCATTCTGTACCTTGATGATCAGACAGATTCCTTGCCCAATCTGTTGGCTGTATTGACTAGAACAATAATTGGAGAAAAAATGAATAGTTTCTTAATTTTAAATAGTTTTTGTTCTGCAAATATACTCAGTCCCTTGAGGAACTGGCTATCAAGAATTACCAGTCACTGAGGCCCTTTCCGTACGAGGAAGTTAAAATGGGCCAAGGGGTCCTGGCACAGAGGTCGTCCGACCTTTGATTGGACTAGGTCCAGACTACTTACCTTAGTTTCACACCTCAGTCTGATCCAAAATGCCCCGAAGTGGTCCTCCAGCACGCTAAGTGAAGACCAGAAAAATCCAGTCTTTCAATCTTCTGGAGTGCGCCATTGCATTCCTGCTGACTAATGCAGATGCACAGGCTCACACCAATGTGCGAAAAAGGAAGCTGCCATTTTCAGCCAGAGCAATGCGGATCTAAAGACCTCGCACTGCTCCGATTTGCCCTGGACTAATGGAGGAGCCCTGCAGAAGGGCTTAAGGGAAGTCTGCATTACTTCAGACCCAGAAGACCCGGTAAGTAACTGCACAGAGCGATTCACTCGCCTCATGCGGAAAGGGCCTGAGTGTGGGACAGGTTATGTGCAACAGAATGGGATTTTTTTTCTAGCACTAGGGCTGGAAGATGCTAAGGAATCTTCTGTAATGAAGATTGCTGAGGAAACTATGTCTGGGTGCAATGCAAAGTCACTCTGCTCATGCTCAGGAACACTCTTCTCTACACACTTTTCAAGGAACAGACTCGGCTACTATGTATTAGAGAAAGAGAAATTTCAGTTTGAAACAGTAAACAGGGAAGGGAAAGTGGAAGATTCCTGGGAACAGTACAGGGAGCTTACTGGGGAGTATGTGTATTCAGTGTACACGTTTCAATATATAGTATGTTTCCATACAGTGTATATGACTTGATGGAAATAAAGGATGTGTGGCTTCTGAGTGTATGCAGAGCAGATTTCCTTCCCAGCTTTAGACCTTCCAGGCAACTACGACAAAAATTCAGAACTTTGTAGCCCCAGGACACTCTTTGGCCAGTGATTCCTTCATGTTTGTACACTTTTGCTAGAAAAAACGTGGGAGAGGACACCACTGAGGAAAAAGCACAAAGATCTCTACTCTGTTTAAAGAAAAACAAGAAGGAGGGAAAGAATGAGAAAAAAGTGAAGCTAAATCTTCTGAAATTATTTTCTTTAGAATTTTTCAAACTACTCAGTAACATGGCAGGCTAAGGTCCTCTTAGACTGAGCAGCAGCCATGCATACAAATTAAAGTGTACATAAGAAAGAAGGAATTCAAGCCCCACCAACATGGGTTCTGTTGTGGGGGAGAGACAGCTGGGTTCCTCTGGATATCTTTTGGAAAAAGGTGTTAGTTTAACAGAATCAGAATATTTATTGTGAACAAGGGATATGTGAAGCACTTTGGTCCTTTGGGTAGCATGTTCCTCAGCCTGCTAGTCCCACCACCTCATGCCTCCAGTTCCACTGCTCTCCTAACATGGGGAGTGATGAGTCAGGGTAGAAGAACTTCTACTGCATGTAATTGTCTCCACGCCATTGGGAGCCCTTAAAAACTAGGTTTCAGATTCTCTGCAAGAGCACGCCTCCACATATGTGCCTGCACAAATTTTAAGATTGTCAAGGGAGGCCTTTCTCTTAGGCCATTTCCACACTAGACTGTTATAGTGCTATTATTCTTCGAAGACTTTCAACATCCTATGGAATTCTGGGGTTTGCAGTTGAGGAAGGGGGCTTTGAGGATTCCATAGGACATTGAAAGTGGAATAAAAGCATTGAAACAGTCTAGCATGGGAATGGCCTTAGTCCCCCCACTGTTCCAGGCACATCTGACAAACAAATGGGAGAGGGCCTTCTTGGTAGCTGCTCCTAGGCTGTGAAATCTCCCCTTTTCCTGCCAGCAGGAAAAGATCCCTTTGTTTCAAAACACTTATAGCTGTTAACTAGGTCTTATAGAAGGGTCTTTTAACCAAAGTGCTTAATGTTTTTTTAATAGGTTTTTAATTAGCATTTTAATAGGAGCCTTCATTTAATTTTAAAACTTTTGTAGTATGCATTGTTTTAGCTGTATTTTATTTTAAACTATACTCTGAGCTGCCTTGGGTCCCATATTGGAAGAAAGGTGAGATATTAATCATCCATCCAATACAAAGTTTGTGGTGACAACAAGTTAAGATAGTTACAAGAAGTTAGTTACAAGATAGTTACAAGAAGAACACCTAACAAAGAACCAACTATAATGACCAAGTACTAGCTCAAAAGTAAATAATGTGAAAAACTGGAGAAACAAGAAGTTATCAGTGCAAGATAATTATAATAACAAGAAGTTAGTTGATAACAGGCTTATAGATAATTTCCTGGATAATTTCCTGTATCAATGTTATCTTGGATCTGTAATTCCTTGAAAAGCTGTCAAAACATATATGCCCACACAGAATTACATACAATACACTGGTTTTCTACAATAGTATACTCGACACACTATTGTTATATAGTAGCATTGCAGTTGTGTAATTTTAAGGCAATTTTTGAAGTTATAACAAGGTACATAAAGCAGATATAAACAACATAATTGCTTAATTGCTTAGTGCAGCAGCTATTTTCCTCTCAATCTCCTTAAGTCCCTCTTTCTCACTCAATGGCAGCTGGTGGCTTCCATGTCAGTAGGGAAATAAATCTGCTCTGGTTTTAGTCTGGCCTTTGTGGGAACTATCTAAGGCGCTAGAGGCTATCCCCAAAACAGGTTCAACTCTTTGGACAACCGCCTTAAAACTTCAAGCAAGTTCCCCACCTCTCTGACATGGAAGCCATCAGCTACCACCGTTCTCATCAACTGCTTAGACTTATTGTCCTAATTCCCCATTCCTTTACATTTTCTCCCTAGTAACCATCCGTGGCCTAGGGTTGCCAGAGTGAAAACTAGAAATGGCTCCTGTATCTCTAATGGCTCTGTAGAAGAGGGAATGTCAGCTGGTGCTGCTTGTTACCTGGTTGTGTGACAAGCGACACCTGCTGAATCTTCCTCTTCTGCACAATCATTAAAGGTACAAAAGCCATCTCCAGTTTTTAGGCCGGCAATCCTAAACCATACCCACTCTCTTATATTCCCACCCATCTTACTGCTCTGTCAACTGAGGTCATTACAGATGCAAGGGGAAAGAGTTATTTATTTATATCCTGCCTTTATTCATGCACAGGACCCACAGTTCTCTTCCTCCTCTCCCCCAAAGCACTCTCACATCTTTGGGATGATAATCCAGGGCCATCCTTCTTGGCTGATGGCTCCAATCCCCACAGGAACCCTCACCTTAGCAAATTCAGTCTTCTCGGAGGAGAAGAAATATATGTTGCCATAACAACTGAGCATGCTTCCTTGTCATCTCATCTTCCTTCTTGGATAGCCTTAGACATGCCACGGTTTCCAAGGCAACTAGGGGACTGTTGTGCGAGTGTGAGTCTTTGGTCTGATTCCTTATCCCAGTGATGTGTGTGGGAAGTTTTCTTCCTGAACATTGACCCAGATAGTGGGCTCTGTCGTGACCACACATCTACATATATTTTACCCCTTCCTATTTGTAACAGGCATCCCTGGAAAGAGAGATGCTGTATCTCATTCCCGACACAGACACACCATATAATTATCTTTCCTCAAAGAAGTTCTTGATCTCTTTGTGGGCTGACCTTTTTCAAATTAGGAAACATCCTCAGAACAATAACTCCCAGTGAACACAGGGGGTGTGCTTTTCTGAGAAGGACTAGGTTTTTCTCATTCAATGTGCTAAAATAAATCTTGCTTATTATTAGAAACAAAATGTGTTGCCAAATTTAATTGCGATAAAAGAGGGAAAGGAAATGAATAAGCTATTAGAAAATTGGGAAACTTTGAATTATTGTCTGTGAAAATTTTAGCAAAGACAGGGCAAAACATCTGCTCTGCTCACCAATGCAAATGAACTTTAAAAAAAAACGTGGTTGGCCATACATTCATGTGGTTGAATCTGCTAGAGTCTGTCTGTACTACAGACTTACAGCATTTTGATTCCACTTTAACTGTCACAATTCCATCCCAAATAATTCCCAAAATCTGTTGTTTGGTGAGGTACTTAGAATTTTCATGCTAGAGAGTTCTAGTCCACTTTCCTGAACAACAGCACTTGAGCTTCTAGCCAAATATTTTAAGTTCTTCACCAGACTTCAGATTCTAGGATGCTGGATGCTGGAGTCATAACAGCTAAAGTAGTATGGAACTAAAATAACTGTGTAGTCTAGAAACACTAATTCCTTCCCATTATTTCTGCTTTTGTTGTTCTTGGAGAAATTTCATATTTCCACAGCAGAGCCAAATGCAAACAATAATATATCATTCATTCTTACCTTCCCATTTTCAGATTACCAATGTTAGTAATGAGAGCCAATGTGGTATACTGGTTTGAGTGTTAAACTATGACTCTGGAGACCAGGGCTCAAGACCCTGCTCATTCATGGAAATCTACTGGGTGAACTTGGGCAAAACCCACTCTGTCAGCCTCGGAGTAAGGCAAAGGCAAGCCCCCTCCAAAGAAATCTTGCTAAGAAAACCCAGTAAGAGGGTCACCATGTGTCAGGGTCAAAGTGAAGAAATATAATAACAAACAAGAATAGGTGCAGACACATAACAATCACCCCATGGAAATGGAAATATAGTCATTGACTTTTCTGCTTAGATTCCGCCAGATACGTACCAGGAGAATTGTTGGTAATTCTCATAACCAAGTTGTCATTGCACTGTAAGTCACATGTCATGTCAAAAGCAGTATGTTAAAAGTCAGACTATTGTGGGAGAATGTTTTATATGTGTTTTAAAAGTGACTAGTTTTTACTTATTGTGTGGAGAGCAGAGGTTATCATGCTAATCTACTTTGTGGGCTACATTTTAGTATGCCATTTCATATATGTTAATCTCATCCTCCTTCTTGAGGACATTTCAACATGATAGCAAAGCAAAAGAAAAGCACATTTGTTTGTATGTTTGCTTGTGTGTGTGACTGAGAGCGGCCACCAAGAAGACCTTCTCTTGTGTCTTCACTAAATATACCTGTGATGGTGGTGATGAGACTGAGAGAAAGCCCTCCCGAAGATCTCAAAACTCAAGCAGGTTCCTATATGGAGATATGTTTTTTCAGATACAAATATGTATAGGGATTTACAAATCATGACCAGAATTATATATGGCACATAATCAGATTTATTAGGTCCTGGTAGTAGATCCCAGTTATGCTAACCCTAGATCATTTTGCAGCTTGTGGAAAGGAAGGATAAACATTTGATCTGCAAAAAAGATATAGGGAAGATGGCTTGATCATGCATATTACCCTTAGCCCAGAGCCAGCTCACAACAGCCCTACTTATAAACTCACCCAACAGGATGAAAACATTCAAAATTCTTCATTCTTGTGTGCAAAAGCGAAGTAAGTGAAAACCTTATCTCCCTGTGTTGGTGGCAGAGAAAGTTTTGTGTCATCTTATACTACCTAATCTATTCTTTACTTCTTCCTGTGAATAATTAGGAATAACCATACGAAGAATCATCATTTTTGCAAAAGGAAGAAAATACTTTTTCTAAAATAAAATAACATAAAATCATAAAAAATTCAACTCTTAAGACTAGCAACTGGATTTTAAAACAACTGTGCATGTAGATTAACAGTAGCCCATTTTTCTGCCTTGGTCTAAACTGCCAGCAATGCATGAGCATGTATAAAGAGACTGCATCATCACATGTATTACTTAATTTGGTTGCTGTAGTTCTGTTTTTAAACCACCACAGTTTCCTAAAAATGACTGCTTCCAGATTAATGACATACAAGATGTCTGTTCAACAAGTTTTCATAAGAATTCAAGACAAAAATAGCTGTCACATTTTAACTAGAATTTGTAGTCACCAGTAGACAAATTTTATTACCCTCAAAGGGATGGAGGAAAATTCCATGAACTTCTGATTATTCCCCAAAATCCTGGCTCCAGCTCAGAAGGGTGTGGGTGAATAATCATTAATAAGCTCAGTATCTCCAGATACTTGAGATACATATGATTTCAGCTATATTCTTTCGCAGCAGCACAAGAAGACATAATCCTTGCTCCCACTGTTTTCAAACAATAACACAATAACATAGTAGTGAGATCAAAGATCTGTAGAAGCAGTACTTGGAAAGGAAACTGATTAGGAAAAGAGGTCTGTTTTGAGAAAAGTTCACTTGAGAGTCAGGAAAATTACAAGCCAGAGAGTTTACCTTTTGAAGAGAGGAGGCAAAGCACCCCAAACATGAAACTGCTCCCAAGTCTGTGTTTCATTTTAAAATTTGTTTACCAGATAATCTGGAAGGAGAAAAAGGTAAAAGGGACCTGAGACGGAGTCTAAAAACTGATAACTTTGTTACAGTTTTGTTGATATTTTCCAGAGCAGATTTCCATACTTTAAAAAAACTTCCCACTGTAGTAATTAGCTACATCTATAAAGTAGTTACTTTCTATCATAGTTACTGTTTTGAAAGTAACTCTTTACGCTGGATAAACATCTAGATGCAGCAACACAATGCAGTAGCATAAAAAAGAGATGCCAGTTAAACCATACAATAGTACTCATCCACCATTTAATGAAGCCACACACCCATAACTATAGAAGTAATTAAAATGTTAGTTCACTGCAAAAGGAAAGATATTCTATTTTGTTAAGAAGTCACTGTAATGTAACTTAATTATACTTTCATTATCAGGGAAAGGAACTAAGTTGTTTATAACAATTCAGTCTGTCAGAATTTTAATATAACTAGTGAACAGGCATTACAAACATCACCTTTAATCTTTGCACACAAGCATAAGGCTAAAGCCAAGAATTTACTTTTTTGAAACAATCACCGGTAGAAAGCACATTTTTTTCCAGAGGTGACCACTTCAGCACCCCATTCAACAAGAAAAGAACTTCCTTTCTTAATATCAGAATAATCACTCTAAAACAAAATAGGCAAGACCTCCACAATTAAGGAGTTACAAAAGCAGACTAGTTTTTTAGGGGTATCCTGGATATGCCCAACAAGATCTCCCAGAGGAAAACATTTCCCCTTGCCTTGTTTATGACAAGTTACTCCTAAGCCCTGCAAAAGACACATGAGAACATAAGCAATTGTGACTCTGGGAGTAGTATTGAAGTAACTTGGGTTCAAACGTTATTCCACCTATCAGTCTATGCAACTTTAAGCAATTTGTTGATCGCCTCTTGTAGAGAGCTTTCACACTATATTAGACATGGAAAAAAATGAATTGCTTCAGTGTTTCTTGGCATACTTAGGATGAGAGCTAATATAGACTTCAGAACTAGAAAATTTTAAAATTTCCCAAAATTTTGTAAAGATAAGGCTGTCTTGCTTGTTCTCTTCACAACCCACTGTAAGGGACTCCATCCCTATTTGGCTCAGGTGCAGGTTATCTGAAGGACTTTTCCCCCCTTTTAAAACATCCTTGTGATCTGAGGTCTCTTTGGGGCCCTTCTTTCTGTCTCACCATCCTCACAGGTACATCTGGTGGTAATATGGGAGAGGTCCTTCTCAGTGGCTGCCCTGCACTCCAGAATTCCCTTCCCAGAGAGGTCAGACTGGAACCCACATATTTCCCAAGCAAGTGAAAACCTTTTTGTTTCAGCAGACCTTTAGACTATTGCTTGGGGGGTACCCCCTGCATTATGTGCTGAATTGTCCATTTGCTGTTTTCTTTTTAATGGTTTATGTTTTGAACTGGTTTTATTTGATAGTTTTAATAACATTTCTAACTTTTGTATACTATGAATTCTTAGCTGCATTTGTTAGAAATCTTGAGTTCCAAACTAGAAAAAGAAGGGGAAATTAAATATCTTAAGAAAGTCAGTGTATTTAGTGGTTTGAGCATTGGACTACAACTCTTGAAACCAGGGCTCAAATCTAGACATGGAAACCTGGAGATCTTAGGCAAGTGACACTCTCTTGGCCTCACAGGAAGGCAAAGGCAAACCCCTCTGAAGAAATCTTGCTAAGAAAACTCTATGATAGAGTTGTCATAAGTTGGCAATGACTTGAAGGTACACAAGAACAACAGCAAAGAATCACAGTATTAGAAGAGATCACAAGGGCCATCTATCCAACCCCATTCTACCATGCAGGAACACACATCAAAGCACTCCCAAAATAGCCATCCAGCCTTTTTTAAAAGCCCCCAAGGAAAGAGACTCCACCACATTCCTATACAGTATATTCCATTGTCAAACAGCTCTTACCGTCGGGAAGTTCACATGGAATCTTTTTTCCTGTCATCATCACCATCATCATCAGGGTTCAAATATGCTATATAAAAAGCCAGAGAGAAACAGAAGTGGCTGTCTTTGTCATCCAAGGTACTTCAGCCAATGTGCTGTTCTCTTCTTTCTCCTTTCTTCATTCATTCATTTCTGGAAAAATGAATTTAGAATTGATAGACCAAAGCAGTCAAATATAGTATTTTCCTAAAGATCTCCAATAGCCTGCAGACCAAGTAAAAAACTGGTTGAAAAATTATGGCCCTTTTCACACGGGGCGCTGAAATCTTCCCACCGCGATCCAGGAGGCTTTTCCCCAATCCCCACTAAAACGTGCCGAACTTTTGGTTGTTTCTCATGGCTCGTCGGCAAGAGGCTAGGCGAGCATTATCGCATTCACACAGCGCGGCCATGCCCCTCCCAACTTTCCTTTCCCCGTCCTACCTAGCGTTTGATTGGCGGTGCCCTTTTTCAAAAAGTAAAATTTTGGGCGTCATGATGACCCAAAAACCACGTGTGTCCCCTCACACCCTCCCGGGATCCACCCCCCCCCCCGCGCCTGCTGAAGCGCCGCGGAAACTTTTGTCAAATTTTTCCTGCCCGCTCGCTTTTTGCTGTTTTGAGTATGGCGAACGAGCAGTTGAGGGAAATAGCTGGGCTCCTTGCCCCGTTTATGACAGCAATTGCAGCCTTGTTAGGAGCGCTTGAATATTGCTGGCCTGAAGATGGTGCGAGTAGGCGCAGGCTCCGGCCGCGCGCTGCCATGAGACGCTCGGGGTTTGTATTACACAATTCTTGCACCTCTCTTGTATGAAGCCCGCACCCCAGAAGGTGGTGGGTTCGGGAGCGGATGCGGCGGGCGTGGTGGAGCGAGGAGGTGCTGCAGAAAGGGGATATACCAGTGGTTGTACCACTTCCGGATGACGAAAGCCCCCCTTTTTTGAAATCGCGGGGGCCTGCGTCCCACCTTAAAGAAGAACCACAGGGATGAGGCAAGCGATTTCTGTAGAGGAAGGGTGGCCATCCCGTGTGGTGGCTTACATGCCCCTGATATCCGGGAAGACACGAACACTTTTGGCCTGGGTGTGTCAACGGTGTCTGTCATCGTGATCGAGGGGGCCTTGCGATCGAGCATGAGCTCCTCACGTCCACTGTGTGTTTGGGGGGACTACCGGAGGGTAGGTACGCTTTTCCCAAACCCAGTGGGTTTAAAATGGGAGGGGGGGGGGTTTGGTTTTCTCTGGGAAAAGAGGTTGGGTTTTGCAGTGAACTGGCCCAAACTGTAGAATTGCTAAGCAAATTGCCCCCAAAGAAATGCATGGATGTCCACGGGGTTTGGATGGATTATCTAATTAAGGCCTGCCAGCAGAAATTTCCCCCAAAATAAAGATACCAGCTGAAAACAGCTAGCTGTGGAGGCACTGCGGAATGTGGTTGTGGACCTTCGGGTTTTGGGGGGGCGTTCCAGCAAAACACAGTATATGCCATCTCGGCCATCATGGCCCCTTGGGATGAGCGGGAGGCAGCAGGGCACTTTCCCCCCTCCATCAGCATGACATAACTGCTGAAGGCAACCAGGTACACTCTGCGAGGCTTGCCTCTTTTTCCCCACAGTGTTACTTTATTACCCATGGGGAGCGCGTGATTTTTTTGGATTTGGTGCCCTTTTTAAATGTGTGGGCCAAGCAATGAATTGTGCCCTGTCCTCCAAGACATGGGAGGCCAAGCAGGTCCCATGGGGTGTGTGCGCGTGCGCCACCACAAATATTTTTATCTAAACCAGCTACAAACTGACTACTTGTTTCCTTGCCCTCTACATTCACAGATTATGGATGGTTTCCGCCAGATGGGTTTCCCTCAGTGCGTTGGAGCTGTGGAGGCATGCACATCAAAGTAAGACCACCCAAGGGGCGCGGGGAAGAATTTTGAACGGAAGAGCGCATTTTCCATTCTCCTACAAGGAACAGTGGATCATTGGGGGAGGTTTGTGGACATCGTGCTGGGCTACACTGGAAGAACGCACAATGCCTTCGTTTTCAGGCACTCCTCACTCTGGCATGCCATGGAGGCTAAAGTTTGCCCCCGGGAAACCATCACCATAGACGGTGTCACCATAGGCCCAGTTATTCTGGGCGACCTGAACCCACTGTCGAGATGGCTAATGAAGCCTTATGGCGGACACCCCCCCCCCAAAAAATAGCCTACAACAGGGTGTTCAACCACTGTAGGAATGTTGTGGAGCGCGCATTTGGCAGGCTTAAGGCCAGATGGGGGTGTCTTCGGCCCCTTTGACCGTCTCGGAGAAGAACTACCCCCCCGTGGTGTCTGCTTGTGTGGTGTACACAACATTTGGGGGCAAAGGGCACCTTCTCCACCCCGTGATACAGAAGCCAGCCCCCTTATTCTGGATGCACCAACAGGGAGTCCCGTCCTCATGACTCTTCCAGGAGGATCCATGAAGGGGAACTGGTGAGGGACGCTATCGCCAATATGATTGCGGGCGACTGCAATTAGCTGTCACGGGTTTCCCCCCCCCCCTTCTTTGGAGCGTTTCCCCCACACAGCGAGGAGTGGGTCCTCCTTCAAGCTGTACCTGGACTATATTGACCTCTTGTGTTATTGGACGGCCATTTAACCCAAAATGTTATAACAAATAAATATTGCGTCTTTTTACTGAAAATGGTAATAGGTTTTATTTGACTGTTTTGATAAATGCGGAAAAAAAAAAAATTTGGGGGGGAAAAGGTCCACTATGAACAGTTCTCACCCAAAAAACAAGTACATCGCTGGCCCGTTTGGAAAGGAAAAGCCTCATTTTTTTCCTGCGCCAGGCCCCACAAAGTGCTCAAGGGCTATAAATTTGCCGTGGCTTCCTGGCCCTTGCGGCCTTGCCCTTCCCCCCCTCCTGCCCCGGGCTGGGACCCCTTTTCGCTGCTCCCGGCTCTTTGCCTGTGCTCCCCAAAAGTTAGCTGTGGGGACCGGGAGGAGCCGGGAGGTGATTGGCTTGTTCCGCCCACGCCTTTACCGCATCTGAAATATTAGACATGGCAGTGGCGCATCCCCTTTAGAATTGATATTATCCCTGCCGCGCATTCTCTGCCCTGTCGCTATCTCACCCGCCTGCTCGCGATCCATGACCATCTGTTGCAAGCTCCTCTCCTCGTGTTCGCGCATGAAGTCCAAGCTTGCCCTTGCATAGGCAAACGCCTTGTCCCGGCCCCCCGCTGCGGTTCTGTTCCTGCTCATCCTCAGGCGTGACAGGGGGGACATTTCGCCCTGGGCATCTCGCTCTCCCTGTCCGGGCTAGTGCTGGGGCATCATTTTAGAATAAGATTGAGAAGTCAACCTACTATCATTCGGAGCTAGGACACAACATGTATGACAAGTCAAGACAGCCTTTTTTGAAATCTAGGTACTCATAAAACTGTAGAAAGATAGAAACCACACAAAACAGTTGTCACAGTCATGTACCTTGCTTCATGTAAGGCTTCAGCCTCCAACGGGAAGGTTGCCAAGAAACTTTAAATGGCAGTCCCAAAAACAGGCAGAATGTTAAATCCATTTTCCCGGGGATTGCCCTAACGGATGCACAGAAACTTTAACTGTGAAGATAACAGCATGCTGAGGTTGTCCCGGCCATGAAGGCCAAAAGTACAATGGGCATATCAAGGCCGCCGCGTAACGCCATGCTCTGAATCTCCAAACCTGTGGTGACAAATCATACCACGGTTATCCCGATGCAATATAAACTCCCCGCAGCAATATTTCGGCTCAGGACCCTTTAAATCACCAGCAGCCGTGGTGCTGAATCCCCGGTGCAGGAGTTTCAACCTGCATAGTTGTGGGGTAGCTGTTCTTGATCCCTGCTTGGAGGTAAAACGAAATAGTTAGACCTTGCAGCAGGAGGCTATAAGTGGTTGGCCTGGGGGGAGAGCCACACCACACTGTTACAGTGCATTATTCCACTTTCAACATTCTGTGGAGTTGTGGGATTAGAGTTTCTAAAGCCAAAAAGCTCTCTGGCAGAATTCTATATACCCTTCCCTAAACTACAACCCAGAAACCCATAGGATGCTGAAAATGGGAATGTGCACTGTAACAGTGTGGTGTGGAAATGGCATTGTCACTTAAGTCCCATAAGGTTTCTCCTTTCAATTTTCCCCACTCCTGCAAAAAGAATGGTAATGTAAATGGCCCTGATGTCACCTAGAGAGTGAAAAGTTCCCTGGAAAGTCGATATGCTCCCCCTTTTTCTGCGAAAAAAGAAGTATTCCAAAGGGCAAAACAAGTGGTGGGCCGTTGTGGCCATGCACGGACGCGCCCTGCTTGCATGTGAGGCCTGCTCTCTGGGCCTCATCCACCTGTTATTTATTTATGTCCGTTTTCCTGCGTTGCCCTGAAACCACGAACGGTTATTGTAGAGTAAATCCAAATGTAATGTATTGTAAACCCATGCAGCCTCACCTAATGACTCCCCATCATATGATGTTTGTTCAAACAGTTCCTGGCTCATCTGTTTGTCCACCCCTGAAAAAGGGAAAATCGGATTTTGGGGGGGGCGCACAAAATACATATAGGGGAAGGGAAAAACCCTCGACTCGCTGCCCTACGTACCTTCTGATGCCGCGTTCTCATTCGCTGGTTGCTCGGGTCCCATGGGACCTGCAAGCTCTCAACGACTCTTGGAGGTTCGGCACTCGCGTCCCCCCCCCCAAAAACCTGGATAGTTCCTCAAAGTAGGGACATTCCCCCTGGCTGCGCCCGTCCGTTTATTTTCCGCCACAGCCTCACGGTAGGCTGCACGCAGTCTTTTAGTTTTTGTCCTGCACTCCCAGCGGTCCGCCTATGTCCCCTTCTAATATTTCCCTCGCAATCTCCCCAAAATTTCTATATTTCTGTAGGTAGCCTGGAGGTCCCTCTGGAACCTACGTTCACCCCAAATGTCCCGGAGATTTTTTATCTCCGTATGGCGCCCGGCCAAGCCTCTTGGCCTTATGGGCTGTCGCCTAAAGGAAACCCTTCCTCCTCCACCTCATACTCCCCTGCTTTTGACGCAAAGTCCCCCTTTTGCATGTTACCTTTTGGGTTTTTTGTTCCTTTTGCAAACCTCCTTCCCCACTACACGTCCTCTCAAACGAAAAATGGCTCCTCCCCTTTTTTTTCCTTCCTCTCGTCGCGTTTCGCGATGCGTCCTCCTGGCGCGCGGGAAATGGCGGCGCCAAAAAAACCCTAGTGGACTATTGCTGGTACTGCAGCCGCGTGGTTTGTTAGTGGGGGCCGGGCATTCCTGCAGAAATGGCGGGCCGGCCGGTTGAGGAGGGGCCTCGGGAGTGGTCTGAATTCGAGACCAGGGAGATGTTGGCCATGGTAAGGTGGTGTGGCGGTGTGTTGGAACTGATGCGCCCCCCCACAAGGGGAGACGATGGGCACCTCCAACCGTTTCCCCCTCCACGGACATTGCCACGGAAAGGGGTGTGGAGGAGGTCCGGGTTTCGCAGACGCGGACGGTTCTACGCCGCCCTCGCTCCTCAACGGAACCCGCCCCCCCCCCCAAGGCCACCCTTTTTCGAGGTATGCGTAGCCTGTGGAGGCGGCGGGGAGCCCCAGCTGGACAGCCGGTGGCAGACGTAAGCGCAACACACTGCGCCTGTGTGGCTATGGGAACCCCCGGGGAATGGTTGTCGGATCCCCCCCAAAGGGGGATGCACCCCGCCTGGAGAACCCCCGTTGATTTACCGTTGCATTTCCATAGGCAGAAGACGCCCTGCGCCTGGCCACCAAACCCCCGTGGACACGCAGGGCATGCCAGGGATGGAAGGTAGGAAAAACCCCTTTTTTTAGTGGCCCTTGGCTTATTTTTTCATTGGCTTATTTTTTTATTTCCCCCCAAAGCCCCAACAATCAACAAAGGACACAATAAAGTTTCCTCCTTCAAAAAGGCTGCTGTGGATGGCACATCCTAATCGAATTTCACCTTTGTTTTGGGCAGCAGACCAAGAGAAAACCCCCAAACCCGGGGCGGCCAGGGACGGATGTGGAGGGCCGGAGGAGGAACACCCCTGTGCCCAGGAGTAGAACGTTCCAAGGCCAATGTTGAAACCCCCCGCCCTTTCCCAAACCACATCCACCCTGTACAGCACTTTTTTATTTATTTATGTAAGTATGTAGTTATGAAAATATAATTTTTTGGAAAAAGGAAACATTTATTTATTAAAAAATTTATTCTTTCAAGTTGGTGTGTGGCTCCTTGCATGTAGCCCTCCCCTGCAAAGCTGTTAGGTCAGCGTGGCGTCTGTGGCATGCCACTGTTTCAGTCACGGACCGCTGTGCAATTTGCCAGTGACAAACTGTTTTTTTGGGTTTTTGGGAAGTGGTGGAAAGGGCAGTAGTGTCAGCGTGGACTTTTCAGCTTGGATCAACACTCCGTGGGAAGATTTGCACTGGGAATGCACACTCCCCGTGGATTTCCGATCCTGTGGAGACAAGGGGGCTTTGTTTTATCAACAAAGCAAACAGTACGAACTGACAAAGGGAACTGCCTTGTTTTATAACTTCAGAGGGCAGATATTCACAGCAGGGGAGATAACCTTTCAGCTTTTGTGATATCAACAGCTTCAAGCTAATGTACAACAACTTAAATTTTGGCACAAGCTAGAGTGAAAACGATGTGGTAAATTGTGTGCCTCTACAATAGTCCCAGGAACTGGTTTTCTGCCCATGGGATCCTCCCTCCCAGAGCCACATGGATGATAAAAAAAGAAATGCTTGCCTCCCCCAAACAATGATGTGCGTTCCATTGCCCTATGGATCTCTGCCATGTCCTAGACAGCTAGACAGCTAAAGAACATGGAACCCACTATCTCCTGCCCTGGCAGGAAAATATCCCCCCCTGCATTGGCGGGGGGGGGGTTAGACAAACAACACAGCAGGCCCTCATGGGGCGTGACTGTATTAATGGCGCCGTGAAAAATAACTACTGTCAGGGGTCAAAAAGAAGCCACTACCCCCTACACCCCCCGCCCGAGAATCTGGTTTAAAACGGAAGATTACCAAAGGCCATTTTTTTTGGGGGCCCAAACAGTCCCCAGAGAAAAATAATACGTTTATGCATCCACATGTAGGCCCCAATAAACAAAAAAATTTCCCAGTAAAAGTTTTCACGGGGCCTGTGCCGGAGCAGCACAGCAGCCATCCCCCAATTTTCACAGCATCCCCATTGCGCCATGATCCCGCTTCCAAAGTAACCTGGAAAGGGTTTGGCGCGGTGGCTGCTTTGGATTCCCTCCCTTCCTACCTGCCCCCTCCACAGCTTTCCCAATTTTCCTAACCTTCAAAAGCATCCTGCCATGCCACCTCGGCGAGTGTATCCACTCGCCAGCCACCACCACCCCCCCGACCCCCTATTTAAAATCAGGGCACCCTCGGGGACACAACCCCCCGGGAAAACCGCAATTCATGACGCCGCACGGACAAAGGATAGCTAAGGGAAAACCTACCTTTCCTTTTTTTCCCTTCCTCGCCCTTTGCTTCCTCCTTGCAGCCGCTGAAACCTTCCTTTTTTTGTTCCGTTCCTCGTTCGTTTGCCTCCTCCTTGCAGGCGCCTCAGCGGGTTTGGAAAATGGCGTCGTCCGCTTGTGCTGGGGGCGGTCCTGTGGCTTCTGCTGACCACGCCTTGATCCCTCCCTCTCTTGATCGCCCGCACGAATCGGGACGCACCGCTGCTTTCTCATGAAACGTCGAGCGTGGATTGGAGGAAAAGACCACATTTTATCCGGTCTTTGAAAAGTGCGCGGAAATGCTGATTGGTGGCTCCCCCGCTCAGATTGGGGTGAGAAACCAAAAAGTTTAATGTGACCACATGCTCTCTACCGTGTAAAAGGCACCCGATCAAGGTCGAACTGGGAAGATTTAAAAACCCCGTGTGAAAAGGGCCTATATTTTTTTTTCTTTTTTGCCAACTGACTCTCTAAATACAACAAACAGTTGGCTGCTAGTTTGTAGGATATTCACTCCTAGGCATGAATGAGCATGTGATCGCCATAGGATCCAACTCCAGAAGGCTGTCTCCAGGATCTACACTTAGGACTGGAAAAGGACTGGAAAAGATACCAGTCTGAAACTGGAGTCAGACTGCCCTTAAGAGTACACAGTACAGAGTTGAATGGACCACTGGTCTGATTTGGTATAAGGCAGTTTTCTGTGGTCCAAATCCAGTTGCTTGTTTCAGCTACAACAGATCCATGCAACAAATGGGATTTATGTTAAATGCCAATTTACCATTCAGCAGTTGATTCAGTGGGTCTCCTCAAGTTGCAGCAGAGAAACTGTATTTAGGTCTATGATGCTGCATATCTTAGGTCCATACAATGGTCACACAACAAAATATTGGATTGTGGAAAAAGCACCATCATTGCTCTTTTTGCTATTCTTAATCATTTCCCAGGCTAATCTCTTTTGTGACATCATCCCGTCCTCTCCGGTCCTAACAAATACTCATGCTGAGGTAAATATCAACTGCTTGATTATCTGCCAGTCATTTCCCTTTTCTCCCATCTTCCTGTTCATTATAAAGGCAAGAGTCTCAAATGGGGCCAGAAAGCCACCAATCTCATTGATTTTCTCAGAATTCTAAATTTTTTATACCCCATAACTCCGCCTTCAGAATATGTGCCAGCTATGAAGGCATGGTCCCCCACACTCCGCAGCTAAAGATTTCATAGGATATAACTGAGAATTTAAAAAAAAAAATTTATAAGGAGTACCATATTTATCCATCTATGGCTGCTATTGATGCTTGACAAACTATTCACTTCCAAGATGGTCTGCTATTCTTTCATGCCTAAAAGCTTGGGCCCAGATATATCAAAATTCCCTCTCCTGATATGAGCCTCCCCAAATTTTTTTAAGTTTTTGAGAGGAACTGTTCTGGACCTCACCACTATGACAGGCAGATCTGTTGAAGGAATGGGCCTTCTCAGTAGCTGCTCCCAGGCTGTGAAATTCCCTTCCTCCTGGAACAACCTTCTCTGCTTTCCTTCTGCCACGGGCAAATACCTTTTTGTTTATTGAGGCTGTTGACTGTTCATTACTGTTCTTCTAATGTGCAATATATTTTCATCATTATTATTGTAAGTTTTTTTTCACTATTTACATTAATGTTTTTAATATGACTATTTAATGGTTTTGACACTTTTGTATTACCCCTTGTTTTATCTGTATTTTTTAACTGACAGTGTGAGCTGCCTTGGGTCCCATTTGGGAAAAAGGTGGAATATAAATTAAATAAACAAATTTTTTTACAAATTTCACCTATAATTTTGTTTCTCAGCAGTTTTTAATTCCTGGGGCTCATCCACCAGCTTTACATCCTCAAAGCTGTTGGTAGCAGATTCCTGATGTTTAATTACTGGCAGTAATATCCCACAGTCTGTCTCTCTGGCTGTGCTATTCAGCCATTTTTTACTTCTTGTATCTGCTAATAAACAGAGGTGCAAACCAACTCACTGACAACTGCCATTCTCTTTCACCTTTATATTAGGTTATTCTTAATTTACTCAGCAAAATGCTACTGTGTTTCCTGCATCTTCTGCTTGGATCCAAGATTTCGATTATGAATGTTATTATTTTTCCATCCTGGTGGCACAAAAGTTAAGGAAAAAGTATCCCACCCCACATTCCACTGCTACGTAAACTTGACTTAAGTGATGAGAAGTCCAACATATATGGTTCTGTTTCCTCTGGGTGAGAAAGTACTGAATGTTCATGTTACCCTTGAAATATGTTTTATTTACAATATGATGAGCATATTGGAAGCAGAGAGACATTTTTATTGCAGTCGAAGAACCATCAACCACGCCTCAGATTCAGGAAAAACATTCAGAATCCCATCATGTGAAACCAACTCATGTTTCTTCGCCCATTTCTTTTCAGCCACCAGCTAGAGGAATTTTTAGCTAACAAAGAGAGCACCCAAGTTCTTTCATTAAATCCTTGGCTAGCTTCAGCCAACACTGTAGACAAAACTATAATCACAGTAATCAAGATGTGGTGGGTCAGCCTAGACGACCTCTGGGTATGAGGGAAAAACAGTTATTTCTCTCTGAGTTTGTAAAGAACTGTGGGAATACAATGGAACCTTGTATAATGGAATGTTATCGGTTTGGCTCGGCTCGCTAGTTTTTGGCTTCGCTACAGAAGATTTGCAACATATGTAGACACTGGTGGGAACCTACGTACAACAGATCTGTTTTCTTTCTTATTCTGTTTCCTTTTCTTGAGCATGTGATGATTACTGGAAAATGTATAAATCGCTGTGAATATGAAGAGGCGGGGCTCAGATTTTTGGGAACGATCCCACTGAGACATTGTGCTGGCTACAATAAAACAAAATCCATGGGTCTCTATCTCTGATCTATAACAAAGATGGCTGAACTAAAAACAGTATTCAGCTGTACAATGGTGACTGTCCGCAAAAAACAAAGCGTTGCCAGTGCCAGTGTAAAAGGGCACCCAAGCCTCGCACTCAAGGCCTCCCCAGCCTGACACCTCTTTGTGTTCAGGTCTGAACAGCCAGGGAGATCTCTGAAACAAGCCAGGGCCAGGAAAAAACTGGTCTGCCTAGCTCCCTTTCTAGTATGCAGTCACTTCCTCACTCTTGTCCCCTTTTGGCTTCTTCCTTCCAGGATTGTCTCCCTTGACTGTTTTCCTTAAATTCCCCTCTCCCAGATTAAGGCCAGCAGACTGTGGTACTATTGGCACTAAAGTAAAGATGGTATTATTGGTAGTGTGTATATTCCAGGATGCAGAATAAGACTCTGGGAGACTGCTATAAGAAACACAGAACATCAAACATTTATTGTAACACTGTTGCTTGAATTTGCTTTGTATCTAAATGTATATAAAACAGCACACCCTTCTTTTCTCTCTCTCTCTCTCAATTCATTCACTATTTTTCACACACCCAATTTCTCAGTTCTCTCTCACAGTGTTGCGGAACAGAGATAGAGACCCACGGATTAAGGAAAATTGTTTATTTGTCTCAGTGGGATCATTCCCAAAAGACTGAGCCCTGCCCCTTCATATTCACAGCAATTTATACATTTCCAGTGCAATTATCACATGCTTAAGAAACAAAACAGATCTTGTTGTACATAAGTTCTCACCAGTGTCTACAAATGTTGCAAATCTTCTGTAGCGCAGCCAAGGGCTACCGTGTCAAGCCAAACTGATAACATTCCATTATACATAGTTTCTTTGTCTTTCCTTCAAACACAGAGGGACTTCAATTGCAGAGGAAATTAACTACTTTTCCCTCACACCCAGAGGTCATCTAGACTGACCTACTTTATTCTTCCACTATAACAGAGCTCTTCAAATCTCCAACCTACCCCAGACACACCACAAATCCCACTCTCTCTTCAATCACTCCCCAGTCAGTTAAAAACTGTTATTTCTCTTTTTCCACCAGCCCCTCCCCTGGGCTATCCAAGGTTCCATTTCAACAGCCAATCAGTTTAAACAGTCTTGGTTGCCAAGGAGGCTCTGTTATCAAGCTCCCTTCCCATCAGGTTCATCACAGCAACAATCACTAATAGCAGGAAAAAGCAAGTTTAAGCCCACAGGATTAGAATAGTTAACCTGTAACTTCCATAATTCTGTTTTCCAGCATAAGTAGTCCAGGGACTTCAAGGCAGTTTATTATTCCCTTATTTGTTCCACAAATATATACATACCAATACATGTCCCTCCTTTCTTCTCTAGTGAAATACCACCAACAGGGCCTAGAAATCCAGATTTCTATGTGAACATCAATGCATGTTCAGGGCATCTTTTCACTTTATGAACCTCAGATTCTTAGACATGCATCACATAGGGAAAAAGAACATACCCTCTGCCTGCCCTGATTTGGCAGTTAATCTTCTGTCATCTCACTTTTTCAGCTGCTTTTTAACATGTCCTAGTTTAACATGTCACTCCTCTTGCCATTTTCTCCCTTTGTCCTCAGCCCTCAGTCATTGCAAACTGAGTTGAAAGTGCAAAAGAGTTTGCACTCAGTGGTGGTGAAGAGGTGATGAAATCTTGCCCATCTCAGTAGGCTCAGGGAAAAAAATCAAACTTATGCAGGTTCTCCTAGCCCACGCATTCATCACCATTTATAACCTGTCATCTTGTCCACATGGTGGTCTGTCACACGTGTTCTGGTTTTCATCTGTGAAATGTTGGAGGGTATGAAAATGTGAAAAGAAATGAAGGAACTGTTATGAGGTGGGAGGTGAGCAGAGCACCTTCTAGTGCTCACTGAATTCTCAGCAGGCATAGGAATGAATCCTTTATTGCTTTGTATACTTCAAAACACAGTTCCTATTTCAAACATGGAATCTAGAGTTGCCATTATTGATGTATCACTCTGAGAACTGTCACCGTTGTTCCTAATTGACTGCTGGATAACTGAGGCAGAAGGGCAATGCCTTGTGGACTGGCTGAAGATTGCATGAGATAAAGCCTCCTTTAAAATAATCTACGATAGTTTTAAAATGACAAAAAGCAACTGTAAGTACTAATCTTAAATACAAGGACAAGCAGAATGTGCAATTTTGGCCTGGAAAAGTTGGATTCTGAGATTTTGTTCCAGCCATCCTGGCTGCAGGATTCTGGGAGTGGGAATCCAAATAACTAATTTTTCCAAGCTCTAACTTGTTTGGACTGTTCCACAAAGTCTTGTGTTAGTGTATATGATACCAACCTTTTACAGAGGTTCCTAATGAGATTTCCTTTAGGGTAATATGCCACAGTATAGATCAGAGACATTTTTAAAGAGTGATGTAAGTGGAATTTTTTTAAAAAAATAGACCAACAAAGGGTAGCTTCAGTTTGCAAGTCCATTGAAATGTGAATATAACACACACTTCTTGTAATACAGCTTTGCTTTGCTTCTTGCAAAGAAAGGAACAGTTAAAAAAAAGTTCAAAAAGAAAGGGCGGGAATGGAAAAAGAGACATGGTCAAAAACCCTTGCCTTCTCGCTCCTAGTATTTGGTAGAGGTTGCCTGGTAGCTGGAGAGACACCCATTAATTATAAGCCTGCAGATGTCCCTTTAAGGTTTGCTCTGCAGCCTGCAGACTTCAGCCTAAACACTAACTGTTAAAGATCTGACTTTATTTGTACATGTCTCTCTGCTTCTGCCACGTGGGGATTTCAAAGGCTGACAGCCCACTTCAGAGAGGCTGGGGAGTGGGGGCTAATAAGAGGAGGGGGGATAATTCATCTTGATGTGTAAGGGGGAAGAAAAGTTAAAGGGCTTGAACAACAAACAGGAAATGCCTCACTGGACTGCTATTGCTGCTGCAAATGCAGAAGAGGACCAGAAGCAGCAAGAGAAACAGCATTCTGGAGTTACCAGACCTTTTCTCAACAGCAGAAGTAGCAGAAGTCCCGTTGCTGCTCTGGTTGATAGTCATCCTCGCTGGGTTCCTTTTGGACTGCAACAAGGATCTCCTCCCCTCTCATTCTCAGCAGCATGCCAGGTGTCACTGCCCCTTGCTTGGTAATAGCAGGTAAGAACATCTCTCCTTTTTTTCCCCTATTGTTTTAGAAATCTTCCCGTCTGCCAAACTGTCAGAACATAGAGAGCCACAAACACACAGTCACTTTCATTCTCATTCCCTCTCTCCCTTTGGACCTCCTCAGATGTGAACAGTTAATCAATCCCACTTCTTTCAGTCTGTCTCCTGTTGAGCCAATCCTAGACAGCTTTAAGTCAACTTTACAGCCAGTGGGGTTTCAGTGACAGGAAATGTGATATTAAACCAAAAAAGAGAAAGAAGTATGGAGCACGTTGACAAACCATAGAACTGAGCACGTATTGAGAAACCATAGAATTAACCAATGTATAAGGAATGGTGGACTTTTATGTACTTCTGTAAACTTTGTTGGTTTAAAATTTTGCAAATGACTTTGGATAGCAAAGTTTTGGTTACGGGAGACTATGCTTTGTAAACAGCGCAGTGCAAGAGAGATCAAAGATTAAGTTCATGTTCTTGAAGATTTCTTAAAGCAGTTTGATTCTAACAAGTTCTGTTTTTCCTGACAAACTATTTCTATATGGGGTGGAGGAATTCAAGGAAATGGAAATGGAAGTTGGGGGTGGGAGAAAGGAAATGAAAACAATAATAATTGCTTGATGCTTTATGGGTCTCTGAGGGACAGTTTGACTAAAATATGCGGTCAAAGCACTAAAAAGAAGGGGGGCATAGGGTTGAAAAAGGCTGAGAAGCCAAGAAAGCTTGTCAAAATCACCCAAAGGAGAAAGACACTGCTGCTCATGTCTTTTGTAATTTTTGGCTGTGGCTCATAAATCACTTCTGACGGCTAGTTTTATTGAGTTCAATGAGAGGACTATGGAATATTCAGTTCAAAGTTAAAAATTCTGTCTTCCTGGTGGGGGAAGGGTATTCGTTGGAAATGTGCACACCATTATTGCATTAATGCCTGATTACAATAATCCAAGTTTACCAAGCAATAGTAGCACTCTGCATTCACATACCATGTTATTAAACCTTTCAAAATTATAGCATAGTATTACTCTTCTTTCTACACTTCCATCTGTACAGTGGTAGTAGTACTGGGAGTGATTTTTATGCAGCTAGTGAACAAGGTTTTTTTTAATACTTTCCAGACTTCTTTTACTATTGCAACAGTTGTTACAGAATTTGAACCCATAATTGCATAATTGAACCAACTGCTGTTAAAAATTTACTCAGATAAAACTTTGCAAGTCAATGGTAGCCAAAGTTGCTACGAAAGCAATCTTGGATCTTCAAAATGGTATTTGTTCATATTGCTGAGATACCTTCCAGGTTCTTGAAAGATGACAGGCAACAGAATATTCCCTTGTTTTGCTAGGTGGTTGGGCTTTCTTGTGCAATGTTCACTTAGCTCACAACTGAAGAGAAGATGGAGACTGGAATAGGCATTTTTACAATTTAACAGGAATGGTATATATGCATGCTGTTGATTTGCCATCAACTGATTGGCAATCATGTATCTAAACTGACTCTTTGAATAGAGGCGGTTTTTGAGATGCTAAGTGATACAGAAGTTTTGACTGCTATTTGATCCACAATGTATCTTTCAGACATGCAAGTACTGCTGCATGCTGCAGATAACACATGCTTTTGAGTTTGAGGTCGCCCCCCCCCATTCCACATGGTTGCTCTTTTGTGTAGATGCTGTCCTTAACTTCCTTGCAGGTGAAATTGAGATGGAAATAGAAAGAGTTCAGGGCAGGAGAGTATTGCTTTCTCAGGCTTGCATGTTGATCATACAACAAGAGAAAATTAGATAAAATTAGCTCAGAATAACTACCTTCCTCTCTTAAAAAGTCACTTCAAAAATGTCAGTCAATATCATGTACATAACATGAGTTGCCTGGCTACAAAGTTCTTTCTCCCAGTTAGTGTCAAATATGCTGGAAGTTTCCTTCAAGAGTAACCTGACACTAAGACTGAAATCCCAAGCATAAATTGTAGGAAGCTGAACAAACATGATGAAGGGTTGAGTTATTAGCTTGACAAGTCTACTATCTTGCAGTTCTCCTTTCTTTTGAAAATCAAGCAAAAATATATACACATTTGTGGCTTTTTAGGGTAAAGTATAATATTGCATGCTTTCTACTGCAGCTTTTAAACTGATGCAATACAAAGCACATTTTTCAAATATGATTGAACAAAAAAGACTACATAGCAGTCATAAATAAACCCTGGATGTAAGGTTTAGTATCAAAGGCCAAATTCTGCTTCCAAACACAGAGGTTTCATTGTCTCCATTCTAAGGTCAAAATTACAGGCCAACGTAAGTCAGTTACTTTGTGTTGTTGTGATGTTGTTGTTCTTGTTCTCTGATTCTTTTCTACTTGGTGATCGTGAACTCATATCTTCAATATCTTTCCTAGAACATTTCTTTTTGACCTTCTCAAGCATGCATGAAAAAGTGGGCTTCAGGTATTTGAAAAACACTACTAGATGGCTGATCTGCCTAAAAAGTATGCAAGATGTAAAAGACTGCTCATATAATAGCATTTGTTTCTATGTGACGTTGCTTTCTTTTCCTTCCTTTTTGCTATTTATCAAGGACTTTCTCATCTGATATGATAGAATAATCATCCAGGAATTTGTTCTGACAGGATAGCAGTTTTCCTAAGTTCTTCAGCAAGTGCCTCAAAAGTCTTGATTTTCCTGAAGTTCCATAAACCCAAGATATTATAAACCTGTTTGATATGGGAGTTGTATTTGATATTAAGCTTCAACCATTTTTGCTTGCTTTCACAAAGACAACTCAATACTTCCCCACACCCCCAAAATATTAGTTACCCATTTTTATTGTGTTAAATGGAGAAAATAACTATGGAAATCATTTACGGATAGGTTTCTAAAATATTCCATAGTTAAACATTTGGTAGACTAGGCGTTTTTCATACAAAGTAATAAATCCAGCCACAAAAACTCCTGTATTCCCTGAAGACACAATAAACTTTTATTGTCAACCGTTAAAGAAAAAGGTACATCATGAGCCTATTGTGGTGGCCTGTGGTTAAGCATTCATCTCACTGAAAGGAGCTGTGGTACAAAGCGTTTACCAACATAGTTTTGAATAATAGTTTCCAAATGATTCCCCTTTTGCATTTTATACTTTTATCTGAAAAATAAGCCTGTGCTTGCATTGAATTGCTTCCTAGTTCATTTCTGATTGCACATGATTCAACTGAAGGCATTAGGTGGGAAGTACAATATACCTGTCATTTTTAAAAACAATTTTTTCCCTCATATAAAGCACCTTGGCCACATACTTACAGCTGCTGAATCTATTATCTTGCGGAGGAAAACTGTTCCTGAAAAAAATTATTTCCTTTATAACATTGATAACAGATGGTTCAATGTACCATCCTGAGAGTCAGAATGACATTTCTATACATTAATTCTTCCTTTCAGTGAAATTCATTCAACAAGTGAGGCCAACACATTACTGTAAATCTGTACATATAGAAGTCATTTAGTTGTACTGATTTCATTTAAACTCAAGACTTTAACAAAGACCAAAGCCAGCCTTGCCATTAGAACAGAGTGAGACAACTGCTTCTGACAGATGAGATAAGGTGTCAAAAAAGGGAAGTAAATGTATTGTCACATTTTTACTAGCAGAGGTAAAGATAAACTTCAGGTGCCAAAAATAACTGCTGCAGCCTCTAGCACCTTACCCTCAGTGGCAGCTGTTATGTCCCATGCCAGCAAGCTAGTGAATTAGTGAAAGTTCACCCCCTTGAATACCTCTTTTGAAGTTCAGACCAAAACCTGTAGCAGAAATCACCAGTGCTCAGGCAATCAAATGCTTTGCCATGGTCACTGCCCCCCTGTTCTGCAACCCAAAACAGCTATATAACAAACATATATAACAAACTACTGGTAGTTTTGCCTGTGATATGTCATCTGAAGAAAAGCTGTTTCAGCCTTGTGGAGATGATGTGGGTTCTCCTACAGAACAATAACAGTTGCCTGGCAGCACTGCAGATCACCAGAAATTACTAAGAAAAACATTTCAAAATTACTCCTTAACTTGCAAATTGATCTGTTTACTCAGGCCTCATTGGTCAATCTACTTAAGGCTGCTAGTTCCTATTGCCTTCACAGCTCTTCAATGGCAAAGTATTCAAAGTATTGCTTTAAAACTGCAATATGCCCTACGGGTTCTGCATTGGTCAGTGGATCACATGCCACCTCCTCTCACAGGTAGAGCTGCCTAACACCAGATGGGACAGGAGTCTTATGCAAAACAGACTGTTCCTCCTGTGCTTATTTTCCAGAAGTAAACCCTACAGGAAGTACTGGCACATGCTCCCATGTATGTGTTTGTAAACCTGGAGAGAAGCAGTCTGCTTTTACTCAAAAAGAGTAAAAGCAAGTCATGCAGTCAGATCTCCATGTGTTTATATGAACATTAACCCTACTAAATGTAAGCTTCCTCTTAAGTGTGCACAAAGCCGTAATATAACAGTGCAGTCTTGTGCTCTTTACACACTGAATTCTCACTGAATTCAGCAGGGCTTAATTTCCAAGTAAGTGGATTTTACCCACTCAAGTTAACAGAAATTGGACTGCTGCCTTAGATTTAATGGCTGCAGTGTAAATTGCTAAATTCTCACAGGAAGATCTGGCTCATGGAAAGAGGGTGAGAGGAATTAACTGTTTCACCTAAAAATGCACAGGCAGACCAACAAGGATATGCTTGTACTTTATACAGAGACTTGTGGCCAAGACTCCTGTATAGACCTTGCTGCTTCTTAACAGTCATGCACTTCATCCACCTGCCATACAACATCCAGATTAATAGATGCTCTCACTTCTGATGACCTGTCAGACTTGTGTGTCAATGCTCTGTAAGGCAGACCACAGGCAGTAGTATGAATATCTACAGAGGGCAGGGGAAGGCTGTGTATCCAGCCGTGCATACTGAATAGTCTAGAATGACTGCAGCAGTAGCATTGCTCATAGTAGCATTGCTTATTTCCACTTATCAGAGGCCTGCCAGCATCCGTGCATATTGAATAAGTACATTCTGGATCTCTTGGAGCACTGCTGCTGGCTGCTAAGGCTCCAGACATTTGCTGAGTTGGAAGGATAGTTTGGTAACAAGTTGATCCCACTTTCACACTGATTTGTTTAAAGAAAAAAAAAAGCTAGTTTTCTCTCTCCATGTTAGATATTAATGGCACTCATAACTGCCCCTCTCTCCACATCCAAGTCATCGTGAGTAACTAGCCTCTCCTTTCCATCTACCAAAATGACCCAAACGATCTGTTAGTTTCTCTAACAGAGTAGGTATGATCTATGGTGCAGTATTTTCAAAGATGAAAGCCTGGCCCTCCTCTTGACGGAATGAATGATAACCACAAAAGCCTAAAGGGCCACCCAGTTCACTACCTGCCAGTATAGGAATGTACTGCTAAAGCACCCCAGCCTTTGTTAAAATAAATGTCCAGTGAAAACAAGTCCACTTTCTTTCTGGGTAGTCTGTTCCACAGCTCTTCCTGTCAGGAAATTATTCTTAATGTGCCGAGATGAGGACAAATGCACATGCGAGCATTCTGAGAACCTTGCGTACATTACCCTTCCTACAAAAACTTCGGTAAGTTTCCCAGTAAATGTTCTGAATAGCTTGTCCTCTCACACATGAGAACAATGCAGATACTGGAAGTCAACAGCTTAATCATTAACCTACAGAAACAGTGCCCAGTACGTTTCCCTTGCAGTACAATACCCACATAATGCCTTTAACAGGTGCCTTGGAGAAATAAAGTCTGAAGCATTACACAGCAGCTAGACCTTTCAGTATATGGAGACCAGTGTAAGCAGTCTGTCCACCTTCATTCCAAAAGAGATTTTGCATGGTTGCACAAATAAACTAGACTAGGAAAATGATTTCTAGTGAAATCATAAGAACAAACTGCACACCTCAAAGATCTCTTCAACATATTATGTGTTGGGACAAGTTACAGTTGACAGCTGAGATTGTGGATCTAGAAAACAGATTTTTCCTTCATATATATCTGCACTGCACCAGCTGTTTCTGGCAACATCGTAGCACTGCCCAATGACCTGAAAAGAACAAAACTCAGAGAAAGCACTACTCCGTAAGTTAATAGTAAGCCTGCTAAATCCGTGCACAATGATTCAACAGATATGTCCTCTTTAACAACGTCAATTACAATGGATTCTTTTGTGTTAGCACAATAGTTTCATCCACATTCAAAGAAATCCACATTCAAATAAATCAACACAAATCATACAAATCTGTTTCTAGGTATTTTCATATTGTTTCTGTACAATGAATGTATTGTCTCACACTCTGGAACATGCATCCATGGTAAAGATTAGCTGATTTTTTATGAAGACTGTGGAAGCACACATCGCATTGGCAGCAACAGATACTTCAACTTGTTGTAGTGTGCCTTCAAATCATCTCCAATTCATGGCAGCCCTAATGCAAACCTATCACAGGGTTCTTCTGGCAAGATTTGTTCAACAGGAGGGTATGTTCCCCTGAGGCTGAGGCAGTGCAACTTGCCCAACATCACCCAGTGGGTTTCCATGGCAGAGTAGGGATTCAAGCTCTGGTCTTCAGAGTCATTGCCCAATGTTCAAACCACTACACCATGCTAGCTTGGTATATTTCAACTGCAGTTTTTAATTCTGTATTTTGCTCAACTGTTCAATGGAAAAGGGCTATGAATCACCAGCAGTTTGAGCCAGATGAGTCAGAAAGCCATGCCCAGCATAACCACTTAAATGAGATTTATATTTGTCTAGGAACTTTATACATTCCATTATTTGGGTGTAGTACCAACTTCTGAACCTGCTTAGAAACTAAAAAGGTGGATTTTTCCTACTGCTGACTTCTGCTATTCCTAGGAACATGCCATCAAAAATAACATAACACTCAGATGAGCAATCTTTTTTTTCTTTCTTTTTTCTTTCTACTCTCTAGACTGTGCATAAGCTACTCCCAACAATCTTTTGGCTAATGCTTTAAAGAAATAAATCAGTTAAAAAACAAAATTAGACTTTTTCATTTCATTTTCCTACATATTCTGCAAACTCTGAAAGGTCAGGAACACCCCTCCCCCAAACTTCTCTCCCAATGGAATTCCTTTCCTAGTTTGGCACACCCTTCACACCTACCACTATTAGGCAGCACGTGTTCTCTCCAGCTACCGATAGCGAGAAAGAGGCAATCATGCAAGACAGAGACCGTTTCCACACTACACTGTTATAGCGCTATTATTTCACTTTCAACATCCTGTGGAATTCTGGGGTTTGCAGTTCACAGAGGCCAAAGAGCTCTCTGACTGAGATTTCTAAATGCCCCTCTCTAAACTGCAAGCCCCAGGATTCCACAGGACATTGAAAGTGGAACAACACCACTATGGCCATTTCCGCACTGGCCTGTTATAGCGCTGCGATTCCACTTTCAACATCCTCTGGAATCCTGGGGTTGGCAGTTTCGGGAGGGGCCGGCCGGCCCCTCCCGAAACTGCCAACCCCAGGATTCCAGAGGATGTTGAAAGTGGAATCGTAGCGCTATAACAGGCCAGTGCGGAAATGGCCTATAACAGCGTAGTGCGGAAATGGCCATAATTCACCTAGAACCCCTAACTTGGGGAAATCAATTCGCTACGAGTTTAGATCTTGGAATGATTACTTCCCCCACGCTGCCGTTGGAAAAACATGAGAGGGGCCATGATTAATTAAAACCCTGACCAAGAGAGATAAAGGAGAAACAGTAATTTTGCAGCAGTCCACCTATCAATAAAGCATACACCTGTATAAAGAGAAACTGAATAACGCTCGCTTCAACGTCTGACCTCTTCTACAGAGAAAGCCATGCCAGTTACCCGCCCCCACAACGCCTCAGCTACCCAACCCTTTTATCTGCGTTCCTAAACTCTCGGGCAAAACTGCCTTTCCTCCCGGCTGAGGAATCCCCGCATTCCCGCCCTCCTCCTTCCAGCAAACCGTTGGCTGAATATGACTGACAGTAAACGCTCAGCCAACCAACGGTTGCTTCGCATTCTCTCGCGCTCGCTTCATATACTCTCCCCTTCTGCGCGCGGCCCGTCGCGCCTGCGCTCTCTCCACGGCTGAAGTTGAAGTTTCGGGCTGCCGGCCGCGCGCTCCGGCATTGGTAGGCTTCCTGCCCGTGACGCTTTGGGAAAGACGGGGAGGGCGTGGCGGCTGGAAAGTCCCGCCCCTCCATCCGAGCGGTTGGGCCGGCTGAGGTAAAATTCTGGGTTCGGTTGCCGGTTTATCTGTACGAGATGGTCTGGAGGCGGCTAACCCAAGCAGACACCGCCTCGAAAATCGAGGGCGGGCGGCACGGCCTGTGGTAGGCCGCAGTGGCTGCCTGGGTGGGACGGGGACGTTCTAACCGGCCTGGAGAGGAGAGGAGAGGAGAGGAGGCGAGGCTAGAGCGCGAGTGAGTCGTTCTGCCATTTGCGGCCGGGTCCTTCTCTGGCCTCAAAGATGAAGCTGGTGCGGAAAGATATCGAGAAGGATAGCTGCGGGCAGGTGACGCTCATCCCGGAGGAGCCCGAGGACATGTGGCACACCTACAACCTGCTCCAGGTGGGCGACAGCTTACGGGCCTCCACCATCCGAAAGGTGCAGACGGAGTCGTCCACGGGCAGCGTGGGCAGCAACCGCGTCCGCACCACGCTCACCCTCTGCGTGGAGACCATCGACTTCGACTCCCAGGCCTGCCAGCTGCGCGTCAAAGGCACCAACATCCAGGAGAACGAGTACGTCAAGATGGGCGCTTACCACACCATCGAGCTGGAGCCCAACCGGCAGTTCACGCTGGCCAAGAAGCAGTGGGACAGCGTGGTGCTGGAGCGGATCGAGCAGGCCTGCGACCCGGCTTGGAGCGCCGACGTGGCGGCCGTGGTGATGCAGGAGGGCCTGGCCCACGTCTGCCTCGTCACCCCCAGCATGACCCTGACCCGCGCCAAGGTGGAGGTGAACATCCCGAGGAAGCGGAGGGGCAACTGCACCCAGCACGACAGGGCCTTGGAGCGGTTCTACGAGCAGGTGATGCAAGCCATCCAGCGCCACATCAACTTCGAAGTGGTCAAGTGTGTCCTTGTGGCCAGCCCCGGCTTCGTGAGGGAGCAGTTCTGCGACTATATGTTCCAGCAGGCGGTCAAGACGGACAACAAACTCTTGCTAGAGAACCGCTCCAAATTCTTACAGGTAAATGTGAACCTAGAAATTCAAAGGAGTCCTGTAGTATCTTCAAGGCTGAGAAAATGAATTGCTAATATAAGTTTTCCTGGGCCATTTTCGCACTATGCTGTTACAGTGCTATTATTCCACTGTCAACATCCTGGGATTTGCAGTTTAGGGAAGGACCTTGGCACTATAACAGCCTAGTCCCAAAATGGCCCTGGACTCCAGTCCACTTCATCAGTTCTTCTCAATCTCAAAGGGACCTCTATATCTTTTTGTAATGAAATAGATCATCACAGCTATGCCTTTGCGTAGAAATTCAAGGCGCCACAAAATGCAATTGTAATGATTTTGGTCCTAGTTTAAAGTTTGAAGGGTGGGTTTGGGAATTTTGCTTGAGGACTACCAGTTGGTGCATCACCTTCCTAGTAGCCCCTAGCTGTGGAATCCTGGGAGTTGTAGTCCAGAAAACTTTTTTTTTTTTAGCACTACAGTAGGAATACAGAGGAGTATTCCTAGTGTAGGAGTTGTGTGGGTTGGATAAATGTCTGCTTATCAAACTTTGTTAGAGCAGATAACAAAGTATTAAAAGGTATGTTATAATTGTATATTTGTGTTAATTGTGTTAATTAATTCATTGGTTCCCAAACTTTGACCCTTCAGATGTTTTGGATTTCAGCTCCTAAGATTCCTGACGGTTGACCAAGCTGCCTGAGGTTTCTGGGAGCTGAAGTTTCAGAAGGACCAAAGTTTGGGAAACACTGAACTATTCTATAAATTAGAGGTAGGAGCCATATGAATCTACATATGTCATTAAATGCTGTTGTCCTCACTGACTGAAACTGCAAGATATTGCAGATAGCAACATCCGGACAGCAGCACATGATTCATCCTCAGTTTAAATACATATATAACAGCAAAAATTATTTGCGATAACAAATTTCTGTTTTCTAATAGTAGTAGGTAAAAAAATGGTACCCAGTTTCTTTCCTGTGACATGCATTATGATTTTAGTCTGTTCATGGTAAATAATTAACATTTATAAGGTGAATGAGTTGGCATTTGCCTTTGAAGGCTTCAGTCGTAAGCATGCATGCTTTAAAAGAGCATTATCTGACTTATGGCTCTCTTACGTTGGACTACAGCTACCAACATCTCACACCATTGGTTATGCTGATGAGATTTGCAGTCCAGCAACATAGAGACTCTTCTATTCTTTACCCCTGCCTTGGAGTAACTTCTGCTAAAATCTGTGGGACTTGCTTTTGAATCAGTATGTTTATAATGAAGTGGCAAGTCAAACAGAAGGGAAAATGAAAGGTAATAGATTATATTTTTATTGATTCATTTACATTCCACCTTTTTCCCAAAAATAGGGCTCAAAATAGCTTACAAATTATTAAAAGCAGTATGAATTGATATTAGATTAACATTCTAAGATACTTCATCTAATTCAGTGAGTCTTCTGATTAAAAGATGAGACCCACTGAATTTAGTAGCTAGTCTGTATCCTGATTGGAAATCTGCATATGTTTAAAGTTTTGTTAGTGACATATAAACAATTCAAAGAGTGGTATTCTGTGATATTATTTACTATGTATACTGCCCAGAGTTTATTCATGCTAATGAAAAGTTGATAGCATTGATAGTTCAGTCACGTTTGTTCATGATATACCATATGCTACTGTACGTAAGAAATTCATTATCCTTTCAAATTGTATGCATAGCCCCCCTTTGGAACTGTATATCCTTGTAGGCTGACACAGCATTTAGGATGACAATACTAAAGCATTTAGCGTGAGAAGTAGTAAAATTAATATAAACATAGTTGTGAAGTATGGCAGAATAAAATATTGCTAATTGAAAACTGGATTTGCTTGTATATAAATTCATCATATCTTTATTTAACTTTTAACTGCTTGTACAACTTTGAAAGAAGAAAGCAAGCAGGCTTCTAGCTCCAATGTAGTGGTGCCGGGATTAGGATTATTCAACTAGATATATGACAATATATGCCAGTAATTTATCTAAACTAAAATACTTATGTGTGTTAGAATAGATATCTTTGAAGCAGCGACCAGTACGTGTATTTTATTAAACTCTTTTTAGATAATAAAATGTGGAACACAGCTATTAAAGGACTGCCTGGATTTAGAAGTCCTTGAGGCTAAGGACGTCTTTGGGACTGTGGAAACAGATTCCCATAACTGTAGTACTATACACATTGGAAATTGAGGACTTAGACACTGTTCTTGGTCCTCATAATGTTTTCAAAGTAGTTTATCTGAAATCTCATCCTGTGTGTATTTCCTCAAAGGTAAGCCTTACTAGATATGATGAGGCATTTCCTAGTAAGCATGCTTAGCATGTCAGTCCAGAATTCTTTTAAAAGATGCTTCCTGTATACATAGCATGAGCATCAATAAAAATGTTAAAACAAGTAAAGTAACAACTTGGCTACTTAGTAAACTGTATTATTTTAAATACATGTAGAAAAGGCAGGGCTATGGCAGAGTTGAATCCAGATGCAATTGCAATTCCATGTATCTATAGTAACTGAACATACAGCATTACTTAAATATGTAGTGATGTTTAAGATTACTAAATTTTTTCTTAAGCAATAAATCTAAAAACTTTTACCTGAAGTACATACTCTATTCCAAGGAAATCACATATCAAAAGAGAAACAACTTATTTTCAAGGTAGTTAGTATATGCTTTTTGGATTTTTTGTTCTTTAGGTACACTCTTCTTCTGGACATAAATATGCATTGAAAGAAGCTTTGTGTGATCCTGCTGTGACAACTAGACTTGCTGATACTAAAGCAGCTGGTGAAGTGAAGGCCTTAGATGATTTCTACAAGATGCTACAACATGAGCCAGACCGAGCTTTTTATGGACTTAAGCAAGTGGAAAAGGCCAATGAAGCCATGGCTATTGATACCTTATTGATCAGTGATGAACTTTTTCGACATCAAGATGTGGCTACTCGCAGTCGGTATGTTCGACTAGTAGACAGTGTGCGGGACAACATGGGCACTGTTCGCATTTTCTCTAGTCTGCATGTGTCTGGAGAACAGCTTGGACAGCTGACAGGTGTAGCTGCTATTCTGCGTTTTCCTGTTGCTGATATTTCTGACCAGGAGGACGAATCTAGTTCTGAAGAAGATTGATGGTGATTCTTTGTACATTACAATAGAATAAGGCAACTTACAGTGAAGCGACTATTCATCCAAGTTATTATACACTTCTGTGCCATGCCTTATTGAAGTGAACTTGAGTATAGTATATTTTTTAATTGCCTGGTGAGGTGAGCATCTAGTGTCCTGCTTATTTAAATACAGTTCCCATGGTGCTAGAGGTAATTATTGTTCTAGCAAAAATGAACTGGAATACTAATTGAATAACACCACTGGTATTTGTGGAACATGTACACAAACAATAAAGTGACACCAAGAAAGAAGATCGGTCTTGCTTACGTATTTTCTGTATTTGTAAAAAAATCTTCATATGTTTTCTTCCTCACAGAAATCTTGATCCAAAGCCAAGAGTGTGTAGTATGTGGGAAAGATTGAGGTGGTGACACAAGTCTTCTGACTGAATCTTAATTTCCCCTCTAGTTGATATTTTCAGACTTTTAAACACAACATCTGACCATTTAAAATTTTGAATATAATAAAATTCCTAGAGACTTAATCAGAACTTCATGGACATAGTTAATGGGCAAGTGAAGTCATGTGGGGCCTATCTTTGAGCTATCTGTTTCTATTAAATACATTTGTAATGGGAAATATATATAGTCAAGCTATTATAATTATTGGTTTAGTTCCAGTGGAATTGCAACTGAAGTGGTTCTGGTTCAGGCCAATAAAGGTTCACTAACCAGTTCAGCGTGTGCATAACTGATTCCATTCCAGTTCACATGGGAAAGTTGAAATGCAATTATGTAATTTATACAGTGTGCCTGCCGTATATGCAGGAGTTCTGTTCAAGGAGCCCCTGTGTAAAACAAAACGTGAGCATCATATCCCATAGTAGTCAGTGGTAGCAATGTGCACATGCCTGCAGCACTGTGGGCATGTGTGCCCATTGTATCCATTGACTATAATAGGATGTGACGCTTCCCACGACCTTGCATTCATGCATGCAGAGGTTGCATCGGAAGAGAGCACACTGTAATAATCATTAGTACTCATGTGGGGCAAGCAGTAGTGAAAACTCTTGGAGGTCTGAAATTGCTGCAGTGAAGTGTCAATGAAACAAAAAAATAGAAATAACATTTTATTTTTTGCTATTGAGCTTTAATTGTATAATCAGGCTTACAGAACTGGTGAAAAGGCAGCTGCAATACTGTTAAAGGGCATGGAATGGCCCAGGACCCAGTGATCTATTTGTATTTCCTGCAATTGCACACCCCACTTTTCTGCTGCAGGTCATTTTGTATCATAAAAATCTGTTCCTGAGTACTGTGAAATGTTCTAGAGCAGGTTTGTTGCACCACAGAGGACTGGTGGGAAAGGGAAGAAAGTTGCAGTTCTTCTAGATAAAAATCAGTGTTGTTATTCATTTCAGTTATTTAATAAAAATAGGCAAGCAAAGCACTTCTCATTTTAGTGTGTTAAAAACATTTTTAATTCCACTGAAAGCAAGATCCTACATTTGATGGAGCCCAGAAGTGGTAACATAACCTGCACCCACATACCACGTGCTCAAGTTCAAACTAGGGATTCCTTCAGTTTTCTTGGCTCTTGGGAGAGCGTGCTGACATATTACTGATTTATTAAAGCCTGGTCTGGTTTAACAGCCTGCTGTACTGTGCACTTGCTCTGTAGAGAGTTATGAAAATCTGGCTGCTAAAGGTGGATTAACAGCACACATGCCACCTGCATAGGCTGGCTGAGCACCGTAGCATGGTGGAGGCACTCTGCCCACAGAACTACTATCCTCCTGCCTTCCTTCAAGGCATGTACTGTACAATCTTTCTCCTTCCAGCAAGATTTATGATAACACCTGTTTGTTTAAAGGGATCCTGGACTCTTGATTATATTTTCTGGTTTTCCAGTCTTTCCATATTGTTTTCGTCTGTTCCTGCCCCAGTTTTGGGTTTACATATTAATATCTACCTCAAACATGAATTTAGTTTCAATAGAGACCTTTGTTTTTTCAGTAATGGGTTAGGTTCTGTTCTGTTGCTGAGAAAATGAGTTTGTCAGTTTTGGTTCAGGTTTGGTTTGATTTCCTTATTATAACGCTTATATTCATGCTGGTTTGGCTAATAAAAAATCATTTTAAGAGAATACCATATTAAATAAAAAGCAAAAACATATGTTTTAATAAAATTTTGGCAACAAGATTATTTTTATGAGGATTTTACTAATCTCGCTAATGTGGCCTCATAATTTATTAAGAGTAAATGGATAGTTGAATTAAATGAATGAAGGAGTAAGTCTGAAAAGAGTCCAAGAGCCTTTTTCGCTAGTGAGTAGACAAAATGGTCTTAGGTTTCACTTCTAAGCCTACTTTTCAGAGGACAAGCTCCTTTAAACTGGATGTCCTTATTTTCAGATAGATGTTAAGACACTGGGATATTAGCAAATTTTTCTATTTGTGCTGGGCTAGATTCTTCTCTGAATGTATCATTCTTATTTAGAGTTCTAGGCTTAAGGCCAGTTGAGGAATACAAGCAGCTATTCATATGTGTCATTCTGAAGGGCATACTACTTCAGTTTAGAAGTACTGTATCTCTGTTCATAAATATTAGATGAGCGAAGTGTGGCCTTCCAGATATAGTTGGACTGCATCAGTTTTATCCAGTATCATCAGTGATGAAGTATGCTGTGAGTTCCAGTCTCACAACATCTGGAAGGGCACACTTTACCCATCCCTGATGTATATGTTCCTACAGTAGGGATAGGCAACTATCACCCTCCGTGTGTTTTAGACTGCAGATTCCATAATGCCTCCTCATTGGCTGTGCTGTCTATGGTTGATAACAGTTGTTGCCCAAAAGTATCCAGAGGTGTATTGTTGCTCATTCTTGCCTTACAGTAAATGGGAAGGACCTCTTTAAACACCCAGAGCAAAATTTGATTTTATCAAATTTCTCCAAGGCTCTGTTCCTGTGAAGAGTTGAGCCAAAGGCTCAAGAGGAGAACCAGACCAGTTCTTAAGCATTAGTAGAGGCATTTAAAGCTTTCAGAATGAGGAAAAACACAAGGTGAGAAACCTTATGTTGTGGAGAAAGAGATATAGCTATCGATGGAAACCAGAAGGATGGATGGAGATCCCTTGAGGGGCAGAAGCTCCCCAACTCTGTTTTTACAATATGCAATTATTTTATTGGGACTAATTCATGGTGAAGATGAGCACTGCAGTTTCTTTTGTTACACAAGTAACTTTCTCGATGTAGTTGGCAAAAGAAAAAAAAATGAAAGTATTGTACATGTCAGACCAAACCTCCATGCTGTGAGCTTGTCCAAAAATTCATTCTGGCTTTCCTCTCTGAAATGGCACATCACACACACCAAAAAAAGAAAAATCCATAATTGAAAATATTTATTAAAACAAGGGAGAAACAAATCCATAATAAGCAATTAAAGATTTGGGCCATTTTCAATCTAAGACCTATCTGTGGTTGCTGGCACTTGTCATCTATCCACCTCCCCATGAGCACTGCTGGCGTAATGGCTGTTTGTTAAAGAGCATCAGTATTGCCAAATCTTCAAACTTTGGCTCGTTTAATATATTTTGGATTGATTCTCACAGTCTTCTAGGAAGCACAGCTTTCAGTTTGCCAGCAGGCTAACTTACAAAACTGCCTTTTGTAATTTGATTTAATAACCCTTTCTTCCTTCATCAAGAACTGTAGTAATTTTTTAAAAAAAGCTATTCCACTGAATTTATATTAAAGTATATTGGTCTTTATTTGAAGTACTACGTATCTTACAGGAATATATTTTTGTTTCAAGATGTAGCTAGATAGTAAAAGAAAGGTAACACCTAGGTAACAGTCCTGTACTTAGGTAGGCCCAAGTTCCACCAAACTTAACGCAGGCAATGGGTAGCATGTATAGGATTCCACTGCTAGTATTTTCAGGAGAAGGGTAAAATTTCTTCAGGACAACGCTGTGTTCTAGTACTAACTCTTAGTGTGTTGGAGGTTGGTATTTGATTTAAAACATACTACCTTTTTCATGTTTGATTTCAGGTATGGACAGTTAAGAACATTTAACAATTCCTTAGTGGTGATAAGATTGGGGTATCAAGGGCAAAAAAGATGTTTAAAAATTGTTGAATGCTTAAACTTTCAAACTAGATGTTCACAATTAGAGAGAGCAAGAATGACTGAACCTAACATGACTTCTCTATAAATGAAGGAAGAATTGCATACATGGAAGGAGTTGTTGTAGAACAGAGGTGGAGAACATTTAACCCTCCAGAATTACCCATAATTTCTTATCATTGGACAGTTTGGCTTTGGGGAGCTGAAATCTAGAATATTTGGAGGCCCATTATACAATTTAAAAGTATGTATGATGTTTTGCCAATTGTAGCCTTATTTTCCAGTTACTACCCTGTAGCAATGCCTTCAGCCCTAAAAACCACTCATGTAGAGCCTGAGGGCCCCTTTCATAATACACAGTTATAGCACTTTGATTCGAGTCTTTCTTCCAATGAACTGAAGGCAATGTTAAAAGCATCCTCTCTTCCATTACAGTCTTGCAACAATAAAGACAGTGATTGTTCCCATGTTCACCCAATGGGTTTTGTCAGAGAATAGAATTTGAACTTAAGATGTGAAAATACCTTTGTCACATTTTCACTGTGTTTTTCTGAATTCACTCTGCATCTTTTTTCTGCCCTTGATTCATATCTGGTTGCAAAACTTTGTGAGGTGGATTTGGAGGTGGGATTTGCATGTATTTTGCTGTGAATTTTTCCTAAAGAATAGACTTCTTGTGTGTTTTTCTTAATATATGTGCTTTTCTTTACATGAATTTTCCCATTGACTAAACCACTTTTCTCCACATTTGTTTTTGAAGATATGCCTTTCAAACTGTAATGGATTCTCTGTGAATCGATCACTTCTGATTTCTTTCCAATTATGGGGAATCAAAAAATGCTCATTTATGTTCTTGCAGACCACAAATAGGGTTCATTCATTTAACAAAAACAAAAAACAGTTAATATGGTTTTCTTTTCAGTTGAACAAGCTGCATTTTCTTGAGCTGTACCCAGCAAAGGCTTCTTCCAAATGCTTATAAGAAGATGCCAAGCTCTTGCTTAGTATATTTATCAGTCACTGTAAATCTATGACCAAGGCAAATAACTTTGTATGTTCTAGTGAATAAAGCCTTTATTCACTAGATTTGATCAAAGTATCATACTAGATCTGACATGTCTTAATTATGGAATTTGAGCCTTTTGCAACGGCCATAGTTCTGATTTGCTCTACTGGGCAGTTGTCTCTTTTCTCATAAAAAGAATTCTAGCTTTTATGGTTTATTGGCAGTTGTCCAGGATGTCAGTTTCTTCTTCTGCAAAGACTCAAGATTAAGGCAGGGAAGCTAGAAGAAAGTTTAATCAAAAGTTCTTTTATGGCTTATGGGAATAAATAGACACATTTGAATTCTTAGCTGGAAAAACAGAAAGCATTGTACAAGGCTTTTTTGGAAATATTGGTGTTTAGCCAACTGTGAAATTAATAGCCATATGAGTTTCAGTTGTGGCTTTTAAAAATATTTCAGTACTAACACAATGTCAAAAGGACCCCAGGCACCAATTTTCAGCTGGCAGTAATTTCTCAGATATACCATGTCTATATGGCTTTAGTAGCAAACTTTTTTTTTTTTTTTTTTTTGCAGCAATGGTCAAGAGCTTAGAGCAGGGGTAGACAACTGTGATGGACTAGGGGCCACCTTTGTGCTCCAGGAACGTTCTGGGGGTCACAAATAACTGCCCAAGAATACTTTAAAAAGTGAAAGATAGAAGTGGCGAGGAGTTCAACTCTGGTTTTGAAAAACAATGTCCGATAGGTACAACAGGGGTACAGCCGGGGTAGGGAGAGACACAAAATTAGGGCATTGCCTCCCCTAATAAGAATTCTTTCTCTCCTTCAATGAAATTTTCCTTTATTCTCCATATTTCTTAATACCGCAGAGATTGAAGGCTTGAAAAAATCCTCATCTAGAATTGTTCTGTTTTCTGTGCTTGCATTCCCTTTTTCTGTGGAAGCCTAAGCTGTGTTGCTAAATGTTCAACTGAAGTTTTAAGTTACTGCAAGGCTAGATGTTTGAACCACTGAAGGAAAATTAGTTAAGAAGACAGAATCCATATGAGGGGGGCAATTCCCTCATTTTGCCCCCATGGTAGCTGTATCCTCGCAACTCATTGGAAATTTGACATTTCCATTTTTGGAGGCTTTCAGGAAAGGCAGTCAAAAATTTCTTTGCCAGAAATGGGGATAGTCCAGTGAATCTGCAGGGAAGGAGGACCAGATATACAACTGTGAGGTCTGCACTTTACTCACCAAAGCTTAGAACATAACAAGCACATGAAATGAACATAAAATGAACAAAGCAGAAGAAAACTGTTTGTGTATGTAGACCTGAGAGAAAGGGCTGAATTTTTCAAGGAGCCTGAGATGCAAAATGTGTGAATGAATGAACTCATCATGCTTGCTTAGGTTCCATGAAGGAAGGGCGGCCTACCGACTGTCACAAATAGAAGGCAGTTGTTTTCATCATGGTAAGCATGTCCTTTCAAGAAGTATTTTATCCACAAAAATGTCCCAAAGCAATAGTTTTCAAATCAATCCCTTCACATATTCATAGAATCTTAGAGTTGGAAGGGATCACAAGGGGCATCTTGTGTCCAATCTTCTGCAATGCAGGAATACACAACTATAGCACTCCTGAAAGATACCAATCCAAACTCTGTTTAAAGACCTCCAGTGATGGAAAGTCTACCACTCTCTGAGTCAATCTCTTCCACTGTCAATTCTTACAGCAAGAATAGTTTTTCCTAATCTTTAGGTAGAATCTCTTTTCTTCTAATTTGTAACGAGTGGTTTGTGTTCTAGTCTCTGGAGCAGCAGAAAACAAGCTCATTTCATCTTCTACATGACATCTCTTCAGATATTTAACAGTAGCTATCATGCCACTATTTGGACATGGGGCTGAATCTACTGTTTATGTCTTTTTATTGTTTTTGTGTGCCTTCATGGTGGTCTTGTCATATGCTTTTCTTGGCAACATTTATTCAGATGACAGTTTGCTATTGTCTTCTTCTAAGACTGAGGGAACGTGACTTACTCTAGGCCACCCAATGGGGTTCCATGACTGAGTGGGAATTCAAATCCTGGTCTCCCAGGGTCCTAGTTCAACACTCAGATCATTACACCCTTATTGAACAGAAGCATATAAAGATGCCATGCACATGCAACTGTGTCTTGTGGGTTGGTGGCTGTGTTATGTACTGGATGACTTGCAAGCCACAATCTTCACTCTGGGGTAGACAGTAGGTATTATTTGTATGAAATGCAAGCAACACAGCACACTTCTCCTGAAGTTGCTGAGACTAAAGCAGACATGGAGTTTAAGCTTTTTATAGATACAGTTCCAAATTTTAGGTGTGATTGAAGAGGATCATAATCAAGCTGTGATTGAAGAGGATCATAAATCCAGTATCCACCACCACCAACTTCTCCAGACAGTTACCAGACCAGCATTTAGTTCCAGCTTCTCATCCTTTAGGCTGGTACATATTTCCTGCTTCTAATCTTAGACATAATAGGTTGTCAAAACACTCTCCTTTTCTAGTTTTGCTTTTGCACACTCTGGTCTTTCCCCCTCACTGGATACATAGTAGCAATAGTCAATAAAGCATTTAACCAATAGATACTTTGTAGTGATACAGGCAGGCTTCAAACAGATACATTGTTGCAATCAACAGTTAGCACTTGATACTTTGTAGCCCTACAATGAAGCTTAATGGAGTTCTACATCAGTACTTCTACACTGACTACAATACACTATTCCAATACACATCCAGGAAACCTACATATGGCAGGAGCTATGCATCTTGACAGGCTGATGTGCACTGTAATGTGCAGGAGTGTGGCTAAAGGCTTGATTAGAAATGTGAATCACAGAGGTGGAGGACAAGCATTCCAAAAATACCATTTCTCATTCTCCCACCCCATTTTCCCTGAAGCTTTGTTTTACGAGGATGGTTGCTTGAACATTAACAAATTGTTTGGAGAATGCAAAATTCAGTAGAAAGTGAAAGGTTTCACTCTGAGTTAAAACATAAAGTAGGATGGCTAGCCTTGGGTATTGGCTTACTGTCCAACATTTCAAAAATGAAAACTGGGACATGTGTGGCTAAGCGATGTCAGAGTGTGGTAAAGATGGCAAAATGATGAAGAACACACAAGCAAAGAGGGGCTATGGCAGTTTGCTTTTGCCTGACCTTTCTGAGAAGGGCAAAATTCCACCACCTCTGTTCCTTCCTCCCCCTGCTGAGCTAACTGAGTGCAAACTAATTTAATTTACTGAATCGAGAGTACAGCCATTGAAACTTTTGAACTGAGCTTAAGCAATTGAAGTAAGCTGAAGACAAAAGGGGAAAGTGGGAAGAGACAAGAGAAATAGGAATATTTTAAAAAGCAGCTAAAAAAATGGGATGACAGAGGACTAATCAGAAGTGTTGCTGCCCAGCTGGGACAGTTAGAAAGTGTGTATTTGCATAGTCTCAGAATTCTGTTTCTTGCCCATAGTAAAATGAAACTAATCATGTATAACTGGAAGAAATAAATATACTCCACTCCCCGATCCAAAGTTTTTCATTCTCTCCCTCCAGAGGTTGTATTCAGTGGCCCACTGAGCACACCAAGGGCCTTTCCTCACTACACTATTGTGGTACTATTATTCCATTTTCAACATCCTATGGAATCCTGGGGTTTGCAGTTTAAGGAGGGGCATTTGGAATTTTCAGCCAGAGAGCTCTTTGGCCTCAGTAAACTACAAACCTTAGAATTCCACAGGATATTGAAAGTGGAATAATAGCACTATAATAGTGTAGGCTGGAAAGGCCCATAGGCCCATTAATCACAAGTAGAGTAGATCCATTGAAACAATGGGACTAATATAAGTCTTTACAGTGGGCCCTTGGTATCCACGAGGGTTTGGTTCCAGTACTCACCACGGATGCCAGAATTCATGGATGCTCAAGTCCCATTAGATACATTGGAGTAGTAAAATGGCATCCCTTGTATGAACTGGCAAAATCAAAGTTTACTTTTTGGAGGGTTTTTTTGAGGGGGGCAGGAATATTTTCAAACCATGGTTGGTTGAATTTATGGATGCAGAATCTATGGATACAGAGGACCATTGTACTTGTTGTGTGGCTTCAGGTTGTTTCTGACTTATGGAGACCCTAAGACAACCCTATCATGGGGCTTTCTGGGGCTGAGTGTGTGTGATGCACCCATGGTCACCCAGTGGGTTTCCATGGTCCAGTGAAGAATCGAACACTGGTCTCCAGAATCATAATCCAGTGCTCAAACAACTCTGTGATGCTGACTCCAAGCTACAATTGATAGAGTAGGTCTGCTTTAGTTGGGGTTAACAATAGGATATGGGCCTCAATCTTCATTAGTTTACCTATGGTTTCTCCCTTGAACTTTTTTCAAGGGAGGGGGGAATATTATCTCAAATCTCAGGGTTGCCCTAAGTATCCTAACACCTTCTTTGTGTTCATGGTGATATTGTTTTTAGCTACATAAGAACTCACACTTGGAGAATGAGCTTGCTACAAGCAAGCAGGATACAATACTTCGCAAACTTCAGACTACTCTGAAGTTTAGTTATTATGGTATTTTATTGACATTCCAGTTAAAGCCATTCTGTTAAAACATAACACTGATGTGAAAAGAGTTTGAGGAAGTTACTTCTTTTGGACTACAGATCCCAGAATCCCCAGCCAGCATGTCAGCTAGGGACTGAAGAAGCTGAAGCTTTAAACCATAACCAATCTCTAGGTCGGGGGTTGTTGATATTGTTCTTACCAAAAGAGCAAAACTATCAAAATATCTCCATTTAACTTCCTTTACCATAAATAATTTTTTGAGTGTGTGTGCACATACCAATTCATGGTTTGTGTGTGTATGTGTGTGTGAGCACGTGTGTGTTTGTGTTTTCTTAGGAATCATAAGACTATTAATGGAGGCAAGCAGACTTTTACAAGCAATAATTCTGTTCTATCAGCTTTGACTACTGTAAAAGGCACTGAAAGCCTTGATTACGGCCTCATAAAATGCATTGTGAATCCTTGCATCACTTAATTATCAACAACTATTTATGAGCTGTACTCTTCTCTGGGGAGTGTAATCCACAGAAAACAACTCCACTACAATACCCACTAAAAGGAACAGGAAGGGTGAAACACAAAGTTGTATTATTTCACATCTCCTGTGTACTTTATTCTATCTGACAGACACAGCTATGCACATTCTTCCATATTTTTTTTCTTTCACAGCTGTGCTGCACCTTATTTTGTCTTTCAATGTTGATGTAAAAGATACAATGACCTTCAGTGGCCCAGTGGAAGATATGTTTGGATACACTGTTCAGCAATTTGAAAATGAAGAAGGAAAATGGTGAGATTATTTTTATATTCATTCCACAGACACGCTCCCCCCAAAAAACCGGAAGCTGCACAAGCTGTTGGATCTCCTATTATAAACATGCTTGTTTTCCCTTGATAGCTCTGTCCTACTGCTTCTGTTTAACGAAAAAAATTGGAAAATTCCAGCATTCTCTCTCCTCCCCCATCCCTCCCTCCAGTTCTAGAGCAAGTGGGGCTTATATAGCATAGAGTTTCATTTTCCTTTAAATGACAAAGCCTTCTCTTTCTTACTTAAAGTCTCACCACTTGCTCCTGTGTTATTTAAATGCATGGCTATAAATACCTTTGATATCCAGGTAACCAGATCATGTGACCCAGGACAGTTCCCAGCATCATCAGCTTTATAAAAGACCCCACTTCTCAGACCTCCTCTCTTCTTCACCATTTTTGCTTTTACTTCCTTCTCTCTGACCATGCTTCACATCTCCACCAAGAAGATGGTGAGTTAAGAACAAAGCTACTGTCTTGCCTTACCTATCTGTTAGCTAGTTAGGATCCAGGCTCCCCAATGCATATGTAATGGTAAAATCCATTAGTAAATTTTTCTACGTTTGTAACCTGAAACTGCCCGCCTTGTTTTTTCTAGTCAGTTTCAGTTCAAGGAAGCAACACAGAGATTGGGGCATGGTTTTTCTGCTACTCTACTAAAAGAAGGCTAATTCCTAACAGTTTTAGCTTCCATAGAATTTCTCAAAAAGGGCTAACACTTTGGAAAACTCTAGCTCCTAACAAGAAACAAACTCTTAACTGCAAGAATCCTAGAATCCTGTCAGAAATTACCAAGAAGATAACTGTGGTTTCCTTTCTTCTACAGGGTGCTTATAGGGTCTCCCTTAGCTGGTCAACCCCAGAAGAAAACGGGTGATGTCTATAAATGCCCTGTGGGCAAAGGCAATGGTTTACCATGTGTAAAATTAAACTTGCCAGGTAAGAGAGTAAAGAGCTTGTCAGAAACTTGAGAACACACCCAGCACAGGAATAGTGAAGGCCTTGTCTATATTTTCTTCACAACTCTTGTGTTGTCATCTTAGGATCACTTTACAAATTGAAAGTCTTCACATTCTGAAAAGCCATGGGTAATGCATTTATTCTTTATTGCTCCAACTGAGTAAGGTCAAATCATAACAAAGATGATTTCAGCTAAATCTTAGGAAGAATGTTCTGATGGTATGACCTGTTTTAACAGTAAGACAAATTGCCTCAAAAGGTAAAGGACTCTCCCTAGTTAAAAATTTGGATGGATGCCTCCCAGGAATACTAGCCCTGTTGAGGCATTCACTGGAGTGAATGAGAACTCTGAGGCCCTTTCTGCACCTCACCTTGCTCTATTGTCATCTGGGCATCATCTGTGTCCCCAACACTCCCCTCAGCACCCAACTGGCTGCCTCTGGAAGGGAGCAGTGACACACCTCTTCCTTCCACACTGTAGCCAGCCTTCTTCCCAGCTGCAGTGAGGAAGGAAACGCATGCTCGTTCTTCCAACCCTTCTGCATAGCCAGCTGCAATGGAAGCCTCGCATGATCAGGGGACGTTGACAGAGTTTTTCTGTCAATGATAGACCCTTTGATTGTGCTGGCTGGCGATGTGAAAAAGGTGAGACCACAACTGCATCATGCAGAAGTGTTGTCGCAATCTTACTCCTCTCATGTCCCCATGCTAGGATGCTGTCATCCTGTGGAAAGGGCTTAAGCATTTAGGGGGACGGGTTCACACATATTAGCCCTGCTTACTAAGGGCCCTTCTGCACTGTTATAGTGCTATTATTCCACTTTTAACATCTTGTGGAATTCTGGGGTTTGTAATTTACTGAGGCCAAAGAGCTCTCTGGCTGAGAATTCTAAATGCCCCTCCCTAAACTGAAAACCTCAGGATTCCGTGGCATGTTGAGAGTGGAATAATAGCATTATAATAGTGTTGTGTGGAAAGACCCTGTGTCTCTATGTACGTGCTACTTCATGTGAGTCCCCAACTAACACTAGAAACTCAGGCTGTTCAGCTAACCTGCAAGCAAGTATAAATGGAGTATCTCCTTAGACATTGGTTATTCAATGCAGCAAAGTCAGGGACAGAGAAAATGTGTGTGTTGTGTAATGCCTCTTTAGGAGATGATCTGAGAAACCCTTGGTACCATCCAGCTATGCTAGCTTTCAGCTTTAAAATGAATACTTTCATTTTGGCGGAGAAGCAACTGGAGCCACTAAGGCCTATGTCACCTCCTCAGAAGGCCCAGTTTCTCAATTCTCCCCCCCACACACACACATACACTTTTTTTTCCTTACTTTATTTGAAAATGTGGACCTTTGGAGAAGAAGAGGAGTGCCCAACTTTTTCGTCATACCTCCAGGATCTTCTCTCACTTTCCATGGCAGTATGTCTCTGTTTTTGCAATGAGACTAAAGAACTTGTTCTTGAGGCCAGATTGGTTTCAACATCCAACATGATTTTGCATGGGTCATTTTACATATAAAGGAAACTACTTTTTTCCATAATTATTCACCATCCTAGTCCCTATAGAAATACCAAATATGCTGCCAATCTGTTTATATGAAATAATCTATCAGACTAATAGCAGAATCATGTAGAGATTGGAAGGTTTATTTGTTCCAAAGAGCAAGTTTATGTGCATGTTTGTCTCCTGCTGTCACTGCATTGCTGGTTTGACATTCTCTTTGAGGTTCAAGAAAACTATGCGAAGCAGTGTCCCAGACAAAATTTCTGGGATGAGGGCCAGGCCTTTGACTTGTGGATTCGAATCCTAATCAAGAAGGAACAGGAAGGAGGCAGGGAAACAAAAAAGAACTTTGTTTTTTAATAAAAGGCTGGATCTTTCAGTTGAGATAAATGACTGCATGATTTAACGTCTTGTTTTCACATAGAAGCATATTTAACATTTTTATCTATTTTTAGCTAACACATCCATTCCTCAAGTTGCTGAAGTAAAGGAGAACATGACCCTTGGATCTACTTTAGTGACCAATCCCAAAGGAGGTTTTTTGGTGAGTGCAGAAACATTTTATGCAAATATAAATAGGTATGGGTGAACAGACCACACAACAGATCAGGCACCCTGAGTGATTGTGAACAAGTAGCAAAGAGCTATGTATGGATGCATACCACTGAGTTTCCCCCTTTTATCCCAGGAATGGCTAAACAAACCACTTCTGTTTGTTATGTCATCTGACAGCTGACAATTTCCCATCTCTGGTTTGTTCGCTCCCAAGAAACTGCAGAAATAATCCTGGGTTTGTTCTGAACTTCTTTCTCTGGTTTGTTGTAAAGGAAGAAAGCAGAGAAAAGAATAGGCAGCTTCCTGATGGACCCAATAAACAAAGAACAGAGTAAAGCTCCATGGTTTGTTTAACCATTTCATGCTAGAAGTAAGAAAGACTGAGCACCAGGCTTGTTGTCCATGGTAAGCCACCATTTTCACAGATCCCTGACTACTGTGCAAACTCAGTTTGTACAGTCCTTTCACTTATGGGAAGGGAGAGGAATCTCTTGGCCTTCTGATATTCTGAGGTTACAGCTTTTGTAAGGATTAGCCATGTTGGTTATGACCAAGTATACAAAGAACCATACATTCCTCCACCCCTGGTTTTCAGAAAAGCCCCTTCTGTTCATTGAAGGGCTTGACCATAGCTAGGTTTCTACAAATGAAAAGAGGGAAAGGGCAAGTTTCAGCTGTGACTGTTTCCTCTATGCAGCTACTTGAGCCACTTCTCCCACTGTGTTGGGGCCCCAACTCTCCAATGGGGTATGAGGGAAAAAAAAGAACTGAGATCTACGAGTATCCTATTCTGCTCATGGAACTCTGGATTCAACCTATGATTTAGATTTTATAAAGAGGGGGGGCTCTTTTTGTTACATAGCCATGTACTTTTTGCTTTTCATATCAGTCCAAGGATCCAGACGTCTTCTCCCAAATGTGTACAGGTATAAGTACAGGGCATATCTTCCTTGCCCCACATTACATATAAATATGGTATCTGTATATATACATCTCCAAATCCAAATAATTTTCGAAGATAAGCGGAGAGGATCCGTTCTAATGCTACAGAGAAACCTTGGATCCAAATAGGGATCCCAAATAACAGTTGTGGCAAAACCTTAGCCTGGAATACCCTAAGTGCAGCCGGTAAGAATTGGCCTCCTTTGGTGTAAAAAAATCGAACTAATGCCTTGGCACTATTATTGGCTGACTGAATAGCAGCAGACCGTTGGGATACCCAGCCACATGTGGATTGAAATGTTACTCCTAAATACTTGAAACATGTAACTTGCTTTAACTTATGTCCATTCATAACCCAATTAGACCGCCTTTGGGTCTTAGAAAAGACCATGATTTTAGTTTTAGTATAATTGATGATTAAGCGATTTTCTTCGCAATAACCTCCAAAAGCTCTCAGCATTTGTTTCAAGCCTGTTTTAGAAAATGAGAGGAGAACTGCATCGTCTGCATACAGCAATAACGGTATGCTAACCGAGCCCAGTTTAGGTGGATGACGGGCTTCTGGGGAGATAAAAGCTGAGAGATCATTAAGATATAAATTGAATAATAGAGGTGCCAAAATGCAACCTTGACGCACACCCTTATTAATAGAAATAGATTTTGTAAGGTTACCTTGGATGCCACATCTTACTTGTATAGTCGTATTTCTATACAAGTTCATAATCAGCCATAATAATCTCTTATCAATGGAGGAGGCAAGGAGTTTAATCCATAGTCTCTCTCTTGGGATTAGGTCAAAAGCTGACTTCAGATCAATAAATGCAACATATAAACCCTTACTTTGGGAATTGCAATATTTCTCAGCCAAATGGTTCAAGACCAGGCAATGATCGTAGGTTGACTTACCCTTTCTGAAGCCAATTTGTTCGTTACCAATAATCTTCTCATTCTCTATCCATTCGGAAAGACGGTTATTAAGAAATCGACCATAAAGTTTGCCCACAACTGAAAGCAAACTTACAGGGCGATAATTGGACGGATCGTTCCTAGCTCCCCTCTTGTAAATAGGAACTATGATTGCTTTTGACCAGCTGGTAGGTAGTCTGGCTGACTGATTAATGAGGGTAAAAAGGGAGGCAAGTAAAGGTGCCCACCACGAGATGTTCGCTTTCAGCAGCTCGGGCAAGATTAAATCAGGCCCTGGAGCTTTTCCGGTTCTAAGCTGAGTAATTAATGTTTTTATTTCTTCTTGAGATACAGGAGGCCACTGAGGAATATCCAGACTATCTAAAAAGAATGAGTTAAACTCACTGGGGATAACAGAAACCTGGTCTCCACTATCACTATACAGTGTGGAAAAATAGTCCTCCCACACATTTATGGGGATGTTACAAGGGGGGAACCACCAATGTTTCCTATCATCCCTGTAACTGTAGCCCAGAAAAGCTTAGTGTTTTTTTGTAGGGAGAAATTTATTCGTGATGTCCATTGCCTATGAATTGCCTCTTTCTTTTCCTTGCCAGAAGTGATTTATAATGTCTTCTGGCAATGTAATAGGATTGAGGCAATGACTGGCAGTTATCTCTCCTATATTGAATGTACATGTTCCTAAGGTGAGCTCTAGCTTCAGCACAGGCTTTATCAAACCAGGGGGTCGATCTTTTGTGCTTAAGGTTTCTAGGCCTCCTCACTGTGGACCTCAGCGATGTTGCCAGTATCATGAGTAGCTAAGAGTAATTCTGTAGAGCATCATGCACTTCTTGTGACTCAGTAATCTGGTTCTTAAGCCCCAGACACAGTGATGAGTTAAGAAGTGCTGAGATCTCTCCGTGGAGATTTTCTGTCCACCGTAGTCTTTTCTGTCTAAGTGCCATAGCTGAATCATTAAAATGGGATTGTCTCTGAGAGTGGATGTTAGAAAAAATCTCAAAGGAAAGGGAAAGAGGGAGATGATCACTGTCAAGCCAAGTACCTACTGAAAATTCAGCTATGCGGCCAACAAGGGCATCAGAAACTAGTGCATAATCAATAGTGCTGCTACCCTTTGCTGATATATATGTGTACTCGGCACATGGATCAAATGTAGAATTCCCATTGAGCATTCTTAGAGCAAGGCGCTCAACCATCTGAACAAAACATATACCAGCAAAATTAATCCCCCGATCTTTGGAGTGTCTATCAGTATTCAAGATACATTCCTCCATCTCTTCTAAGCACCAAGCGTAGGAGGAAAAGAGAGCCTCATTATTATGGCCGATTCGGGCATTAAAATCCCCCATCAGAACTAAAAAAACTGAGGGGAATTGTCCCTCTAATTGGACAATATAATTTTCTAATGTTTCCCACACCTTTTTGCTACGATCTCTACTGCGCTTTGGTGGAATATATACATTTATCATCAGCAGACACGAAGAACCCAGATCAATTAAACAAGCCATTGCAATTGATTCACAATGTGGCAGGCACTTAATGGCAGTTTTGAGCGCTGTAGAGATCAGAATTGCTAGTCCTGCGCTTGGTCTTCCTTTGCCAGAGGGTGGAATAGCTGGTAAATCAAATATGGTGTATCCATTGTATATACATCTCTTTCCATATGTTATGCCAAATTCACAAATACAATTTTTATGTCAAACTGTGTAGCATTCATTTTTGAAGTAGGAAAATGCATTGTCCTTTTTGTGGGCAAACTCTTCACCCACATTTTGGTTTTTTTAAAAGACTGAAAATATGGTAAAACTTAGCAGAACTCAGATAAAGCTGGACTGGATCCAGTTTGTGGTTTGTCTATTGGCCATTTCTGTTGCTTTTCAGGGTAGGTTCATCTCTCTGTCCGTTGCCACATATTTTACATTATCATAATAAACTTCAAGAAGCACATTTTCAGCCATTTCGAGCCAGCAAAGATGTATGATCATTATAAAGTAATCTGAATGATTTAAACCATAACTTTTTCTTCCTTACTTGAAGGCATGTGGGCCTCTTTATGCTTACAAGTGTGGACGTTTGCATTACACAACTGGCATCTGTTCCAACGTCAGCTCCAGTTTTGAGGTTGTCAACTCCATTGCCCCATCTGTACAAGGTATGTGTATAAGAAGGCTGCTCTTGTATGTGTTGAAATTACTGAGTATCAAGGGAGACTAATGTATACACAGGGACATGCCAGAAGCACAGTCTATTTGTCAAGCCTACCAGCATTACCAAGTTAAGTAAATGTTATAATTGTCTGTATATTACCTAACTACTTGCTGCCTCTGGAATTCATTTTTGCATAAACAGACTTCTGGGATGCTATGTCACAAGCAAAGTTCCAGCTAAAAATAATCTTCAGAAAGTCACTGTGAACTAAGTGCCTCTTTAGATCAAAAAGACAAATGATTCAAGACACCCTCATAAATTTATATATATATATATATATATATACACATACACATACATACATACATGTAAAAAATTGTATAACTGGAGCCTAAGAGAAGCCACATAGAAGTTCTGCTCAAGTTTTGATGACATAAACAGCATTTAGTCAAGATGAGGCTCTGCTTTGTGTAGTTAGAGAGTAACTGGATTTTGGGCTTCCCAGGCACAAGGATATAGGGCTTTTCTGCACCGGGCTATTAAAACAGTGCAGAGCAACTTCCAACGGAGGTCTTCTGCACCGTAGAGTGGACTGGGGCGGACTACTTTTTGTAGTTCCATACCTCAGTCCACTCAGGATCGACTGGAACTGGTTGTGCAGCGTGTTTTTTAAAAGCCTCTTTTTAGAGGTTTTTAAAAAGCATGGACCGCGCAACCCCGTGCCGCTCCGTTGCCTGGCTCTGGAGCAGATTTGCAGGTGCGCACAAGTGAGTACCTCCAGATCTGCTGGGGGCAGGCTTCCAGCTGGTGAGCTTCTCCTGTTGGTGGAGAACCTCCACCAACTGGAAGCTGCCATTTGGGACACCAGAGGACTGTGGAGCAGCAAACTCGCGCTGCTCCTCATGGCGACGGACTCGGCTGGCCGGAAAACAAAGCCAGTAAGCTCCATTTTGGGGGCATTCCCCCCACATGCGGAAAGGGCCATAGACACCACTTATAAATGCTATTTGATGTCCGTATTTGAATACAGACTGGTCCAGATCTCAGAGGCTGGTACTATTGGCTGCAAATACAGAGGGGAAGTGGCATTGCTTTTCATTTGTTTGTTTTATATCCCACTGTTACCCTGTTCTCTGGGGGTCCCGGGAGGGGCACCCAAATAACCAAACACAAACACAAAGTCGGGGAAATTAGCTGGAGCACTCACTAAAGCTAGCGAGAGGCAGGGTAACTCAGCAGGGATCTTGCAACCCAATGTCTACGGGGTCAGGTCAGTCAAGCAGTCAGACAGTTTTAAAATAGCAACAATGATGTTTTTATTGAAGGACAAACAAACAGTAAAGACACCACAACCACATAGCTAACGGAAGAATTAGACATAAGGATTTTCGGGGAAAATGGGTGATACAACACCTTTCTCCTAGTCCTGAAGAAGCTTGAAGATGGTACGGAAGAAAGCTCAGCGCAATTCACTGAGGGGAGCTCGCCAGACAAAGTGGCAGCAAGGCGGAATGGAAGTCCGGAGCGATCCGAACGGGGCAAGCGGTCTGAGGTGGTCTCGGAATCGGGGGGTTTATATAGGATGAATTGTGACTGCAGGCCATGCCTTACTCGGTGAGAACAATGTGAGTTTGGAGCAGGACAAAGCTTTGGGAAAGGTCAAGTTTAACATGATCGGCTTAGCGCTGAATCAACAATAGTGTAGCCAGTATGCAAATGCACAGTACTTAGTCCGGCTTTATAAGACTATCGGCTCAGAGCCGGGTGCCTTTGTTAGTGTCACGCTTAAGCAAAAGGGTGTTTGCAGAAGAGGTCCCTGAAGCAACGGAGTGGCTCTGTTCTGCCTGCCTAGGTGGAGAATGGAATGTCCAACAATTACCGGCTGCGCCTGTTTACGTGCTTGTCCGGAGGCCTCACAAACACGTGGAGCAGGGTGGCAGAGGAAGGCCGATTGGTTTTTGATATCAAAAGCGATATCGAGTGCTATCACTGGGTAGGCCTGGGCCGAAGAAACACAACTTTTCTCCTATATGGGACCAAAATGGCTAATGCTGTACATTAAAACAAAATTGCTAAACTGTCATTAAACAACAGTATTTTTCAATGCTTTTTAAAAAAGCACTGAACAACAGTCCAGTTTTAAAACCATTAATTTAGTTTTAAAAAAAATCAAAATCTATTGCATATTAAAAACCAGCACATCTGTTCCACTGCACAAACAACTTAGAAACTGAAGGCCTGTTTAAATAAGAAGGTCTTTTTATTCCTAGTCACCTTAAAGCCATAGATTATATGGCCTAGTGTTTCTGGCTGCACATTTTATAAACTTTATAAACACTGCAAGCAAGGTGCAGAGCTGGAACACTAACATCTTCACTTCTCTTCCCCTACATGAGCATGTGTATACACACAAACACACACACAGACACACACATACATTTACTGTCCTTGCCTGAGAAACAAATCAGTGGCTTCAAAAACTGGTTGAGTGAGCCCTTGGTATCTGCTGGAGTTTGGTCCCAGAATACTTCATGGATACCAAAATCCAGGGCTGCTCAAGTCCCATTATATACAATCGTGTAGCAAAATGGCATCCATTATGTAAAATGATGACCCATTCAAACAAGAGCTGGAGAGAGCCTGAGGATCTGTGAATTCCCAGGAGGCTACAGCAAGGTGTGCATATACATTAGCATAGTACTCAGCACATGGCAAAATTAAGGTTTGCTTTTTGTTTTGTTTTCCTTCCACATTTTTGAGCTGTGATTAGTTGAATCTGTGGATGCAGAACCCATGGATACAAAGGTTTGACTGTACAGTGAATTTCGAGCCTAATAAAGATATCACCACAATGTGTGCACCTATGCTGATGTCTCTCAAGATAACATCTGAGCCTACCTAGAGTACAACATAAAATGTGACAACTACAAATACATGATTTCAGCTGCTGAAACTGAATCATCAACAAAGATCATGGCTAAATGCCAAAGAAACTACTTATTTATTTATTTCTAAAATCGATTTCCCACACCTATCATTTGACATGGCTTTACCAAAGTAGATTACAGGACTTTCTTTTTAATGGCACAATAATATTAAAAGAGTGTTATGGTATCTTGAAGACTAACAACACTTGGGATATTGTTTAATGAATTATAGCTTACAACAGATAAGACCTGTAAGCCCTGATGATGCCACAAATCATTGCTTTGACAGAACAGAATGAGGTGCTATCCCCTTGGAGTCTTTTCCCATAACAGTTTTATTAGGTTTAATCAGGATGACCCCTTTAAACTCTACAGATTCTTGCCTCTAAGATTTCAAAAAATGGTGGTGCTATCAGTGTAGATGTCTAGATGCAAAACCTGAACAGTGAAAGTAGATGGCCAGTAACATTCTACTGGCATGCAAAATGAGGCGGACAAATTATTGTGGTTTAAGAGACCATAGATCATCAGCCTTGTACCAACTGCACTTATTTATAATTTGCTTATGAGCTCAGTTCAAGGTGCTGGGTTTGGTATCAAAGTCCTAAAATGTCTAAGGACAGGGTATCTGAAGGACCACTTCCTCCTATATCCATCTGCCTGGAACGTGACATCCTCAATGGAGGCTCTGTTCCATGTCCCTCCACCTTGGTAAGCTAATCTGGTGAGCACATGGGGCAGGGCTTTCTCAGTAGTGACACCTCAATTGTGGAAATTCATCCCAAGATAGGCTGTCTCCATCCCTTTTGAGTTTTCAGCCATCAGCCAAGACTGCACTGCTTCATGTGCAGTTTGGTCCCTAAATCCAGAATTGGCTTTGAGAATTGTTTTCACTGCGTATTTATTTTTAAAACTGCTTTTTGTATTGTTTTTTTAAAAATAAATTTGCCTGTTCTGCATCATTTCAGTCTTGCCTGGCTAAGTGGTGATACATATTTTATTAAATAAATTAAATGTGTTTTCATGGGAGCAAGGATGTCTCACAAAGGTTGCCATAAGTAAAAGGTGGAGACGACTGCCATTTCTCTTCCCCTCCTCTAAAAAATGTGCCAACTGAATTTGGGGAAAAGAACAACAGAAACATGCTCAGTCTATGGGATCAGTCAATGCTGGAATGTAGTCTGAAGAGAAGGTAGAAAGTTGATTTTGTTCTTTGCAGGACAGCAGGCTGTGGGAGGATGTGGTTTTGTGGTTCTCTTTCCTTGCTCCCTGGCTAAGGACAATTATAAGTAATGCCAGATTCATAACCATCTTTCTTCAATTTGACTGAGTCATGCTCAAGGAGGCCAGAACCATTATTTTCTTGGACCACTTCAACTTTAGATAAATTTTGTTTCCTACATATGTGAGCCATCATAGCCATTCCACACACAGCAATGTAACATGAGAGCCAGGAAGTCATACATATTATTGGTTTCAGCAATTCCTGTAACCTTGAAGACAGCTTTTAAAAAAAATCACAGGAATTAAGACAGCTTAGAATATTATTCAGTCTTTTAAAGTGGGGAGGGAGTGTTGATCTCCTAAAGCTGCTGAATTAGTACTCTCCATCATGCCTTACCACTGACTAGACTGGCTAAAACTGATGGATTGCAGTTCAGCAACATTTGGAGAGCCATGGGTTCCCCAGCCCTTCAGTAAAGTGTGGCCAGGATGCTTTGAATGTTTGCAATAGTGAAGGGAAGGTGAGCCTCAATTCTTTTTCCAGCCTGTCTAATGAGCTGGACCAGAAAAGATTGGAAAAGCAAATATTTGAAAGACCACCACTCACCATAGCAATTTCCCAGTATTCCTTGACCTCTTTGTAGCCTGTGACTTGACTTAAGCCCAGTAAACATGAAATATTCCTGATCATGGAACCATGCTCTACAGATGTGGAAATATTTCAAAATATTCTAAGTGTTTTAAAGATAGACAAGGATAATACCAGAGGGATGAGACTCTCCACAATTTGGAACATGCTGGCTGGGTGTTTCTGTGAGTTGTAGTCCAAAAAGTTAACTTTTCTAAGCTTAGTTTATAATCCCAAAACTTCAGGATTCAAAAACACGTGGTCATAGAAGTCTCTGCAATGCAGAGGTTCACCTTTCAAACATGCAGAAGGCAGTGGAGAAAAGCAAAAGGATGCAACAGAGTAAGAAGAGCAGGCACTCAAACAAACTCTTCCCCTATATTGCATGCAGAGCAAAATATCTGAAAAGGGTTCTTGTTTCTCAAAAGCTTTGACTTCTGTCAGCCTAGGAGCAAGATGGGGAATGGACAGCTCAGTCACAGTCCAGTTAATCTGTGAAGAGCATAGCTTCTGCAGAGTAAAGAGTTGAGTCAGGCTAATCATTCATTCATTCATTCATTCATTCATTCATTCTCATAAGGCCATTTCCACATAGCATTTCAGTTCTGCTATGGGGACAGGATGGCAGCTGTCCGCAGGTTGTGCTTTTGCACATCATCGCTATCCTGCTGTCATCCTGTCCCCATGAGTCGTGACTGTGGGATATTCACTTAACGGATTAAATCCATTAAGCACTTGCAATCCTGTACTTACCTGCCATGTGGAAGGGCAGGAACTGCGATGGAGATGCTTCCTTCCTCAGTGCAACATGGGAAAGAGCCTGGCTGCACTGTGGAAAGCAGACCATGTCTCTCGCACTCCCTTCTGCAGGATGTGGAGGGGACCATTCATGTCATGCTCCCTTCCTGGCAAAGGCACTGCTGGTACTGCAACGAGATGATATGGCAAAGCATCACCATTCAGAAATGATGTAACTTTTTCCCAACATGGGACCCAAAATAGCTTTCAACAAGGCTAAAACAATGGTCATCATATTAAGGCAATCTGGGACTCTGGCCACCTTCATCTCTAGGTTGAATGCTACAATACAACATAAAGATTTGTTTGCCAGTTTTCTCACCCTGATGTAAAGAATGCCTTAACACAGGGAAACTCCTCATCCAAAAAACTGTCAACCCCTGTGAGATATTTTTACTCCCAAAAAAGAAAGATCAGCATTTTCTATTATTTTCTGTTTGTGCTCCAAATGTATTTTATGCAAAATATACCTTTTTTTGTGCAAAAGCATTGCATTTTGCATGGAATATGGGGTTGCTTTGTTTTTACTCAGAATGTTATGCTTCACACAAAATACAATATATCTGGATGGAAATGCAAATCGTACAAAAATGAGGGTTTTGCACAAACTACAAAAAAGTCCCAAAATGAGAGTAAAAAATGTAACATTCCCAAAAACTCTTTCAAAAAATTTTGAATTTTTTCATTCGTGCAAGAATACAAACCCTCAGGCATCCCAAGGCTTTCTGTGAACAGAGATAAAACAAATAGTTCCCTTTGCCTGTAATTTTCCCTAGGGAAGAAGGGACTGGTGTGCCACTGCAACCCTCTTCAGGTTACACTCATCCTATCTCACCCCTTTTTTTTGTTTTATATACTATGCAGTTTGCTGTTAGTAGGCAATTGCCTCAGGAAGTAGATTCTGTAGAGCAGAGGTGGGCAACTGCATGCAGCCCAGGGGCCAATTACAACTCCCCCTACCCATACACAGGCATCTCATTGTACAAAAATATCTCCATTTTTCTTTAGGGTCCTTCTCAAAATGACAACTGAAAGTGGTGGTACTTCAGTTGCTGTCATCAGCCAGAATCCACTAAGTCAGATATGAATGTATAAACTAGAGATACACATTTGTGACTAGTTTGTATTCTCAGTCCTTATGTATCACCTCATTTAGGGGATACTTAGAGACTGTGAAAGTTCCTCAGTCCACACTTTTACTGGGCAGCAGCTGCTGCATTTGACAGGGTTCTGTTCCCTTGTTGATTCAGAAGCAGATGACTGACATTCCAATCTCCCTCACACAAGCTATCTCCAGTGTGGGGATAGATTGCAATAGGGACCCTGATTCTGTCTGTCATCAGTCATGGGAAGGGGGTGGAACTGTCAGCAGCTTCCCAACAGAGAGGAGAACAGAGCCCATTTGATCACAGTGGCTACAGCTTGATAAGCAGGGAATGAGAGGGTCAGGCTGGGGGTCAGTGCTATATAACTACGATACTTGTACATTCATAACTGCCCAAAGTGAATTCTGTTCACCATTTTCATAGGGACTGAGATGAAAAGAGAGATACAGTCAGCCCTCCACATTTGCTAGTGTTAGGGGCCCAGGAGCCCCACAAAAGGAGAAAAATCACAAATATAAAATTGTGTCTGTGTGTCTATGGAAAGAGGGCCAAGGCACTGTGGTGAGACCAGACATCAGGGTCCAAACCAGATGAGGGAAAGGAGAGGCAGGGAAAGATTGGCATAGTGGCCCTATACTTCCTCTCTCTCACCCATCTCCTTCCTTGCATGTGGCAGGCTTTGGGAGAGGGTTTGTGATGCTGAAAAATTGGGCTGTGAGCCATCATTACCTGGTCAGGCAGCAGCTGGTGAAGGAGGAAGAGTACCAAAGATGAGTTTTTAAAGGGTATGTGGCCTGATTGGAGCCGTTGAGAGGGGAAATTCCCCTAGTAAAGAAATGCCTGAGTTGGGGTGGGGCAAGGGTTCAAGAAACTCAAAAATAATCAAATCTGTGAAAGTCAAACCTCCGAATGTGGAGGGCCAACTGTATTTGGTGGTGGTGGGCATTCTATGCAGTTAGTGGAAATATTTTGTACTACAAAGAAGATTTCTAAATTTGGGCATCTTAGGGGTCTTTGGAAGATTGGTGGAGGGGTTTCAGGCACTGCAAACATTGGCTCAAGGGACTACTACACCACCCTTGCTCTGCAGCATCAACAACAGTCCCTCAGCTGTTCCTTCTGAGCTCATCAGCTCTGTTGGAAGAGTGGTAGTTTAGTTTCAGGAGAAAAGCCATGGTATTATTAATAGCCACTGAACAGGTGCTTTCTTATCATTCATTTTACAGAATGCAAGACCCAGCTGGACATTGTCATAGTTCTTGATGGCTCCAACAGCATTTACCCATGGGAGAGTGTCACTGAATTTTTGAACAGTTTGCTAAAAAATATGAACATAGGCCCTCAACAGACACAGGTATGGTAAAGCAAATATTAGAGATGTTGGATGATGCATAGAAATCAAAAGGAAGCCAAATGGATGTGCTGAGTCAAACTATACCATGCATTTACCATGGTTCCAGAACCCTTGCAGCCCCATGTGATTTTACTCATCTATTTACCGTGTATTCATAGAATCATAGAAATGTAGAGTTGGAAGAGACCACACGGGCCATCCAGTCCAACCCCCTGCCATGCAGGAACACCCTCAAAGCACTCCCAACAGATGACCATCCAGCCTCTACTTAAAAACCTCCAAGGAAGGAGACTCCACTACACTCCGAGGCAGCATATTCCACTGCCAGACAGCCCTGACTGTCAGGAAGTTCTTCCTGAGGTTCAGGTGGAATCTCCTTTCCTGCAGCTTGAATCCATTGCTCCTTGTCCTGGTCTCTGGAGCAGCAGAAAACAAGCCCTCTCCTTCCTTTACATGACATCCCTTCAAATATTTAAACATGGCTCTCATGTCCCCTCTTAACCTTCTCTTCTGCAGACTAAACATACCCAGCTCTCTAAGTCTATCCTCATAGGGCATGGCTTCCAGGCCCCTCACCATTTTGATCACCCTCCTCTGGACTTGCTCCAGCTTGACCATGTCCTTCTTGAATTGGGGTGCCCAGAACTGGACACAGTATTCAAGATGAGGTCTAACCAAAGCAGAGGAGAGTGGTACCAGTACCTCCCTCGATCTAGACACCATACTCCTATTGATGCAGCCGAGAATTGCATTGGCTTTCTTGGCTGCCGCGTCACGCTGCTGACTCATGTTCAGCTTGTGGTCTATGAAGACTCCTAGATCCCTTTCACACGTACTGCTATCCAGCCACATGTCCCCCATCCTATATTTCTATATTCCATTTTTTCTACCTAAGTGTAGGACCTTACACTTCTCTGTGTTGAATTTCATTTTGTTAGCCTTGGCCCAGCTCTCCAATCTATCCAGGTCATTTTGAATTTTGATCCTGTCCCCCGGTGTATTAGCAACCCCTCCCAACTTGGTATCATCTGCAAATTTGATGAGCATGCCCTCTATTCCTTCATCCAAGCCGTTGATAAAAATATTGAACAGCACTGGGCCCAGGACAGAACCCTGTGGCACCCTGCTAGTCACTTCTCTCCAGGATGAAAAGCAGCCATTCGTGATCACCCTTTGGGTTCGGTCGGTCAACCGATTACAAATCCAACTGACAGTAGCCCTGTCCAGCCCACATTTTACTAGCTTCTTTGCAAGAATGTCATGGGGAACTTTGTCAAAGGCATTACTGAAATCGAGATATGCTACACCCACCGCATTCCCTTCATCTATCAAGCTAGTAACTCTATCATAAAAAGAGATAAGATTAGTCTGGCATGACTTATTTTTGAGAAATCCATGTTGACTTCTCGCGATTACTGCTTTGCTTTCTAAGTGATTAGAAACTGACTGCTTAATGATCTGCTCCAGGATCTTTCTGGGTACTGATGTCAGGCTGACTGGGCAATAATTATTTGGATCCTCTTTTTTTCCCTTCTTGAAGATGGGGACAACATTTGCCCTCTTCCAGTCTGCTGGAACTTCTCCTGTCCTCCAAGATTTCTCAAAGATTACAGCAAGCGGTTCCGAAATTACCTCTGCCAGCTCTTTTAATATCCTAGGATGCAATTCATCTGGCCCTGGAGACTTGAATTCATCCAGCGTGGCCAGGCATTCCTGTACCACCTCTCTGCCTATTATGTGCCTCATTTCCCATGCTTCCTCTCCTGCTCCCCAACCACCAGGTTGAGTGCTTGTATCCTTCTGGGAAAAAACTGAGGCAAAGAAGGTGTTAAGTAGTTCTGCCTTTTCTCTTTCCCCTGTTAGTAATTCACCATCTTCTCTGCACAGCGACCCTATCGTCTCCTTCTTTTTTCTTTTGCTGTGGACATATTTAAAAAAGCCCTCTTTATTGTTTTTAATGTCTTTGGGCATTGTTTTTAATGTCTATTCTTTATATTTTCTTTTTGCATGGTAATTAGAAGGTACACACAGGCTTAATTTGCATGTCCAATTATCTGGGCAGTTTAAGGCATCTCTGAAGAGATTCTGTTATGGGAGGGAAAATGGGTTAATTGTAGGGAATATTCATTTTCCTTCACATCTCATTTGATCCTAAGAAGAGTCATATTACCAATAGGTCAGCTATCAGAGATTGGCTTTGGATTTTCACCTCAAGCAAGGACAGACGGTTAACTAACCCACTTCATTCATTGCTTGTGTTAGGGGGAAAATGTGTGTAGACCCTGTGAGGACATATGAATTCTCCCTTGAACAGACAAAATTTGCATTGGAGTGCCAAGGGTTTGACGAACTTTCCACAAGACCCAGAAGTATTGAGTGAAAGAAACATGAGTTATATATGGCATATGTTCTATTGTTAATGCTGGAGCTTACTTTCTGGATAATTCTGTTTAGGATTTCAGCCTTAAGCTTCTTCTATTGCTATTATTCTTATTCTCATGTTTCATCCAGGTGAAACTACATAATCATAATAATAATAATAATATCATATCTCTTTATGTTTGTAACACTCAAACATCTATGCCACTCTTCTCCTCTTAACACAGCTTCCATTCCTCAGTTCAAGTGGCAGCAGTGAATGCTAGTAAACAAAAACGTTCATATTGAAAGGGTTCAGCCATAAAACTGATTGAAAAGCACATCTGTAAAGCCTAAAATGCAAACCAGTCCAGCCATAAAAGTGATATGGCTAGAAAAAACTGTATAGGTCTTATTGATCTTCAGTGTCTCAACCTTACGATGCTTTTAATAATAAATGAGTCAGAGATAAATATGCCAAATCAAGGTGCATTATCACCCCACGGCAGGGCAGAGCAGCAGTGTACTCAAAGTATCAAAGTCAAACATAAAGTTGAAATATGCTAATGGAACATCATGTAGATCACAAGAAGTCAGGCCAAACCTCCCCGTTAACATTAAATCAAATGGAGATGCAGAGGGAGCTCTTGTTTGGAAAAGGTGCATATCTTCTTACTTGTTTTGTTTCATACTTCTTCTAGAAGTGAGGCTGGTGAGCTATTAAGTGAATCCCATGCGTTGTGTAGTTTGTGCTTGATGAGCATGCACTCGCATAACATTTCTCCCAAACTTATAGTTCTTTAATTAACTAGTTAATTAATTTCTTTCAGTCACTATTAAAATATTTTTAATCCATCTTGTATCAGCAGATCATACTAAAATAATACAGTGACCCCTCCACTTTTGCAAGGGTTCAGGGTGCAGAACCCTTGCAAAAGTGGAAAAACCATGAAAGTAGAAAAACTCTCCCATGGTCCCCCTTCTAATCCCTTCTAGGGCTGCCTCCCTCCATTCTTTTGTGTTTTGCCTTGGTGAAAGTTCTCCCACCAGGGACAATGCATGGGAATGAGAAGAGGAGCTCCAGAGGGGAGAATGTGCACATGTGCCTCCCCTCACATTCCTTTGCATTTTTTCCAAGTGTGCTTGTCTCCTTTCGCTGTGCCCAGCAAAATGTAAGGGAATGGGAGGAAGAGAATGGGGAGAAAGGCATGTGTGCTTGTGAATAATCCAATTTGCAAAGTCAAAACTGCAAACACAGAGAGAGGACTGTACATTTATTTCACATGATATTTCTGAACCTAATGGATATAAATAGCTCTAGTAGCTAGTCTATGGTGACCAGGTAGCTTACAGAACTATCTTTGTTCTTTGAAAGTATTCCATTTATGAGTCTTGTCACAAGAAATCGTTTCAAAGTGGGTAACAGTTGTGCAGTGGAGGTGACCCACTTGGCTCAACTAGAAGATCAATTTTGTAGCTGCTGCTCTCTAAGCCATCACTAAAACATTGTGGTGAAATTTATTTAAACAGAAAATTATGTATTGCAGGTTGGGGTTGTTCAGTATGGAGAAAATGTAACCCATGAATTTAATCTCAACACATACGCAACTGTAGAAGATGTGCTTGTTGCAGCAAAGAAGATTGTTCAGAGAGGTGGACGTCAAACCATGACAGCTCTTGGAATTGATACAGCAAGGTAGGCATACAGCATGATTTGAAAAGATATTGTCCTTATGAGATATCTAGTTGGTTTTTCACACACACGCCAGCTGTTGACAATTGAGTTTGGACTCACCACTGAGTGGACTAGACCTGTGGTGAGCTCTGCTAAATCAGACTAAAAGCTTGTCTGGTCAGACCTATGGGTCTATTTCAGTGGGACTTACTTCTGAGTAGGTATGCAGAGTAGTCCACTATTCTCACACTGAAAGCTACTATGTAGGAGGAGGTAAAGTGGTGAATTCAGAGGAATCATTTGATTCAGTGGATGCAAAGCCACCTCCATTACTTTCTTGAAGTTTTCGTCTAACCAATCATCACCTCACCTCTGAAAAGAAATCCATACAGGAGGAAAAGACAGAATAGCTGCTTTTTGCCTCTTGATTGTTATTATTAGGAGCTATCTATCTGGAAGTACTAGATCTTCTAAATGTTACCTTTTCTGGATAAAAATTCACAGAATCAGCATGGACACAGACCATGTTAGATGGTGGCACCATGAGTGAATGGTAGATTCCGGGACCAGGGATGGATGGTGGATTCTGGGAATCAGAGTCCAAAAATTATCATCCAAGTTCTGGGAAGCATGCACAGTGTCAGTCTTACTCGTTTCCTATCCATTTCTCATTGTTCCCATAAACATAATTATCTCTATTTTGTGTACATTTATTACTCCTTGTTATAGACTCACCCCCCACACACACACACACCTCCAAATGTTTCCTGATGGCTACAAATCCACCTAACCCCACTGCACATCCTCATTTACTGACAATAAACAGTGAAACAGCCTTCCCTGCTTTCCCATGCGAGTATATTGTAGGATGCTGTAAGAGAGCATAAACTTTTGTTCTACAGAGGCAATACTGGGCTTTAATGAATAATTACTGACTGCAAACTCTTTATTTTGCTTGGCATTTTGATATACACAATTTGCCACACTTGACAGCCAGTTTGGTGTAGTGGTTAAAGTTTTGGACTGAGGTCCCATTCACATCACAGAGTTATTACACTATTCTTCTACTTTATCAGCCATAGTTCCATCTTATGGAATCTTGGGATTCACAGTTTAGAGAGGGGCATTTAGAATTATCACCCAGAGCATACTAGTGCTTCACCAAACTACAAACCCCAGGATTTCACAGGATGCAGCTACGGCAGGTAATGTGGAACAACAGCACTATAATTGTGTGGTGTGAATGGGCTCTGGGATTTGGTGTTCCAGGCTAGCCTCCATTTAGCCATGAAGCTCACTGAATGACCCTGGGCCAGTCATTCCTCTCAATCTGACCTATACCTCAAGTCTGTTGTAAAAAGAAATTGGAAAGGAGGGGAACCATATATCCACCCTTGATCTCATTGGAGTAAAGGGAAGATATAAATGTAACAACTAAAACAATTAAAATTGTTTGCAAATCTTAGTTCAGAGAATGTTTTCAGATTTCTGATTCTGTTTACCTCTGTTTGTGTGCCTGCTTAGAAAAGAAGCTTTTACAGAAACTCGTGGTGCACGTCGAGGAGTACAAAAAGTAATGGTAGTTGTGACTGATGGAGAATCTCATGACAACTACCGCCTGGGAAAAGTGATTCAGGATTGCGAAGATGAAAATATCCAAAGATTCTCTATTGCTGTAAGTGAAGCATTGACAAACAAGCTAAAAATCTATGGAAGGCTCATCCTATGTTTTCTTTGGCCATTTCCACGCTAGAGTGGAGGAGTGTTTCACTGCATTTTATAAGCAATGTTTTTTACTACAATGTCCTCCAGTTTCTATCGAAGAAAAGCAGAGAAAATCATTTGTAGCTTCCGCATGTCAGTTCCCCTGGAACTCTTATTCCCTTCCCTCTGTCCACTGTGCCACTACTGATTGGTCAATTTAATGCCCACCTCTGTGGTGTGAATCGATGTAGCATTTCTGCATGTAGGAAAAAATGCTGTGAACCGTTTTGGCTGATTTGTTTTGGAGTTTTTCCATTTTTACATTACACCGGTTTCACAATGATGTGAACTGCTTTAAGAGCTAAACACATGCGGAACAACTACTACAGAATGACATCAAACTAGTTTGACGTGCGGATGTATTCGAGACACGACAACGCCACAGCAATGTATCTCCCTTCTGCAGAAAGGGCCTTTGTTTGTCTAGAAGCACAATGCATCTATTAGATGATAGTCATTCAAGGATGTAATACTATACAGTGCTTTAGATGCTCTCTGTAAAACAGACCTGCAGTGAGAACACTGTTACTATATTCATACTATAGGTAAAAGGATAAGGCCATTTCTGTACTACACTGTTACAGTGTTATTATTCCACTTTCAACAGCCTATGGAATTCTAGGGTTTGTAGTTTACTGAGGCCAAAGAGCTCTCTGGCTGAGTATTCCAAAGGCCTCTCCCTAAACTGCAAACCCCAGGATTCCATAGGATGTTGAAAGTGGAATAATAGCACTATAACAGTGTAGTGCAGAAATGACCTAAGATTGAGAGAGCAACTACCTAAAGCCAGCTAGCCAACTTGATCTTCCCCATGCATAACTCATAGTCACTGAGAAATGGATTTGGTTGACAATAGATCAGTGGAGTACAAGTCTGTTACTTTTACTCCAAGGTCAGCTTGGCAACTGAAGGATTATCTGGCTTAGGGCTGTGAATCAGGCCTCCACATGTTGTTGGATTGCAACTCCCAGTGGCTCTAAGCAGCATAGCCAATAGTGAGGAATGTTGGGAGTTGCAGTCCAACATCTGGAGAGCTATGTGATTCCAATCCCTGGTCTAGCTGAACATAGCAGTCTACCTACCTACTTTTTGTTCCCCCCCCCCCTGCTTCTGTTCTCTTTACACTAGCAACCAAAGAGCTGTTCATCTTGACTTTTAATTGATTTTTCAGAAGGTTGTGCTGGAGTTCCATCTTTATTATGTTTTAGACATGTTTTAAAATGCTTTACATTCATTTTTAAAAGATTGCTTGTTTAATGGTTTTAACCAGCATTTGTATTATTAGTTGTTTTAATTGTATTTTTAAAAACCTACACTCTGAGCCACCTTGGATCCCATACTGGAGGAAAGATGGGATATAAATTAAAAGGACGAAGGAAAGAAGGAAAAACAAAAACAAAAACAGGAAGACCTTGGATTGTAGCAGTTCACCAATTAGCCCAAAATTGTTATATTCCAATTGGCAGCAATTCTTCAGAGCCTTGGGCAAAAGTATTACCCAGCCTTGCAACTGTAGATTGTTTTTATTAGAGATAAAAGAAATCATATCAGGAGCTCTTTCTGCAGTGTAAATCAGATGGATTAACACCAATCCCTTTCATGAGGCAGGGAAAGCTCTTACCTCAAGCAACAGAAAAGTAGGGGGGCTGTATTGCATCACACTAACTGCCTGGAGAGCCTTCCGTGGCTTTCAGAGTCAGTTTGTTGTTTTGTTCTTTCAACTCATTTCCAACTTATGACTACCTTAAGAGAAAGCTATCACGGGCTTTTTTTGGTAAGATTTGTTCAGAAAGGGTTTGCCTTTGCCTTTCTCTGAAGCTGAGAGCATACGACTTATCCAAGGTCATCCAATGGGCTTCCATGGCCGAGTGGGGATTTGAACCCTGTTCTCCAGAGTCGTAGGCCATTTCCACACTACATATTAATAGTACTATTATTCCACTTGTGGAATTCTGGGATTTGTAGTTTACTGAGGCCAAAGAGCTCTCTGGCTAAAAGTTCTAAATGCCCCTCCCTAAACTGCAAACCCTAGGATTCCGTAGGATGTTGAAAGTGGAATAATAGCACTAGAACAGTATAGGGCAGAAATGGCCATAGTTCAGCATTCAGACCACTATACCATCCTGGCTTTCAGAATCAGTTAATCAGAAATCTGTTCCTTATCATTTTCTATCCATCTTTTGCTCCATTGATGTGTCACTGAATCGAGCAACTGATGATTGCCCAAAATGTCTCTGACAAAATTTGACTCTAATCCTTATTCCATATGTATTAACCTTTCAAAGTGCTATGTGGTCCTTGTTGCTTTGCTGAATAGGCTCAGTTGAATAGGCGTAAGCTGTCTATGCGCACCAAGAACTGTGGATGTTCTCAGTTCTAATGTAGGTCAACAGTGTGGCCTGCAAATATCATCCTGTCCCCCAGGTTAGTTCAGGCCTGACACATTTAAGAAGATTCATATGCCCTTCAAAAATAATTTAGCCATTCATAGTTGGAACCTTACCTCTGTATCAGTTCCATGTTTTTGTCTGTATAATATTTTGCCTGCTATTTTTTAAAAAAGCAGTTAAGTGCACTCTTCCCTTTTGAGCTCTGACAACAAACCATCCTTTTGGGAAATTGTTGTTTTAGTATCAGACAACTCACTACTAATTGCTAAATGGTTATGTGACAACATATGGAAGGAGCTGCTGGTTTCTTTGCTGGGAGAAGTGAATCCATTCCACGTTTATTTCAAACTTTAAAATTGCTACCCATGGTATTAACCTGTTTTCCCACAATAGGCTGAGCACTTTTGATAGCTCCTTTAATGCTCATACTGAAACCTGGAGGGCATATTCTGCTCCACTGACATGGAAGCCACCAGCTGTCACTAACTGGTTGGCATGGATTATGAAGGTTTCAACAACTACAGAATTTCAAAGATTATGGCACACTGCCAGACAGCAACACTTGTGGGCAAGCACATGGAACTTTTGGTCAGGGAGATCTCCCTTTAGAGAAAACTAAGCTGCTTTAGGAAAGTGATATGCTTAGCCTCAGGCTTCTCACAACCCTAACACACAGAAGAATGAATCCAGAAAGCACGTTTTCATAATATGGATTTTATGGACAATTTCCATGGTCAGCTGTCCCTACAGCCATTGCATCTTTGGAAGGAAAACAAGCACTCCTTTCATGCAGTATATTGTTTCCCACAGTTAAAACTGCCAGCAGACCAATACTGACAAGCCATTGCTAATTTACAACCTCATGCACTGTTGTCTCCATGTTCAAAGAAAGGCAAAATATTCTCCTGTGTGTAAGAAATAATTTATAATTCTATTCCTTGTGAGAACACTTTTGGATGGCTATAACAATAGCAACTGAGAAGGCTGTTTCAGAATTTTCTGATCTCCAAAGCTGGGTCCAGACCTGAAGGCTGTTCATGTCAAGGCTGGCCAGTCATTTCCAAGGCCAGCTCTAATGCTAGGTAGAGGGAAGCAGTTGCCTCAGGCAGCAAATGTTGAGGCAGCAGTAGCATGCTGAGCATTCCTCTCTGTTTGAGCAGTATGTGCCACGCAGTCTGTCTTTATCTCTATAAAGTCCAGTTCCCTCTGGTTGATGCCACCACCAATATTGAGGTAACATTGAACTAGCAGATCATTCAGTTTCTTAATGTGAAATGGGGGAATCTGCCTTAGGCAAATCTTGAACATCTATGATTCCTTTCCCAGGCCAATATCTCCTGGCTTCATCTCTGAGACTTCCTATGTTTTCCTGTAGTTGTGAGCTACAGAGATTTCCTTTTTAACATTACAAATTACATGTCTTATTAACATGCAATTTTCCATGTGTATGTTGACACACTGTAGATTCTTGGCCACTATAATCGAGGGAACCTCAGCACTGAGAAATTAGTTGAAGAAATCAAATCAATTGCAAGTGAGCCAACTGAGAAGCATTTTTTTAACGTCTCAGATGAATTAGCTCTGCTTACTATTGTTGAAGCTCTCGGAGAGAGGATATTTGCCCTGGAAGGTACGTTTTCTTTTTGGCGCTTGGTTTTAATTTCCTATTCAACATGTTTCAATAGGGATTTTGTGGTAAAGAAAGGTGTTGCCACTGCCAGATTTTCCCATTATGCCTTTTAATCAAGATATGACAGTTCAAAGTTTACCTTCATTTTTCTCCAGGTTCAATAATGAACTCACTCTTTTCAGCTTTTAAAGAGTATATGAATCTAGTAATGACAACTTTATAAAAGATCAAGACAAAGAGTCCATTTGAGAGAAATCCTAAGCTGCCAAAGTTTAGAAATGTTGTTTTATTGGACTACAAATCCCAGAAATACCCAGGGTACAAAAAGATACAACATTTTCTATCTTTATCTTTTTGGTGGTAAAGTGAGTATATTGACCAAACACGGAGCCCCTTTCTGCATGGCATTTTCCATGCAAAAGGGCGCCTGGAGCGTTGCGTGATTGTGAGGAGCAATCTGCACGGTGCACTTACAATCGCGTGAAGCTCCAGGGGCTGGCAGGCGCTGATTGCGCACCTTTTCATTTTTGGCTAGAAGCCAAAACTTGTGCACAATCGCACATTGCTCCCAGGCCCCATATGCACTTACCTGGCATGCGGAGCCTCCGGAGCCGTGCCAGTCGTGCTTCCTGCCCCAGCGCAGCCTGGGAAACTCCCAGGCTGCGCTGCGGAAGGAAGGAAGAGGCAGGGCTCTCGTATGAGCAGGCAGCTCGTGTGGAGCTGAAGGACCCCGGACACAAGAGCCTCTTGCTGGAGGCTGCTCGCATGATCCCCGCACCCCAGTGCTGGAAGAAGGTAAGGTGTGGAAAGGGGCCCTATTATAAAGGGAAAGCAGGCCTTCAATTCCCACCAATTCCTTCTCAAACTCAGTACCTGAAAAGGCAAAATCTGTGCTATACATATTTACATACATACATATATTTCCTACTCAGAGTCACTATTTAATGTTCTGGTTCTATTGGAGGCAGCCAATATATATACAAGTTGGAAAAAATATTGATATATATGTGTATACACACACACACTCTCTCTACAACTTGCAATAACGTAGCCAGCATGGCCACCTGCTGATTACATCATGCTCTACAACATTTAACAAATAACAATATATTAAACTTGGACTGGTAGCATATTTTCATACTCACAAACAACATCAGAGTGTAGCCAAGCAATATCAGTGTGTGGTCAATATGGCAAAAATTATTGATAAGAACAGGCTAGGAGAGGCTTAATTTACAGAGAAGGGGAAGATTCTGCCCCCTCCTTCCCACAGTTGAGTTAAAATTCACTTACACTTTCAACTCAGTCTGTAGCAACTAAAATAACCTGAGGATTAAGGAGAAAAATGGGAGGAAGAGAGAGAAACTGGGACATTTTAAAAAATATCTGAAAAAAAAAATAGAATAACAGAGGATTAAGTAGGACCCCTCTGCCAAATTGGGACAGTTGTAGGTTACATATCATGGACCTTATTTCTAACTCATGTCCATACATTGAATAGGTTTGCAATCAGCTAAATGTCTGCAGTGAGGAACTTCTGTATGTGTGGTTGTCTTTGCAAGGGCGTCTACAGGATCTAAACATCTGGGCATGCTTGGCACCAGATTACATGGGTTTTTAATCTTTTGAGGCATGTGCCTGAAGCCTTTTTCACTGAAGGCATTTTTACTGAGACCATTAGCATTATGGGCAGAGTAAGTTCCTTTCCAAAACGTTCCAAGTTCCTTTTTCAGACTAAATTTGTCATAATCTCCCCATTCCGAGAACTGTAATGGTGAGGTAAAAGTGTGTCTTGTTTAGTTAAGCTCTGATGGTTGGAGGTATGGAGGTACACCAAGTTTGCTGGTGCTACAATGTCTGAAGAATGCTTAGTGGCCCAAGATCTACTGATAATGGTGTTTCCCAGGTTTTCTTATCCAGAATCCATATGCTTACATGCATGGTTAATCCTCAGTTTCTACTTCTGGAATCTGAATTATGTCTCTTCCACATATTACTTCCCATTAATCACCAGAGCTGCTAGATTCTACCTTAGATCAATCCACTCATATACAAGGTACCTTGAATCTGTGAAATGTTGGACTGTATGTATTGGTTGTGCACAGGCTGAATTTTTGACTGGTATCCTTTGGATTCCAAGTTCAGGACTCGCTGTGACCTAGCCTTGTCATTTCAATATTAGCGAAACATTCCATATGGTGTTCTAGTTACTTCTTTGTAATCCCTATTATGTTTCTCTCTAATTGCAAGGGTGGGCGACTGTCAGGGGTTTGGGCAACATTAGCCTCATCTGGGATCCTGCAGAGCTGCACAACCCCCTCCCTCCAATTTTCATATCCAATCACCATAGGAAAAAAATTGGTTGTCAGAATTTTTGCTCCAAAAATGGAAGTAGCACCCTGTCCCCAAAGTGTTTGGAAGATGTTACTGGCCATTTTACTGCATTTTAGGGCCTTTTCCCACCTCTGTTTTTACCTCTTCTTCCATGTCCAGGTGGCCTTTATTTGTAAACACAAAATGACAAAACACCCCAAATTCGCAAGGGGTGAAACCCACACTTACTCCATCCTGTTTTATAGGCTATATTAGTAGAGATAGCATCGCTTTTGCATTTTCTTCGGTACTTAATGCACTAGCACTGCTTTAAAATTTTAGGCAGCAATACAAATAATTTGCAAGTGATTATAGCCCTTGGTAGGGAAAACATCTGTGTATACTTCATATTTAAACATCTCCGTCTTTCCTAAATAATCCCACTGAGCTTGTTTGCAGAGAACAATTGTGGAGAACAATTGCATCTGTGTCAACAGAGAGCATACAGAGAGAAGAATTCACTGATGAAACTATACGCATCAGTGTTTTATTGCTAATAAATTATTAGGAAACTCATTAGGATGATTGGATTTGTATAGAAACCATGATAGAGTGCAACAGCTTCTCAGTACTGCAGCTTGTTTCACTTAAGGATTATATACTTTTCTTCTTGGCTTGTGAAAACTATTCATTTCCTCACTTCTAAATGTTGGCTGCATTCCAGCAAAGCTGTATGTGTGTAAAAGGGAACACAACATAATCAACCAGATATTTCTTTACAAGTTCCATGCAAGCTCTGCACACTACTGAAGAAGTTTTCCTTTTCAGCTGGTTCTTGTGGGCAAGAACAATTTAACTATTTTTTTTCTCCTTACTGTGAGAAATTCCTGTGCAGTTTTGGGGGACTACTTGCAGTTCAGGATTTATTCTGAAAAAGAAATTAATATGTGGGAGGTTGTACAGAAAACAGCATTTTTTTGTTTGGAAATTTTAGAGTTTTCACAGAACATCAGGTTTTCTATGCAAGAAATCTACTGCTTACTGTACAGAAAATAAGATTTCTGTGAAGAACATGACCAAGATCCCACATTAAAAGTACAAATGTGTAATTATGAATTGTCTCCTGACCTGACTCCCTGCAGCTACTTTAACAGCCAGCAGCCACACTGAGCAACACAGGTCTGTTTTGCTTACAATCAGATGACATCTGCAGGACATCTGTAGCTCCTCCCATTGAGAGCTGCAGTATGAAAAGGAGTTGCAACAGGGAGTGCTGCTTCTATTGCTGCATTACAGCTTCATGTGGAAAGGAGGCTGGGCACATCATCCTGCAGTGCCCCTATCACCAGCAAAACAGACCTCCATTACTTGGTGCAGTTGCTGGCTGTTAAGGTTAGTTTGGAGGGACATAGCACCGCAATCATAAACAGGAATACCACCCAATTATGAAGTCTGTCTTACTCATTCATAACTGCTCAACTGTGTGCCAGGCCGTCCGCTTTCTATGCCAAAAAAAAGGAAAGAAGGAAGAAAACCCAAACATTTTTCACTCAGAATAAATCCTGAAATGTGAAAATTCCCATCCATCCAGGATTCTCGAGGAAACACTTTTTGATCTGAGATTCAAATGTTTACAACTTTCCTTTCCATCCTTAGTCAGTCTACACTCAGAGCATTCCATGTGGGCATATCGTGTAGAATCACCTCTGTTGTTTATACACTGATAATTGCTTGGGAAATTCCAAAATTAAGTTCTCAGTTGATTTCAGTCATGCAGGGACGTGGAGGCGGGTGTGTGTGATTTGCGTTGGGCGGCAATGTTTTTGGGGCATCCTGGCCCGTAGCCATGCCCCCACGCACCTGGCCATGCCCCACGCACTACAGCCCCAATCCCGCACACAATGGTCACGTCCCTCATGCCATAGCCCCGCCCCCACCACACACTCCAAGCTCCGCCATTGGTTGATTTTATTTGTTTTGTTGGCTTTAATTTTTCTGTAAGATGTAAGATGACAAAATCATATTAGAGCTGATTTATATTATGTAGAGAATAAGTGTCTTAATTTGTGAGTTTGTGTTGTATCAAAGTCAGATGAGGGTGGAGATGGTGGTGATGATGATGATAATCATCAGTGTCATTTCTATTTTGACGCTCTTAGAGAGTTCATGCTTTCTTTTTACCACCACCCATTTTACCCTACCCTTTGTGCAGTGGGTTAGCAAAATAAATAAATAATCAAATGAAACAGTTACTGGCCCATCCAGGCAAGCCTTATTAGCTCAGCAAACTGGTCTTCTTGGGTCAAGGCTGACATGCACAAGAAATATTCCACAGAAGTAAACTGTCAAAATAAATAAATGTTAATATAATGCAAAGATTGCTTTCACTCAGCCATCAAAGAACATCAAATAGGAAAACATGCCTATTCTTACTGAGGTCTATATTCCATAAAATATTTCTATATTCCTTCCCCAGGTATGATTAATTGCTTGGCAGCGTAATTCTTACAGGGATATGTTCACCCAGAAGCATTATTTGTTTTATTTATGTATTGCATTCATATCACACCTTTCTCTCAAAATGGGATTCAAGGCAGCTTACATCTCTCTGTATTCAGTGAGACTTAGTATCTTGGTGCCAAGATAAGGTTTCCTTCCCAAAGCAAGTAGCACCTTCAGAGATGGGATGATCATTAGAACTACACCAGAAGAGCAGAGGGTTAAACCAGTACTTTCCTTTTTTGCACCCATATGTTCCTTTAGGTAGCCTCTTGACTTATTGCAGCCCATGAATTCCATAAGATTTTCTTAGCCCAGGAATACCCAGAAGTGGTTTTGCCAGTTCCTTCCTCTGAAGTAGAGCCTACAGCACCTGGTACTTGTTGGCCATTTCCCATCCAAGTGCTAACCCTGCTTAAGTTCAAGATCAGATAGAATCTGGTGTCTTTAGGCTATTTAGGCCAGCACTTTCACATTTAATATAAACCTATTAACGATCACACACATAGAGACCAGCAGCTCCTATTTGCATGTTTAAAATGTTTGCATTAAATGCAACCTTGATGACTTTAATGCTGGATTTAGATTTGGCCCTTGACCTTTATCTGTGTAAAAAATAACTGGTTCATGAAATCCATTTCATTAAAACCACTGAGTATACCTTCTCTAGCTACTAACCCCATTATTGTGCCTGAAATTGTTTCCATTATAGATACAAAGGAAGATGTCTCATTTGGAATCAGATAATGGTGTGTCCAGTGGGAAGGCAACTGTGGGAAGTTGGGGGCAGCATAGACCCTTGGGAGCCCTTGGGGGTCCATGCATCCTATTGCTAAAAAACCATTTTTGCCCGCCAATTCCCTCTAGGGGCTGCAGGACCTTTTTTCCCGCAAAAAACAGGACGTCACTGTTTGGAAGTCACTTTTTTAAAAAAGGCCCAGGGAAGCAAAACATGGTGGCAATGCCCCCATACTCTTAGAGGGCATTTGGGGGCGAAAATTGGGTCCCTGAGGGACACAAAAACAACCCAGGGCCACATGCATCCCACAGGCCACACTTTGCCTCACAGTATCTAGCTCAATGTTATTTACATTGAGTGGGAGCAGCAATCAAGGGTTGCTTGCAGGGATTTTCACCAATACAAGCTGGAGATGCTGCTGACTAAACCAGAGACCTTCTGCATGCAAATCACATCTTTAACAATGTGTTATGATCCTGCCTACCTTTCCGTTGGTCACATACACTTCAATGCTTAGCATTTCAGGCTCATTAAAGCCCCAGTGACTGCTGGATTTATTCCGGTGTAATATGTAACTAATAAAATCTGTTGAAAAAAATGCACAACATGTTCACTGTTTCTATTTAGGTCTGGTGTAACTAGTCCCTCCTTCCCAGATCCAACTGTATTGTGCTTCTTGATTCTGTACTTGTGTGCAGTCTACTAGGATAATCTGTTTAATAACAAAAAGTAGCCCTGAAAATAATGAACATGGATACTTTGAAAAATATTTTTGTTCTTTTGAAAAGGAACAGCTTTCTTTTGCTTGGAAGCTTTTTCAGAAAAGAAAATGGATATATTCTGGGTTGTTCTTGCTGTTTCTTAGCTTGAATGCAACTAAAATTACATGATCAGATTAAAACAACAAAGAGTGCTGTGACACTTTAAAGACTAACATATTTATCATAACATAAACTTTTGTTAACTATAGCTTGCTTTATCAGATGCACAAGCCATTAGTCAGAATTTCCAGTATATTTGCAATACTCAAATGGAATAGTTGATTAATAGAGGATAGGATAATAAAGAGTAAGGTTAAAAGAAAATTAGATGCTGAAAGTGCATTATGAACATCTGACATCCAACCTTTGCTGATACCACATCACTTTAGTCCAAGGAAAACCCATGGGCCCAGCAGTTGTGAGACAGAAGTGTTATCCCATTTACACATCTGCTGTTAGACTTGCTTAAGGAATAATATCTTGCTGCCGTCTTGCTCTAATCTCCCTTTGAAGTTTCTGCTCCACAAGGGCTGCTTTAACGTCAGTGCAAATGTATGAGAGGATAAAGGTTTCTCCCACTAGTTTTTGGATTTTGCCATTTTTGTTTTATTTTTATTCATTTATTGAGTTATACAAAAGAACATAGGGGGTGGAGAGATTACAACAATAAAGTTATGCATCTCCAATTTTTAACAATTATTCTTGTAATATTTACTTATATGTTTTCTAATAACGCTTAATACATCCCTCCTTCCTCACTCACTCCCCTTTCTCCCACCCCTTGCCACCCCACCTCAAGAAGTGAATGATTAAATATCTGTTCCTTACAGTCTAAAATTTTCTATATCTGTTGAATCCGAATGTCCTTCATTTTCCCTGTCTTCTGTTATCTGTACAAGTCAACTATATCTTAAGTGAGTACTTGTTAATTGCTAAGAAATAAAAATATTAACAGAGTAATTAATTATAGAACATGAAACTTAAAATTGCCAATTTCTAATACATAATACGTATCTAGTACATATCCATGCTTATTTTCGTAGCCGTATCTATCTTATTCCAGTTATTGTCAAGAGACTAATAATTTGATTAACTTCTGTTTTTCTATATTGAAAATGTAAATTATCATCCCATTTTCACTTAGTTTAATAGTTGTATTTATTTTTCTAACTAGTTAGCTTAAATTTCCTATACCTAGGAAAATCCTAGGAAATAGGTATAGGATTTTGCCATTTTTGGCAAGATCTGAGTCTATTGTTTTTCTGCATAGTCTGTTGGCCCTATGTCATACATAGAAAGGCATTGCTCAAAGAAGATATCATTCTTCGTATTGGATGATGAGCATGTGAACAAAATCCTAACAGTGTCGATGACATTATTAGGTCTTGCTAACAGTGCTGCCAAAAGTCGATTGGACTTCCAAGATCTGCCTTCAGCCAAATCCCACAAAACCAAAACATAGTACAAATCCAGACAAACTGTTTGGGAATCAAGAGAAGATGTGGGAGGACCTGGTATTTGTTTTAAAGAATTGCTTCTCCTAGACGTGTCTGAGAATGGAGTTCTTATTTTTATCATTCTCTGTAGAGAAGGTCTGAGATCCACAGATATGATTGGAGCTCCATTTGACCCATGAGTTATGTGTTACCCAACCCTGAGTTATTGGAATCTGGTCATATAGCATGTTCTAGTCCCTGCTTTTATGTTATTGTTAAGCAGTCTGTAATTAATAGCAAATAGTTTAAGGTTGAAGGTATTTCTGTAAGTCAAACACAGTATTACCAATCAAGGCTTATGAGAGAGAAATGGCATTGTTTCAAGCAGTGGCAGAACTTGGAGTGGGAGAGGCAGAGGGGGAAGGGGCTACAGTGCAAGGGGCATGGTCACTGTGCAGGGGGTGTGGCTGCGTTGTGCGGGAGCATGGTCAGGGCATGGGAAGGGCATGTGAGGCATGGCCAGGGCGCTCAGGACCGTGGCTACAGCCCAGGACACTCCAGAAACATTGCCGCTCAGGGCGAACCCCCCCCCCCGCCCCCACATTCCTACACGACTGGTCTCAAAATGGATTGCAAACTCAATATGTTTTGGATTATTTTTGTGGCCATTAATATTTTACAGCTTTTCTCCATTGTAGATGACATTGGTAGTTTTTATAAAAACTCAGTAAATACATGTAAATAAATAAAATTAACATTAGTATATTCAGCGATGTGTGGTAAAGCATAATGCATTCACTTTTTTATAGCTACAAAAGATCAGCTGGCAGCCTCTTTTGAAATGGAAATGTCTCAAGCTGGATTCAGTGCCCATTATTCCCAGGTAAACTAAGAAGTCTAAGGTAGAAATTATTACTATTTTTAAAGAAGCAATTGTGGATAGTATATACTGTCTTAAATGTCCCTGGACATCTTTACACATTTGCATGTGAAGCCTTCACTGCAGAATTTACACTGAAAGCATCAGCACCATGAGCAGAGATGGAAAGTTTCTTTTGCTAGCTGAAATTCCCAGAACCTACCAGCCAGTGTGGCTGCAAAGCTCTGGTCAAATGGCAAATCACAACAGCATGCATGACATCAGTGCAGGGCTGGTTGGTGTAGCCTGACCTGAAATATGGACATGAAATATGAATATGCACATGAAATATGGACTGACATCATGATTGAAATACTAACTTATCAAAGCAAAGGAAGTGAAATCCACCTTTTAAAATTGGCACATATTTATGAAATGGGGGAGGTGGTTTCCTAATAGAAAAATATGGCATTTCTCATGTGAAAGGGTCTCCAGAGAGTCATGCAATTGTGAGGAGCATTTCAGACGATGTCCTCACAATTGCACAAGAGTGCCGGGGCCGGCAAGTGCCAATCGTGCACTATATCATTTTTGGCTTTTAGCCAAAAATGGTGCGTGATCGCGCATCACTCTGGGGCCCTGCGTGCACTTACTGTCGGTGTGGAGCTCCGGAGCAGTGGCCCTCACGCTTCCTCCCCCAGCACAGCCTGGGAAAATACCCGGCTGCACTGTGGAAGGAAGAGGTGGAGCCCTCACGCTGTCTGCCGGCCAGCCAGCAGCTCCTGGAGAGCAGAAGCAGCAGGGATGCAAGAGCCTCATGGAAGAGGCTGCTTGCGTGATCCCCACGAGACCGCACCAGACTAAGGTAAGGTGCAAAAAGGCCTATGTCTCCTCATCGTAGCTACTAAATGTCTGGCACAGTTTTCTATGTGGAATGACACTGACTTTGGGATTCTTTTTTTTATTGTTTTGTTACAGCTATTATTATCAAATCTTTCTGCTTTAAACATTGTGAATGATGACAAAAATATTTTTTAATAAGTACTATTTAGTTAAAAGTACAATCTAGTTAGTTAAAAGTAATAACATAAAACTAGCTTCTTATATTTTTGTTTAGGCCATAAATAGTTCATAACCTTCCATTCTCCATATTTTCCTGGAGCAATCTCTTTTTTTCTTTTTTTCTTTTTCTTTTCTTTTTGACTTCTACCAAATCCCACCAAGAATATAGTAATGCCAGAATGTATAATTTATCTAAAGAAATGATTTCTCCTACTTTGTAAGGACTGGATCATGCTTGGAGCAGTTGGAGCCTATGACTGGAATGGAACTGTTGTCATGTTAAAGGAAAGTGATTTTCTAATCCCAGGAAATGACACATTTTATGATGTGTCTTCAGAAAGAAATGAGCCTCTTGCAGCTTACTTAGGTGAGTAAAACATTTTAGTTCATTTTTTAATTCTCTCAGCTATGTTTTATACCAAGGCCCTTTCTGCAACTTACCTTTTTCCAAAGCCATTGCACGAGGATTCAAGGAAAGCCTCTTCAGGGAGGGAATCGCTTCTGCTGCACTTCCCCTCCACACTGGTTGCCTGCTGGATAGGAGGAAGCGCGATGGCCCCCCTCCCTTCTGCAGCACAGCCTGGCAGTTTCCCAGTCTGTGCTGGGGGAGGAAGCGCAGCCATTGTGCTTCCTGCTGTTCTGCACAACAGGTAAGTGTGTGAGGGAAGCAGGAGGACTCCACAATCACCTGTCATTTTTGGGAGAAACCCAAACATGATTTAATCCACAATTGTGATGGAATGGCCACGGGATCACGACAACATCATGCAGAACTGTTGTAGTGATCCTGTGGCCATTGCGGGTTGGATGTGGTGTGCGAAAAGGGCCCAAGAGTCAATGTTGTATAGCCATTTCAGTATTGGACTACATCTCTGGAGACCAGGGTTTGAATTCCCACTTGGTCTTGGAAACCTATTAGGTTTCTGGCCAATTTTTGACAGAGACATCCTCCACAAATCACATGCTCTCAGCCTCAGAGGAAGGCAATGGCAAATCTGTTCTGAACAAATCTTGCTAAGAAACCCCTATGATAGGTTCACCTTAAGGTTGCCATAAGTTGGAAAGGACTTGAAGGCACAAAGCAGCTGCAACCTTCTAAATATCTAAGGGCCTTTCTGCACTACACTGTTATAAAGCTATTATTCCACTTTCAACATTCTATAGAATCCTGGAGTTTGCAGTTTAGGGAGGGGCATTTAGAATTCTCAGCCAGAGAGCTCTTTGGCCTCAGTAAACTACAAACCCCAGAATTCCACAGGATATCGAAAGTGGAATAATAGCACTATAACAGTGTAATGTGGAAAGGCCTTAAGTTTTACAACATACTATACCAGCATAGAGCAAACAAACAAAATTTAGCTTAAGGCATACACGTTTCTGTTCTATTACAGCATCGTACATATGATTTTATATTGGAAGACATGTAAGAGCAAATATTCAGATTATGGAACGAAGGCCATTTCTGCACTACACTATTATAGTGCTATTATTCTACTTTAACATCTGATGGCATCCTGAGGTCTGCAGTTTAGAGGGGGCATTTAGAATTCTCACAAGTAATTCCATTGCCCTTTTTGCTTAGAGAAGTAACTACTTGTTTTGCACATTGGAGTGCTTTCATTGGGCCGTTTTAAAATAGGAATGTGGTGAACAAATAGTATGTTCAATGATAAAACAAGGGTACCTTGTGTTCAGTATGTTATAGTGTAGTGCAAGAGTGTCAAACTCAATTTCATCTTGGGCCGCATCAGTGTTATGGTTGCCCTCAAAGGACCAGTTGTATCTGTATGACTATATAAATGTATCTACTCTTTTATTATATTAAATAATTGCTTCTGCAATTATTCTGTGCCTTTTTCAGCCCCCAGACCCTCTCTGTGCCTCTTTCTGCTCCCCCCTCCCCTGTGGCTCTTTTTTGCTTCTCTGCCCCTCTCTGTACCTAGTAAGCCCAATCCCCACATTGTGGGCCCATGGCTACTGGTATTCTGAAGAGGGACCCAGCAGCCAGCACTTGTAATCTACTTCTACTTCTGACTGCTCGCTCGTCCAACTCTTGTGAGCCACATGGGGCATTGCCATGCTAACTTGCAGCAATGGTCTGATGGCAAGACTTGGAAAGAGGATCAGTCAGAAGTAGAAGTAAATCGTGAATGCTGGCTGCTGAACCCCTCCTCAGAATACCGGTAGCCGGGGGCCCACAATGTGGGGATGGGGCTTGCCAGGCAGGGGGAGTGCCACAGCTGCAGGAGAGGTAAGAGGGCCACATGAAATGGCCTAGCAGGCTGGATTCAGCCTACAGGCCTTGCGCTTGACACATATAGTGTATTCATTCTGTGGCTGATTCCCAGACCTTTAATAGCACTAGGACTTTCTCAAATTCTTTTAAAAACATGCCAGATAGATTATTCCACCCTTAATCTCACTAGATTGTTTAGAGCATTTTGTGTACTCTAGAGCATGAGTGAATGGTCCAGTGTGGATTCACCCAGTGAATTTCATGACCCAGTGTGGATTTCAGTATGGATCTCTCAAATCTCAGTCCAATACCCTAATCAAATTGGCTTTACGGAACAGTTATGCATTCATTTGAGTTTTTGGAAGAACATGCAGTCGTTGTTAAACTATTACAAGAGTAACTGCTATATCTCTGATTCTTTAGGTTATACAGTAAATTCAGCCTCAGTACCTGGAGATGTGCTGTACATTGCTGGCCAGCCACGATATAATCACACTGGTCAAGTCATCATATACAGAATGAGAGCGAGAGACATAGAAATACTTCAGCGATTAAGTGGAGAACAAGTAAGTTTACATATTACCATAAAGATTTTGCAGGGATGTCATCTGTATATTTGTGGCATAGTTCCTGTTAAGAAAAATTAACACTCTAGAAAAAAACAATAGCCAAGAGTCATTACTATGTCATAGAGTAGCTTCTGATTAACCCACTTAAAGTCAATGTTAACTTAGTGTATGATTGTATAGTGCCCATGTTTAGTACCGTCAGAGGCATACTTATCTAGCAGTAAGAAAAAATTAAAACACAACAGCATAACATATATCCAAATAGAATAATAGGATAATTTCATGGAATGTTCTTAGGCCATTTCCTCATGAGACTCTTATAGCGCTATGATTCCACTTTTAACAGCCGGCCCCTCCCGAAACTGCAAACCCCAGAATTCCATAGGATATTGAAAGTAGAATCATAGCACTATAACAGCCTCGTGCGGAAATGGCTTCAGTCTACCTTGGAAGCCCTTCTACCAAAATTTACCTGCCTCAGCTAGGATGGAAAAAACAAAAATGTCTGGGGTGAATGGCTTGAACAGAAGGAGACAATTTATCTTTAAGGCCTGGGCACATAGCTTACACCAACAGAATTTGCAATTCTTTAGTGATAACAAGTGTAAATACTATATTTGTCAATTACAGATTGGGTCCTATTTTGGGAGTGTTATTACAACCATTGACATTGACAAAGATACATTTACTGATATTCTTCTTGTGGGAGCACCGATGTACATGGGGACTGAGAAAGAAGAACAAGGCAAGGTGTATGTTTATGCTTTGAACCAGGTAATGATGAAAAAAATAAGTAAGGAGGAACTGGGCTGGGATTTCAATAATACTTGTAGCAGCAAATAGGGAGAAGTCACCAAATAACTCATTGCTTGTTCTGGGAGTTTATCAGGAACTCATCTCATAAAAGTTGCCTGGGGGGAGGCTAGTTTGTGGCCATGCTGGCTAGGGGATTTTGGGACCTGTACTCTAAACAAAATAGTCTTTACAAGCTCTGGTTGAGAAAACTTCCATAGTAAAATAGACCAAAAACTATTTTTGGCATTTTCTCCTCTACAGAATACATTTGAATATCAGATGTCACTTGAGCCTGTAAAGCAAACATGCTGTTCACAACTAAAGCATAGTGACTGCACAAATCACAACAAGAATGAACCTTGTGGGGCTCGCTTTGGAACCTCTATTGCTCCAGTAAAGGATCTCAACCTTGATGGGTTTAATGATATAGTCATAGGGGCTCCTCTAGAAGATGATCATCGTGGAGCTGTGTATGTTTACCATGGCAATGGAAAAAGTATAAGCAAAGAATATGCTCAGGTATGGAACACAATTTAGTCCAAATCCCCAAACTGGATTTATTGGCAGTTCTGCGGCTGTTGCATTCTAGGAATCCGGATGTATATGTTTTTGCAACAAAATCTGTGGAATTTGCTTTAAAGTCACTTGATCTGAAAGTGTGTGGTTCTGGGGGCAGGGTTGCTTTTAGATTTATTTTATACATCTGTAAATGTCAAAATCTGATTAACTTTGATCTAGGATTGGTTTATATTTGCATCTGAGTGTCAGCATCCATCTCATTTTTAAAAATTTTCTTCAATGCATCTATTTGGGGTTTTAAAATTTCATTACATTCTTCCCAGTTTCACAGTCTATCTGTTGTTACTGGCTGGAGTTTCAGACCATAGATGATTAGGATCCTAACCAAGTGTTACCCTGACTTCTGGGGAACCCCTGGGGACATTGATTAGCTCCAAAAATGCCAAAGTTGGGGGAAATAGCAGAGCACTGGCTTTTAACAATGTGAAGGGCAGGGCAACTCTAGCGAGATCTTTTACCCAATGTCTATAGAATCAGACCAACAAAAACCAGCCAAACATTCAATCAAGATGTTTTATTAGAAAATATTCACACACACACACACATGGAGGTAATTGCTCACAGAAGCACACAAAGACTATTGAGATGGAAAGAGGTGGAAATTGATAGGGGAAAAGCAGAGGGAAAGTAGAAGAGGTGATACTGCACTTGTTCCAGAAGTCTTCAGCCAGGGAAAAAAAGATAAACAGAGATGAACTCAGTGCAGGGAGGGGACAGAGGGTGCAGGGAGGGGACTGAGTCTCAACTAACAGAATAATGGTCTGCTAGTCTAGCATGGGAGAGCTCTGAAATGGAGTCTCAAAAAGAGGGTCTGGTTATAGGGCGAAACATACCTTGGGGGCAGACCCTTTCCTGAAAAGGATAAAGGTTGCGTGTTAGCTGCCTGATGGCTGCGTCATGTAACTGGACCTTGCTTTGGTATGTCTCACTTGTTTCGAGCATTCAAGGGGAATCAGGCAATCACCACAAAGTATTGTTGTAGCTGATGGCCCATCACCTGTGCGGATGTGCCTTTCCAAGGTTTCAAGTGGAAATGTGACAGGGAGAAGTTTCTGGTCTTTGATCTTTTGTCTGATCGTTGGCCTGGTTGACTACACGCCGGTCTGTTCACCTCTGGCTTGGATTAATTTTAAAATTAAAATTATACTCCCCAGGATGGGGTCTGCTAACAGGGTTACACAAGCATCTAGGAATCAGTATGACTTGATAATGTAGCATGTTTTCAGTAGTGTTACTTTTGGCAATTGTGCTGTTTTGATCTTATCTATAGCAATTTCAATCAGATTGCCCTCCCATGCATCATCATTATTGTTATTGGGGTGTCAGAAAAGTTTCTGGAATCGTTTGTGTCTTACCAGCATACATTTATTTTTAAATATAAATTACAATTTCTTGTAGCAAAGAATGTTGAATGAAAATTAATGAGATGAGTAGTATCCATAGCACTGTCTTACTGTCTCCACTGCTTTACATTGCCAAATCTAGCATATGCTAGCAAATCTAGCATATTTTTCTCTTTACAAATGTGTGGATTTTAAAAAACAGTAATCACAGGCAAATCCATGGCTAACAGTGCAACCCTATGCATGTCCATATAGATATAAGTCCCACTGTTGGTGCATGTTTACAACCTAATATCTTAGATATACTTGCTGTAATAAAGATAAATATGCTTTTCATAGCGCATCGCATCAGGTGGAGATGGGGAAAAGATGAAATTTTTTGGCCAGTCTATACATGGAGAAATGGATTTAAATGGAGATGGATTGACAGATGTCACCATTGGAGGCCTTGGAGGGGCAGCTCTTTTCTGGTATGCATATTAAACTTTCAATTAAAAGATTAAGCAATTTATCAATAGCAGTTATCTACAGCAGTGGTGCCCAATCACTGGTTGCCCAAGGAGGATACTGAAGAAACAAGAGGCATGGTCCAAGCCCAATGAATGGTTGTTTTACTAGTAGAAAAGCTTAATGGTTTTTGGCCTGGGTATACTCTTTTTTTATATATATATATATTTTTACTGAAATTTATAATTAAAAGTAAAAAAAAAAAAACACCTTCCCACTTCCAAACTTGTTTTCCAGTTGAATCTGCTTATTTTCATTCTATTCATACATAGTTACTGCTTATTCAAAGAAGAAGATGATTTCACATTGTTACATCTTACATCGTTACAATGTTGCTTTGTTCCATTACCTTATTACATTACATTGTTACATTTCCTGATGTTTGCTTTGTTACACTACCTTATTACATTGTTATTTTACATTTCTTATATCTTTCTTCATTCCTTTCCCTTTCTTATTCTATATCTTTAACCAGTTCAGAACTTCTCTCCATTCCCTTTTAAAATTCTGGATAGGTTTACTTTTCAAAGAAAATGTTAACTTTCCTGTCTCTACCATATCCAGGACTTTTAATTTCCATTCTTCTATATCAACATATTTCCTTTCTTTCCAATATTGCGCACATATTGGTCTTGCAGCAGTTATCAGATATAACAATGTCTTCTGATGACATCTTATTTCTCTTTGTTGCCCTAACATATTTAACAGATAAAACTCTGGCTTCATTTCAAAATTTAAATTATAAATTCTTTGAATTTCATCATGTATTTCTTTCCAGAATTTCCTTGCTATCTTACAGGTGGCCTGAGTATACTCTTAAAGCCTTCTTCAGGGGGTTGTATGGAATCAAACTTCAGAAATGTCTAAGCCAACAACTTTCAAACCATTTACTGGACAAGTTTTATTTGTCTGAGTAAACAGTTAGAGAGTTCCTGGTCCAGAAATTTTTCTGAAGTTTGATTCTGAATAGCTCACTGAAGAAGGCCTTAAGAATATGGGTAGTCCCAAATGCATCTGGCTTTCTAATAACACAGCTATCTTTTGAGTGCGCATCTTTTGAGCAACATGTCTGATTTCATATGTGGATTCCATTTGGGTTTTCTAGTTTCTGTTTCCAATGAGGATATTGCCAATTGTTTGTGTAGGACTGCATTGATTGGTCAGTGGGGCCCTAATCTGTGGGAAAGACTGAAATAGATGAACCAACTGCACATGCATGCGCACACACATACACACACAGATGGCATAGTATTAGAGCCTTTTCTCTTTTTTTCTTGAAAAATATTGGGAATCACTGTGGCATTTTCAGAGGGTTCTAATTGCTTGGAAATTTAAAACTGATTTTGGATTATTTGCATACCACAGGTCAGAAGAGAGTGTGTTTAATGACTGTTTGTGTCCATGTACAGTGGACCCTTTGCATCTGTGGAGTTTCCATTCCAGGAAGCCCTGCAAATAAGAAAAAAAGTAATGTTCACATCCCATAATACTAAATGGCAGTGATGTGTGTGCAGATGCTTCAGCATGTCTGTGCACACATCACTACCATTTTTGGTATAGGACAAAATACAGTTATGGTCACCCAAACTCACATATCCAGAGACAGCAGGCAATGAGGGTTCACTATATTCAGTTTCAGCATGTGCCTTCCAATGAATTCAGGTTACTATCAATTGTCCAAAGAGCATACTGATTTTGGTGAACCATTGTTAATGCTCAGTATATCTTTATCTCTTAAACTTTTATTATTCGTAACAAACAAATATTTGCACAGTTACAGTATTTCCATGTTAGTCCTTGCTCATTTATTTCTCTGTACCCACCACGTGCCACCTAGTGCCACAAAATGAAGCCTTTTCATAAATGGTGTCTTTCAGGTCTCGAGATGTTGCAGAAGTGAATGTGACCATGAAATTCATGCCCGACAAAATTAATATCCAGAAAATAAGCAGTGGCATGCAAAAGCAAAGGATATCCATCAATGTCACAATTTGCTTTGAAGTCAGATTAAAATCAAAGGAAGATACAGTAAATGAAACAAGTAAGTAGATTCTAGTTATTAAAACATTGCCTTGTACAGTGCCTACTATCCAAGAAAAAGGTTTTAGGATCCAAGGAACAATTCTCACCACCACCCCTGCCCACGTTTGTAAGTGCTGTAGGAAATACCACCTAGAAAACAAGACCAATTCCAATTTTGAACATTTGTCTCTTAAAACAAAATGAAACAAAACTAGAACTAGCTGTATGGAGATAGCGGTTTGAGTGTTGGACCAGGATTGTGGTAGACTAGGGTTCAAATGCTCACTCAACCTTGGTAATTCAGAGTAACCTTTGGAAGTCACACTCTCTCAGCCTTACAGTAAGGAAATGATAACGCTTGCTAGGAAACCTCTATGAGAGGGTTGGCATAAGTCAAAGGAGACTCAAAGCCACATAACAACCACAAGTATGGGAGAGGATGTACCCTGTTTTAAAGGAGAATCACCAGGCAGTAATTCTTCTTTTTCAATTAAATAAAATGTTTAGCAGGAAACATGTGGTCTGCAGGCTGCATACTTCCCTCCCTGAAGGATCAGATGGAATGAAGAGTTGGTAATATTTAAGAGGACATCAACACAAAGTATTATATTATTATCCAGTTAAGAAGATATAACACTAAATATCAAAATCAGGATCATAAATTCCATAGCATTTCCAGATTCCATGTGAGGTTGTGAAAGCTGGACAGTGAAAGAAATCTGATAGAAAAAGTATCAGCTCATTTGATATATGGTGCTGGAGGAAAGTTCTACAGGGACCATGGACTACCAAAAAGATAAATGAATAGGTCTAAGAATTAGGCCATTTCCGCACTAGACTGTTAAAGTGTTATTATTCCACTTTTGACATCCTATAGAATCCTGAAGTTTGCAGTTTAAGGAAGAGCATTTAGAATTCTCAGCCAGAGAGCTCTTTGGCCTCAGTAAACTGCAAACCCCAGGATTCCATAGGATATTGAATGTGGAATAATAGCACTATAATAGTCTAGTGTGGAAACGGCTTGAGTCAAGCCTGAACTCTCACTGGAAGCCAAAGCAACTAAGCTGAAACTATTGTACTTTCAACATATTGTGAGATGACATGGCTCACTGGGAAAGATCGTAATGCTCAGTAAAGTAGAAAGCAGTAGAAAAAGAGGACGACATTCTCATATGTCCGCCCATCCCCCCCCGCACGCGCGAGAAAGGCGCTTGTCCCGTCCATCCCCCCCGCGTGCACGAGAAAGGCGCTTGTCGCGTCTGTCCCCCCGCACGTGCACGTGCGCGAAGCAGGACGTGTCGCATCCGTCGCGCTAGCACCCCGCCCTGTCCCTTCCTTCCACAGGGGTGGAGGGAAGGAAGCGCAACCCAGCCAGCTCCCGACGCTCCGCACGAGAGGTAAGTGCGTGCGGGCGCCAGGAGCGTTGCGCGAGCGCGGGTGATTTTCGCTTTGAAGCGAAAATCAAAAAACACTCCCACTCCTGCGAGGCTCACGGGGCTGTCGCGCGAGAAAAGGCCCGTGCGAAAAGGGCCTATGGCTCTGAGCTTGCTAGACTTGAGCAGGGCAGTTGATGGCTGACAGACATTAAGGTCTCTCATTCATAACGCTGCCACAAGTCAAAGCTGATTTGATGGCAATTAATAGCAATAATGCCTTTGAAAAGTGTTCAGAAACATCAGCTGGTGCAAACAGCTGCAGCCAGCCTGTTTCCAGGCACAATTCAAAGTGCTGCAGTCTTGGAGCTTGGAGGGTGTGGAATGAGGGCTGGAGGGGGAGGGGCTACAGTGCATGGGGGCGTGACCACAGTATGTGGGGCATGACCAGGGCATGCAGGGGCATGGCTGCAGTGTATGGGAGCATGGCCAGGGCATACAGAGGTGTGGCTACGAGCCGGGATGCCCCAAAACATTGCCACCTGGGGCAAAGCACTTTCCTTGCCACCCCGTTCCTACACCACTGAAGTGCTGATGATGACCTTTAAAGCCTTACACAGATCAGGTCCAGGTTATTTAAAAGACCATATACTCCCCTACAAACCAGCCCCTGTTTTGAAATCTGCTGGAGAGGCCCTTCTCTCTGTCCCACCACATTCACAGGTGCATTTGGTGGGAACACAGAAGAGGGCCTTTTCAGTGACTGCTCCGAGGCTCTGGAACTCCATTCCCAGAGAAATCAGACTGGCACCCTCCTTGCCTACTTTCCAGAGACGACTAAAGACATTCTTATTTTGGCAGGCATTTTATACGTGATAAGGTGCTGGTTATTTTAATTGTGATTGGTTTGTTGTTTTTAATATGTATTTTAATATTGTTTTAATTGCTACTGTTTTTTAATATGTCTTTCAACTTTTATATGTTATAGTTTTAACTTTGTTTTCCTTTTAAACTATTGTAAGCCAATCTGGGTCCTTTCAAGGAGAAAAGCGGGGTATAAATAGAGATAATAATAATAGTAATAGTAATAACAATAATAATAATAATAATAATAATAATAATAATAATAATAATAATAATAATAATAATAATAATAGATCATGACTGCACATGCCTCCTACCACCTCAGGGCCACATTCATGTGCTGTCTGTGAACTGGAAGAATCTAATAGTGAGAGCCAGCATGGTATAGTGGTCTGAGTGTTGACTAGGATTCTGATAGACAGGGTTTGAATCCCTACTCAGCCAAAGAATTCCCCTGTGTATGACTACAGGCAAGTCACACTCTCATAGCCTTGGGAGAAGACAATTGCAAACCCCTGAACAAATCTTTGAGAGAAAACCACACACTAGTTTTACATTAGAGTCACCATAAGTTGGAAACGACTTGTAGGGACACAGCAATAACATGGAAGAGCCAGCATAGGGTAGTGATTTGAGTCCTGGACTTAGGGCTCTGGAAGAGCAGGGTTCGAATTCCCACTCAGCTATGAAAACCTTGGGCAACTCACGCTCTCTCAGCCTCAGAGGAGAACAATGGCAAACCCCCTCTGAACAAATCTTGCCAAGAAAACCCTAAGTTTACTTTACGGCCACCATAAGTTGGAAATGACTCAAAGCACAGAAAACAAACAAATAAATAATCTGTTTGAGCAAAATGCAACTGATTGGAGAGGATGTCTGTCTATCATGCAGCTTCTTCAACCAGCCCTTCTTTAAAACATCTGAAGCAGAGGCAACTGGTGGTTTCCATGTCAGTGGGACATTGAATCTGCTCTGGTTTGAGTATGAATTTAAGGCAGCCATCCAAGAAACTGAACGTATCCTCAAAATGTGTTTTGTACCTTGGATAACTCCTTTAAAGTTTGGATTAAAAACTGGCAGAAATTCATTGTACCACAGATGTGGGAAACTTCAGCTGCCTTTGAGCTGAACCAATCCAAAAACTAACATGGCAAAGGGCAGAAAGATGAACAGTCTTTATAAAGAATGCCTTTGGAAAAGTTTTTCCAGTGCAACCAGTCATACTTGCTTTCTTTTTTAGGTATCCAGTATTGGATTACACTTGATGCCGAAAGAAAGCTGTCTCGAAGCCTTTTCGCAGAAACCTCTGAAAGGAGGATGCAAAAAAATATCACAGTCAAGGGTTCAGACTGTATTGAGCACGACTTCTACATGTTGGCAAGTAAATCATATAAAGTGGCTCTCCTCCCCCTGATACTTGTAATTACTAACTGGCTGTACCCCTGAGTGTAAACATTCCATATGACTTATGAAACTTTTTTTGATGCTACTAAACTGTTTTAAATTAGTAGTGTTTTAGTGGGATAATTTATTTAGTTGTTTTTTAAACTTTTTAATTTTACTTTATTTTTTAAATTTATTTTAGCTATTCTTTGTTTTCATCTGTGCTCGGAGCTGTCTTAGGTCCTATGTTGGGAATAAGGCATAATATAAATTAGCAAATAAATAAATAAATGTTGAGATAGCTGTTCTAGATTGAATTGGTCCACTGCAAAGAGTTTACACCAATTTTAATGTGAAGAATATCCTCTTAGCTCATTGTGTTCTTCTTTGGTTGCTGTTCTTCCTTCACCTGAAAATGACACTGCAGAAGTGCCTTGTGTTCATTTCCATATTGTAGTTTGATAACCTATTTACTGTTATTGATGTCTGCTTGATAGTTTATTCAGAAGCAGCAACAAATTGGTTCAGATTCTTCCTTTGGCATGGGGTATGAAGCTTTGTGTTTCTGTTGCTGTGACTGGGCAATGTCTTTTGACCAACAGAATAGATTGTGAACTAGTGAAGGAGATACTTCATATTCATCATAACTGAGACAACATGCCCTAAATTCAGGATAGGTCAGAGCATTTGGCCTACAGGTCACATCAGGCCAGCCATCATAGCCAATGCTAAATATTGTGAGAACTGCAATCCAAAACATCTGGAGATCCAAAGGCTCCCACCTCCAGGATATACAAATGGATAAGTTGTACCTTAAGTGTAACTCATAAAGTTGAATATATCATCTACTTAGCCCTTTAAACCTCACCTGGGAAAAGTGTGTCATCATACTCAGCGTGCTGTTTAGTGTATTTTCTTTCCTATGAATAATGTGAAATATAGGCCACTAGCAAACTGCTATTTTAAAAACTTATCATTTTAAAAAATATTTTGCCGACAAAAGAAGGGAAATATTTGCAATGACCATTTTACTTTTGTTTGCATCTAGGACAAGCCTGACTTTCGTGATTCTATCAAGGTTCTCTTGGAGTTCAACTTTTCCGATCCAGAAAGTGGACCTATTCTTGACAGCACACTGCCCAACTCAGTATCTGAATATGTGAGTCACTTTGATATGGAAATATTATGACTCTGTCAAACTTGTTTATACTTAGGATGAAACTTGACTCACAAGCTTCCCCCCATCCCCATCTTCAATTCTTATCCCACAGGAAATAATATAACTGGCAAGAAATTGGGGTACTTAGGGGAGCTTCAGGGGGTCTGCTGGAGGCCTGGCTAGTTGCAATGCTGCAAGGATAGCATACAGCCTACAGAACAATGGTTCCCACCCCAGTCTCTACTAAATGATGCCAGTTCTCCAGTGATTCAACTGTGTATGAAAAAAATAGGAATGGGCCAAACAAATCCTCGGATCCCCAAATCCTCGAATCCTGGGTAGGGATTCAAGATTCGCGAATCCAAATCCCTCCAGCCCACAGAATCTTTTGAATCCATCTAGTAGGCCCTCAACATGCAGAGAGCCTAGTTAGTGAATTTGGGCCTGATCGGGCACAGGGTGGCCAGGCGGAGACCGGAGAGCACAAGATCACGCTCCCTGCATCTGTTTCCCAGCTGTCCTGGGCCCAGTCAGGTGGAGGGCAGCCGAGCAGAGACCGGAGAGCAAGAGATTCATAGAATCATAGAATCATAGAAATGTAGAGTTGGAAGAGACCACACGGGCCATCCAGTCCAACTCCCTGTCATGCAGGAACACCCTCAAAGCACTCCCGACAGATGACCATCCAGCCTCTGCTTAAAAACCTCCAAGGTAGGAGACTCCACTACTCTCCGAGGCAGCAGATTCCACTGCCGGACAGCCCTGACTGTCAGGAAGTTCTTCCTGAGGTTCAGGTGGAATCTCCTTTCCTGCAGCTTGAATCCATTGCTCCTTGTCCTGGTTTCTGGAGCAGCAGAGAGATTGCTCTCCCTGCGTCTGTCTCCCAGCTGTCCTGGGCCTGATCAGGCGGAGGGTGGCCAGGTGGAGAATGGGGCCTTTGGTGGCCACGGAGGCACCAATTTGGTGGGCCCCAGAGGTGCCAAGTTTGTTTTTATTAAAGATGGGGATGGGGGAAGCCTGCCGAAGACCTGATTGGCCATCAGGGCCCTGGGCGCCCGAAAATCAGGGCATATTGAGGCTGCCTGTTCCCGGGGCTGTCTGTGCTAGCTCATGCTGCCTGTGCTTGCTGGGCTTCCTATGCCCACTGGCACTGCTTGCCTGTGCCCCTAGTGCTGCCTGCCTGTGCCCACTGGGCTGCCTCTGCCGGTGGGGCTGCCTCTGCCGGTGGGGCTGCCTGTTCCTGTGGCTGTCTCCTTCTGCTAGGTAATAAAAAAAACCCTCTCTTTTGACTTGATCCTTCTTTCCCTTGCTTTTTTAAACCTTTTTTTAAAAAAAAGGATTCGAAAGATTTGAGATTCGTGAGATTCGTGGATTCCCAGAACCTTCCAGGGATTCGAATTCGGAAAATTCTGGATTCATCCCATCTCTAAAAAAAGCCAGGGACCTTCTATGTGCAAACTATCACCCACCATGTTTCACCAAAGTTTTCTACCAAATAATCATCAAATTTCTACAAAAGCCAGCTTTCATAAGTGACTCAATGTTCACCTCACTTGCCCACATCTTGCTTTGTGTGCCACACAGTTGATAAAGTTGATCACTAAAACATATTAAAATACGTCTGGAGAACTTTTAAAGGTCAGGTGGTTGCCTAGGAAAATTTGCTACTTGTACCTGCAAATTGTCAACCTCTTCATACATTTGCCTTGTCTGGATGAGCCCTTTGATGATTTTTCCAGAAATCAGTGCAATTGGACACTTCCCCCTGCCCCAGAGTCTATTTTTACCTCAAGAAATCCTTCTCCCCCAAAACTGGGTGTGATTTCTGGTCTAAAACAGACCAGGAGATGACAAGAGCTCAAAGAGCCAATCTTCTTCTCTAGAAGCTTTTGAGAGCACAAACGTAAATTTCTTGGATGGATGGAGAGAGACAGACAGAGAAACTGTGAAGGAAGTCGGGTGTAGAAGCTGCAAAACAGTTCATAGCCACATTTAGCCTATAGCCCCACTTTGCCAACTGTGGTATGTCACTACAGATGAGGGCCAGCAGAATGGGTTTCCCATAGTATAAGATGGTAAGAGGGCATCAAACTTCTACTGTTAGGACCAATAGCTTCTGAGGCATAGGTATGATTTCTTGTACTGTCTCAGTTTGAAAATTAAAAGGATGGACTCCATAGATTATTCTAAAAAAGTTTTCTTTCCTAGTATAAGATTGTAGAGCATACTGTAAATATGTTAACTTCACAGCCAAAGAGGTAATCAGTCAATTATCCTTCCCAAGAGAAGATATCAAAGAAAGAGGGGGACAAGAGTTGTACTATGCTAAGCCCTTCTCTTGATGGTCACTAATACCTTGCAGATCCCATTCACAAAAGACTGTGGAAGCAAGAAGAAATGTATTACTGATCTACAGGTGACTGCCAATGCAACCATAGGAGGAAACAGGTAATATGAATGAAAGTACCCATGTATTTAAAGTACATTTTTTGGAATGTAATATAATACAAATACAGTTAACAATAATAATACACTATTCTCACAATAAATGTACAGAGAACTTACCAAAATTCACTACCCACTACATAAATTACACTGAAACTAAATGTTAGGGCAAATGTATGATTCCTTTAGGCAACAGAATCCCCATATGTCTTTCCTTTCCTTTCCTTTCCTTTCCTTTCCTTTCCTTTCCTTTCCTTTCCTTTCCTTTCCTTTCCTTTCCTTTCCTTTCCTTCCCTTCCCTTCCCTTCCCTTCCCTTCCCTTTCCTTTATAAAGTAGGACTAGGCTGGTTACCTGTAATGCTTGGGGTACATATACTTTTCTGTAGGAATGGGAAAGAATTTCAGTAGAATTGAGTTTTTCACTGAAATTATCTCTTCTGGTAGACAAAACTCCTCTGAGACAAAAGAGGTGCACACTTGCAAGTCTTGTGATGTGCTTCTCAGAACTAAAATATCATGAACTCAAGCATATATTTTAAACAAGTGAACAGTAAGAAGTATGTACAACTGAAAAATATCAGACAAACACACTTCAATCAGTGGGTAAAATATGTTAAAAATGAGTGCATTTGGAAAAGTGTTTAAGTGAATGGATGCATTATGGGGGGAAATATGGAAACTGTTTATAAATCTCCATGCAGGATTTAAAGAACACAAGCCTTGCAATCTGACGGAAAAAATGGAATGACAAAACAGGAGGGATGTGGAGAAAATTAACAAAATTAAGACTTTCATCCATAGTACTCAGCATAACTTTGGCCCTTTTGCCAGTCCTGTTGCAAAACGGCCTCGGGAGTGTCGCGTAATTGTGAGGACCGTTCCACATGATGTCCTTGCAATTGCATGATGCTTATGAGGCCATTGGGGGTGATAGCGCATTATATCATTTTCAGCTCGTTGCTGAAAATGATGTGCGATCACACATCCCTCCCATGCCCCACATACACTTATCTTGTGTGCGGAGGCCCCAGACGCATGGCCATCACATTTCCTCCCCCAGCACAGCCTGGGAAAGTACCCGGCTGCACTGCGGAAGGAAGGGGCGGAGCGCTCACGGTTCCTTTCAGCCAGCACAGAGCTGGTGCAGAGGGGAAGCGGAGGGGATGCGAGTGCCTCCCAGACAAGACTTTTCGCATGACTCCAGACAAGATCTCTGCATGACTCCAGCGGCACCAGGTAAGGTGCAAAAAGGGCCTTTGTGTAAAGGGGGAGAGAAAGAGAGAGGGAGGGGTAGTGGAAAAGAGAGCCAGAGAGAGAGGGAGAGGATGAGAGATATGTGTTGGTTGATATGAAAAGACAGATGGAGTGACAGAGAAAGAAAGAACAGTATGAAACCGTGAAATGCTCCACCCAGCTCCACCCACCATTAGCTATAGACTCTATGGCTCTCCCACATTGGTCTATGAGATATACCTCCGTAGGGTTTGCTGGTTATTGTTGCCTCTGTGCCCACTAACTGCATTGTATAGCAATTTCTTGGTTCTACTTTTCTTTTTAAATGGCATGGTTTGCTGAGGTTGTTCTACTGTTTGATGGTGTGATGCATATAACATCATAAGGCTTAGATGAAAGTGGAGAAGAAAGGAAGGAGGAGGACAAGATAAGGACACTTTTTTTGTTCTGATGTCTTGAAATTTAAAAGAAACCCCTTGGGAATAGGAATGAAATGTTAAAGCTCATGCAACACCCCCCCCCCAAAAAAAATAAAGTCTGGGGCAGCAGAAACATCATTTGGATATTTAAACAAGAAACAACCAAAAACTACAGCCACAAATGTCATAACTTCCAGCAACCTCCACACACATTTCCCTTGTCTGGGAGAGCTCTTTGTTGACTTTTCCCTGTGTCAGTGGCCTTTTTTGGAAAAGAATTCCCCATCCTTGATTCTTTCATTGCATCTCAAATTTCTCAGCCTCTGTTCTATTTCATTGCTGGCAGAGGTTGGGAATTTCACAGCTTATGATGTCATATTACATTTTCTACAATACCAATGCATTGCCAGAAAGAAAAAGGGAGAAGAGTAGGAGCAAAAATGACTAAGTTGCTGCTTTAGAGACAGTCATACAACTCCTTTAACATCCTGCATTATGTTACAGGATCAAAAGTAACGGTAATCATATCATTCCTTGTTCTAGATCTAGACCAGTGGTCCTTAACCTGGGGTCTATGGACCCCTGGGGGTTTACAGAACCCTCACAGGAAGTCTGCAAAGCTGTGCTTCTGGAGGCCAACAGCAGTGGCAGCAACAGAGACGCGGCAGCAGCAGCTGTAGCTGTAGCTGTAGGTGCTGAAACTATTTGGGTACATGCACATGCCTGCAGCCATGTCCCTTTTGTCAGGGCACTGAGGGATACAGCAGCAGGCATGTGCATACACTCAAAGTGCTCCGTCATTTGCAAATGAAGGAGCAGTTTGGGCATCTGTACTCCTGCCCCCCCCACTGCTTTGTCCCTGATGAAGAGGACATGGTGGCAGGTATGTGCACATGCCCATATTTGCTTTGCCTTAAGATTCCATTTTTATCCTAACGTTCACCTTAGGGTCACCATAAGTCAGTGATGTAGACTCAAGTCGATAGACTTGGACTCAAGTTGGACTTAAGTCACTTCAGTGACTCAACCCAGACTTGATTTGGCCATAAATGATGCACTGACTCAACTTGACTTGAGATTTGTATATTTTTAATGACTGACTTGCTGCCTTTGGTTCAGCAGCATAACACATTCATCCAGAAACCTTCTGACTTTGAACAATGCCTCCATCTCATTTTGCCTACTAGTCACAGGACAATCTGTCTCAAGCCCAAAGTGTGGCTGCATTTCTCAGAGCAGAACTGCAAACAGGTTAGGCTATGGACTTGAGGCAGGCTTTAGGTCTGCTCAGCAGCCTGTCTCCACTGCATTTTGGAGGAGCCTTCTAAAATGTTTCCTAAGAGCAAAAGACAAGACTCACCCCCAGAGTGCAGAGAGGAACAGCAAGTGTGTTACATAATAGGCTTGAGGAGGAAGGATCATTCCTTCTAAAGCTTTTGAAGCTTCAGTAATGGGGAGTAAGAAAGATTCTATTCCCCACTTCCAAAGCTGCAGATGGCAAAATTGCAAATGTGGAGAGCCAACTCTCTTTAAATTGTTAAAACTGAATTTATTTCACTCTGTCCAATAATTCTGGAATTTTGGTTGGGGTATAAAGTTGGCTTCTAGACTTGAGACTTGACTTGAGACTTGAAAGTAGAGACTTGAGACTTGACTTGAGACTTGGAGTAAAAGACTTAAATATGTCACTGCCGTTAAGTCAGTTTTCAAAGGAGAGAGACATGATGGCTTGAAAGAACCTCCCCCTGTCAGTGGCACTGTGTTGTTGTGTGCCTTCATGTCACTTCTGATATACGGCGACCTTAAGGGGAACCTATCACTTTGTTTTTTGCAAAATTTGTTTAAAGAGGTTTGCTTTTGCCTTCCTCTGAGGCTGAGAGAATGTGACTTGACCAGTGCTACCCAGTGTCTGAACAGGGATTTGAATCCTAGTCTCCAGAAGCCTTTACTAAATAAATAAATGAAAATGTACATAGATATTTGCATATTTAAATCTAATTTTAAATATTTATATCTTGAGTTAAGACTTGGAAACAGATTACCATGTTTGCTGCCCTATAAGACACACTGGCGTATAAGACGCACTTCATTTTCAAACAGTGAGTCTTATACAATAGCAAATACAATATATTTACAGGTGGTCCCCAGTAAAGAAAAGATTAAGAACCAATGATTTAGACTTCTCTAATAAATACCTGCCATATTTCTAACAGTATACCATGAGGTACCCAGCTATATTTTATTTGTATATTCCAGTTTCTACATGTTTATACTATTTCTACATCCTTCTTCTAGCTATGTTTTTGCCATTTTCTCCTGATCTTTCTGGGAACAAATTCCTCACAAATCTTCTGTATTTCTTATATTATTTCTTATATATGGCTCCATATTGTGAAAACTGTAGTTAAAGAGATAATAAGCCACAGCGTATTAATTAATCAAAAAATTTTTTTTGTTTATATTTTTCAGGTTTTCTCCATTCATTGTCAAGTTCAACAAGTTCCGAGTACAAATGCTTGTTAGGAATAAAAAAGACAGTGCTTACAATGCAAGAGTCTTGGTTCAGTATTCTCCCAATATTATTTTTGTTAAGATTGAGGTATGTCTTCCTTCACTATAAATATCTTGGGATGGGGAACTAGCAAAATGTGAGCATTTGCTTAGGTTTGGTTTAAGCACTTAACTAAAACCTAGTAGTCAACCTGTATTCTGCAATAATTGTTTTAGAACCTAGAATTACCATATAATTGGTTTTCACCCATCCTTCTTGGATGTTGGCATTTCATTCTGCAGTTGGTATGATTTGAGAGCAATCCCCCCCAAAGTATTCAGAAAGCACCCCAAACCTGTGAACACATGCAAAAATACCCGCAAAAGTCCCATCAGAATTCCATACTATCCCCAAATATCTCCTTTCTCTATTTTCTCTCTCAAAATGGTGAAAGGAAGTGATGCAATGTCACTTCTTACTGCCATTTGAAGAGGCATTGCAGAGGAAAATAGAGGTATTTGGGCATGCTGCAGAAGGAGTGTGATCCACAACAGGGAGAATTTCTGGGGAGAAATTAGGCCCTAGAGCCATGCAGTTCTCTATCCTTGTTCTAAAGAAACAGGCAGTTCTCCACTACAGAAAACACAGAATGGTCTCAGACCAAGCAAAACACAAACCAGAAAACAATTGGTGGGTGCATGTAAATTCAGTTATATATAATTGCCTTTGGTTATTCTTGCTCTGTATATTTTTCATAATGTTATTTATTATCCTATCCATCTTTTTGTTTGTTGAATTCGGTTCTCCGCTACTGCCACAGTGTGGACTCTGGTAGTTGTCATTTTGTTGCATGAGAAAGCTTGTGGTTTTCTTTCGTACACAGCATAGTTTTTGTACAAAACAACTTTTGTTCCAAAGTGAAGGGGTTTTACACAAAATACTTCTTCAGTGAAGAAATACATTTTTGTGGGAGACTTTTGTTGTTATTGTTTTTTTTTATTGGCTTTATTGGATTTTTTAAAAAAGAAATAGCTGTGTTCTTATCACTCTCAAACAGTGATGAAAAATATTGCAACAGCTGGTATTCTTTTTTCAGGATATCATATTTTCACAAGGTGAACTGAGAAAAAAATCAAATATTCTTTACATCTGTTTTATATGATATGATCATCTTCTTGGTTAATGATAAACAGTCCTATGTGTATTGAAAGCTACTGAATTGATTATAACATGAGCTTTTATGGATGATACTATGGCCCTTTTCGCACGGCATTTCTTAAGCAAAAGGGCCCCTTGAGCATCGCGTAAATGGGAGGAATGGTCTGCATGATGCACTCCCATTTACGCGACACTCAAGAGCCTCATGCGCAGCGCACACGTGCCTTTTTATTTTTGACTTTTAGCCGAAAATGGTGCATGCTTGCGCACTGGTCAGGGGCCTGGGGCGAACTTACCTGCCCTGTGGAGCCGGGCCGGTCGCGCTTCCTGTCCTCAGTGCAGCCTACAGCTCCCAGGCTGCACTGCGGAAGGAAGAGGCAGGACATGGGCGGGGTGCTCACGCAACCAGGAAGCTGTTGTGGAGCCCAAGCAGCAGGGACGTGAAAGCCTTCCTCTGAAGGCTTCTCACGTGAGCGCCGCCCCCACCTCCGCAAAAAGGTAAGGTGTAGAAAGGGCCTATATCTCATGAGATGCATGAAAACCCATGCTGCAATTAATTTCTTAGGCTTTTTGATGCCACAAGACCTTTCATGGTTTTTTGATGCCAAACCTGATATAATCTGTTAGGAACTGAATTCACACACACAAATAGTACAGTGCATAAATACTATTTATTAGGAGCATGATATGTTGTGCAAGACTTCAGTGAGTGAACTGGAGGCAATTAGCAAAATTCAAAACATAAAATACAAAGAGTACATCTTCCCACTCGCAAGAGACCTTGAAGTCTTGGTGCAGCCTGGCTAAGCTTATCAGTGCATTCCTAGCTGTTATTTCTCTAACGGTCTCTGGTTCTCATACCTTGTTACAAACAAGCTGCTACTTAACTCCTACTACATATCCCATTACTACAATATGGAGGGCTACCCAACATAATCAGCCCTTGAGAAACCTTTATTTTGAACTTGATGAAGTCGGGTTCAGTCCATTGGCTCTTTTGCCCTACACAATGATAGAAATAGGATTCCAATTTAACTACCATGGCTACTTCCTATAGAATCCTTGGAATCCTATGGAATCCTTGGATTTGAAGTTGTGGGGGAGCATTTAGAATTCTCAGTCAGACAGCTCTAGTGCCTCATCAAACTATAAACCCCAAGATCCCATAGGACATTACCATGCCAGTAAAGTGGAATCATAGTGCTATAACTGTGTAGTGTGAAAGGACCCCCAGAAGAGCTTATGCCAGACAAAACTTGTTCTTCTTTAAGGGGCCGCATGATTCTTCATAGTTTTTGCTGGCATGAACTAACAAAGAATCATCTCCCTGCCCCTAACCTCCCAATATCTTCCTTAGAAATATTTTACAGAACTGATATCTTTTCTATTATTCTTGCTTCGTTTTTAAGCATCACATCAATTAAATTTTTTCCCTCTCATTTATGACCAGAAAATTCCAAAAGATAGCTGTGAATCTGGACATAATATCACTTGTAAAATAGGTTACCCATTCCTATCAACAGGAGAAGAGGTAAGTTGCTGCAATTGAAACTGTTTTGGCTAATTTATTTATTTTAATATTGCAGGAAAGTGGTGTTATATTAACTTAAGAGTTGAGCTTTTCCTCCCAAAAAACAGGAGACTATAGTTCTATGTGAAGTGAATATGTTTCTGTCAGATATCCCATACTACTGTCACAAATGTCCAATTATCTGTGTTCTGTGTGCAAAAAGAATGTTTTTTTAAAGTAGTTTTGAGTCAGTACTATATTATTTATCTACAGTATTTTTGATATGGACTTACTATAGAAATCACTGAGGTGTTATACAACAAAACAGAAAAAAACACAATAGAATTAAAATGAAAACCTAAATCCAAATGTTTGCACCATCTAGAAGTGTCAAGAACTAGAGAGAAATCCCACTGTTTCATTAGATCTACACTGGTAGGAATGTAGACCCTAAAAAGCCATTTTGAATGGTTTGAGAGTACCAATAATCATACTCCATGTTCATGAAGAACCTTATATTCTACGTGAGATTTTTACTGTAGAATGAACTTGTTGTGGTCATTTTTATTATACAAAATGGGATTTTTTTTAACTGTGTATTATAGAGACACTTCCATTGTTGGTGTTGAGGACCTAAACAGAAAAGTGGGTAAGAGGAAGAATGGAATGATGTGCCCTGAATAGGACCACTCCAGACAAGAATGTTTTTGTTGCAGGAGCCAATTGTTATGTAGGCAACATAACATAGGTAACAGACATCAGAGAACCATTTGGAATATATGTAGAACAGACAACTTATTTTTTTTATACTGGCTGGGAATCAATGGGAGTTGTAGACTGCTAAAAGGACAAATGAATGGGTCCTAGAGCAAGTAGAGCCTGAACTCTCTCTAGAAACCAGGATAACAAACTGAGGTTGTTATATTTTGGACATATCATGGGACAACATGTCTAACCAGAAATGACGATAATATTTGGCAAGATAGAAGGCAGTAGGAAAAGAGGGAGGCTGAACTACAGGTAGATTTTTTTCAATTAAGGAAGCCACAACCCTGAGTTTGCAAGATCTGAGCAGGACTGTTGATGATCAGATCCTTGGAAGTGTCTCATTCATAGGGCTACCATGAATCAAAGTTGACTTGATAGCAAATAACAAGAACAACAAGGTCCAAATTGGAATTTTTCCAAGTTCTGAGGTGGGCCATGAAAGAACAGCTCTTAGACCCCATGCATAAGATGACATGCAGTAAGGTAGTAAAGCGATTAAGAAGAACAATCATCTCTGTTTGCCTGTGATCATCAAAAGGATTTTAACTGCCACTTCACCTCATACACTGTGAAGACAGGAAGGAAAGTTTTTTTCCCCTCTCTAATTGAATATGTAAACCCTTAAATCAAATTTTTCAGTATTGCTGCTTGCTGAGCAACACAATGGCTCTGTCCTAGTTGGCCTGAAAGTCATCCATTAACTTGGAACATATGTTTGGAGCTCAGGAAATGTCTTTGCAACAGCACTGAGCAAAGATTGCATGATGTTTGCCTTGGACATTCTTTAGAAGGTCTGACTGTGCCAAAACTGGAATTCCATGAATCATAGCAGCATGTTGAAGTGCATGGTAATATAAACAGTCATTTCCAGTGTAGCCAAAGTACTTGCAAACCGCATCTTCTAGACTCTAGACTGCATATTTATTTATTTATTGTTAATCCTGAAGTCAAGAAAAAGAGTCCAGTTAGAGAAGTCAAAGGACCATATATTATCTCCCTTGGGATGAAATCAGCAGAAGTTGTTTCTTATGCTTCTTTCTGCATTAAGAAGAAAATTGTCTCTGCATATAGGACTACAGCTTGAATAGTTATTCAGTTTTAACCAGTTACGCATAACCACTACTTTTTATAATATGGTAAAAGTAGTGTTTAGAAAGCAACTTATGTTGCTTATTTAATTGCTTTTCCACTAGTTTTCTTTTTAAAAAAACTTAGAACTGATAAAAGAAAGACAGATCTCAAGTTTTGGCCCTGAAACCTCAGAGTCTACACAGTACTGACCTAGCAATCTTATGCATTACTTTTTAACTGGAGATGCCAGGACTGAACATGGGACCTTCTTCGAAGAAATCATGTACTCTAAGGCCCTTTCTGCACCCCACCTTGTTCCGTCACGATCCCGGTAGCAGCTCTGCCAGGAAGGGAGCACGAGAGCACTCCCCTCCGCAGGGGACCAGCTCCCTACAGAAGGGAGTACAATAGAGGTACCTCTTCACTTCACAGCACAGCCATGTACTTTCCCAGACTGTGGTAGGGCAGAAAGCGCCACTCTTGTGCTTCCTGCCCTTCTGCAGGAGAGGTAAGTGCAGGATGGTGGTGTGATTGCACTTCATTGACAGGGAAAATTCATCAATTACCCTTTTCGCACGGCATTTCTGATGCGAAAGGGCGCCTTAAGCGTCGTGCACATGAGCGGTCCACACGACGCACTCACATTTGCACGACACTCAAGGGCCTGACGCGGACTGCGCATGCATTTTTTCATTTTTGGCTTGAAGCCAAAAATGCTGAGCAGTTGTGCATTGCTCCAGGGCCCCACATGCACTTACCTGGCATGCAGAGCCTCGGGAGCTGGGCCGGTCACGCTTCCTGTCCAGTGCAGGCTGGGAAGGTCCCAGGCTGCACTGCAAGAGGAAGAGGCAGGGCTCTCACGTGAGCAGGAAGCTCATGTGGAGCTGAAGGACCCTGGACGCGAGAGCCTCTCTCTCGAGCCTGCTCACATGAGCTTCACACCCCAGCACCGCAAAAAGGTAAGGTGTGAAAAGGGTCAATGATTTAATCCACAGTCATGCTGCCTGGGAATGGGAAAAGAGTGGGGCCACAAAGATGTCATGCAGAAGTATTGTCGCAGTCCCCGTTCTTCTCCCAGCTCCATGCTGGGATGAGAGGACACTGAGGAAAGGCCCTAACTTGAGACAGAGCTTTGAAAGGTTACTCTTATGCTCACTGATTATGCTTACTGAGAAATTCCATACCCTTCAACTGACCTGATTTTGCAGAGGCATTCCCAACTATTATTCTGTTATCCTATTTTTTTTCCTGCTGCTTTTACAATGTCCCAGTTGCTTTCTCCTCCTCCTGATTGCAGCCTCTTGTTCTCAACTTAGCAGGTGGAGAAGAAACATGCCCATCCCAGTAGGCTCAGGCAAAAGCAAACTGCTGCAGCCTTTCCTAGTTTGTGTGGTTTTCCTCATTAATAATGTCTGCCAATCTAACTACAATCTGATGTTGCTTGCCCACACGAGTCCCTGTTTTCATCCGTAAAATGTTGGGGGGGGGATTTGGAGGGTTTTCATCCCAAAGAGTAACTTTTTCAACCTCTGCATGGAGCTATCAGGCCTGCCTCTGTCATGATACTATGTGGGTGTGTTTTGGGGGTGGGAGGTTAATGTTGTTTTTGTTTTTGTGTGCCTTCGAGTTGCATCCAACTTATGGTGACCCTAAAGTGAACCTGTCATGGGGTTTTCTTGGCAACATGGGTTCAGAGGGGGTTCGCCTTTGCCTTCCTCTGAGGCTGAGAGAGTGTGACTTGCTCAAGGCCACCCTGGTTTCCATGACCAAGCAGGGACTGAACCCTGGTCTCCAGAATCATAGCCCAAGGTTCAGCCCACTATATCACACTGGCTCTCTGGGGCTAATATACTTTATAAAAACGCCAGTGAGTTATATATTTTCTCAATGCATTCACACAATTAATGTCATGCCTGCTTTGGCCTTCCATCATAATCACAGGCAGCTACAGCTGAAAGGTTCTCAGCAACAATATTTTCAAGTTAAATGCTGGGAAATTGTGATGCCTTGGAACAGATGTACATCTCTGAGTGATGTCTGGATCCCACAGACATCCCAAAAAAGGAATGAACAACAATTCCCCATCTTGTCCTGCTAAGGCTAAAGATAGATATAAGTCTTTAGGGACACTCCTTTAGGGAAGGGCAGAGTCCCCACTGTGTTTATAAAAGGCTTTGCTTCTCTTCACCCTGATTTCCTGGAAAGATTATGAGGCAGAAACTGACAGCATTTGCTCCTTTAACCTCACATATTGCAACGTTTGTTCTCAGTTACTACATTAACTGTGAACCTCATTGCTATGTTTCTCAAGTGAAATTCCACACTGACTGGGGCTTTTTCATAAACATATGAAAATAACTTATGTGGAATTTCGCTTATTCCCAGATCCTCCTCCTGTGACCCAGCTTGCTTCCCTCAACAAGAAGTTGGCTAACAGCAAACTTTCCCACAACTTCTCCAGAGGTCTAACAGTATCAGGCTTCATCAACTGGAGCTTCTTTCTGCATTGTTCATGCATGAAATACAATTTTCAGTGGCCCAGAGTATCTGCTGCTAAAACAACTTAAATTTCTACATGCAGTTATAAATTGGAAGCACAAGAGTATTTATAAATTATAGCAGATGTTTCAATTTGAAATACCAGAGTGTCTGATCTAAAATATGTGACTATATGACACTAAAGTAATCCTGCACTTCCAGAAGAGAGTTTCACTATGCAGTCACACTGCCTCATTCATGAATGTGTATGTGAGGTCCTGACACTTTGGCCTGAATTCTGTGGTTAATCCTGATTATAGTAAACCTCACTAAATCTATAGGATTTACCTGTTCTAAAGGAGACTGAGAGCCAGTGTGGTGTAACAGTTTGAGTGTTGCACTAAGACACTAGGAGACAGGGTTTGAATCCTTCCTCAATTATGGAAACCCACCGTGTGGCCTTGGGCAAGTCACCCTCTCTCATCCCAAGAAGAAGGCAATAGCAAAACACACACACACACCTGAGCAAATCTTGACAAGAAAACCTTATGATAGGGTTGCATTTGGGTCACCCTAAGTCAGAAGTTCCTTGAAGGTGCATAACAACAGTGGATAGTGATCAATAAGATTCAGGCAGCATTCTACAATTTGCTGCTCTCTGTTCTCTTATTATTCCATTTGGGTTGTGTGTTTTTTTCTTACCAGAGATGATCTGTTGAGAAAAAAAGATGTCATAGCTATAGAATGATGTTCAGATATGAACAGTAGAAGCCTTCGGGCAGTAATTCGTTTCATACACATACACAAAAAACATACACATACACATTCATGCACAGAAATCAAGGCATGTTTCATTAAAAGTTGTGTGTTCAAATGGACATTGAGTCCTAGCTGTAGACAGCCAATGAAAACTAAAGGAGGCATACAATTTAATCAAAATACCGAGAATACAGATTAAGCCTGCAAACTGCACTGAGTAATGGTACCATATATTGTGGGTATAAATATATATTTCTCTATTTGCTTTGTATCTATTATCTGTATCTTTACTTTGTATCTTCTGCATCTCTATTTTTATTTCTTTTTTAAAAATAAAATCACTTTCACCTTATTCTCAATATCAGCACTATATGTGGCAAAGATATTTCCATTCATGAACCATTTGAATGAGGACACCGATAGCTATTTCTTTAAAAAAATACCTGGACAAAGAAAAAGAATAATGCTGTAATTCAATGGGTACCTCTAGACATATGCTTCAAGGATTTTCTTTCCCATATGCCAGTAACAGCCCTCCACCCATATTCAGGACCCATGCTACTGCCAACCAACATGAAGCCCGTTACACAGTGTACATTTAATAGCAATAGCATGTGTATTTCTATACCGCTTATCAACTAAATGCTCTCTAAGAGGTTTACAATATGTTAGCTAATTGCCCCAAAAAAGCTGGGTACTCATTTTACTGACCTGTGGAAGGATGGAAGGCTGAGTCAACCTGGAACCTAGCAGGATCGAACTCACAACCTTGAAGCTGCAGTACTGGCATGTAACCACTGCGCCACCAGGACTCATTTAATTTAATGCCCATGCAAGGGCCGTCCACCCAGGAACAGACTACCCAAGCACCCCAATATGAGATACACTGCAAGCTGAAGAACTTCAGACTGCTTATGCCCAGGAGGGTGGGCAGGAGCCAGTCAGAAAAGAACTGGCTGAGAGCCAGATGATTGGGGTGATAAATATTCCAGCACCTGAGCAGAGTGGGAACTAGATTTCGGAACTCTGGTCGGGTCACAGGCTCTCACCAGCCAGTGAATTCAAATTGGAAGTTTGAATTCATTGGCTGCCCAGCCTTCCCTTCCTAGCAGGCAGCACAGGCTGCAATGCCCTCTGGGAAGGAGATGCAAAGTCTGGCATGGCCGGACATGCTGCAGCAGCATGGCTGCTTGCACTCCTTTACTTTCTCGAGCTTCTCCTGTACTACTCTCTGTAGTTTCAAGGATGGAAGGTGAGGGAGCTGCTGCAGTCACCTGTAACGCTTGTGGCATGTTCCTTTTCTTGCCACAAGAGGTTCTCGGGTACACCTGCACCAAGTGCAAGCTGGTCACCTTCTTGGAGGAGAAGGTTCGCCAGCTGGAGGCACGAATTTCTGATCTCCATCTTATTAGGGAAGGGGAGGAGTTTTTGGATAGGGCAGAGAAGACCTACCAGAAGACCGAATGCACGGAGGAGCTGCCAGATCAGGAAGTCACCACACTTTGCCGGGAAACGGAGGTTTGGGCGAATGTCACACGGAGGAGTAAAAGGACCAGGAAGGTAACAGAGACTCTTAGCATACACAATCGCTTCGAACTACTTGGCCTTATGAACAATGAGGAGCACCACGCGGAGGGAACAGAATGTCAACAAGAAGGAATCAAACTTCACCAACAGGGACTAGATCAACACTCCCAGCCTAAACAGAATGCCCAGGCAGTCCGAGTAGAACAGGTTCGCCGAGGAGCCCAGGACAAGTCTCAGAGGAGGCGAGTTCTGGTTGTTGGGGACTCTTTGCTAAGAGGAACTGAAACAGCAATCTGCAAAACGGACAAGCTCAATCGAGAAGTCTGTTGTCTTCCTGGGGCCAGGATCAACCACATAACGGAGAGGCTAACCAGGCTAGTCAAACCCACTGACTATAAGCCCCTCATTTTGGTTCATGTGGGAACCAATGACACTGCGAGGAGCAGCTTAAACCACATTGCAAAGGACTACGAGCGTATGGGGACCAAGCTTAAGGACCTTGGTGTGCAGGTGGTCATTTCGTCTCTCCTCCCTGTTCAAGGATACGGCGCATGTAGGGAAAGGGCAATAGTAGAGGTCAACAACTGGCTCCGCACATGGTGCCGCCAACAACGGTTTGGGTTTTTGGAACATGGCCTGAATTTCCATGAACATGGGCTTCTGGCAAGGGATGGGCTGCACCTCACAAAACTGGGCAGGAATGTTTTTGCAAACAGTCTTGCAAGGAAGATTAAGAGGTCTTTAAACTAAGATCCACTGGGGAGGGAGACAATATTATTCAGGGCAAGGACTCAGAGAACACAGGGGGAAAAGGCCCAAATGATACTGGACAAGTAGTACAAGCGGCCAATGGCGGGAGGAGTAGAAACAATAGTACAGGACTTGCAGGAAGGGCCTGGGGACTTAAGTGTCTCTACACTAATGCAAGGAGTATGGGAAACAAGCAGGATGAGCTTGTACTCCTAGTACAAGAAAATAAATACGATTTGATAGGCATCACTGAGACCTGGTGGGATGAGTCTCATGATTGGAATATAGGAATAGAGGGGTATAGCCTATTTTGTAAAAATAGACCAAACAAGAAAGGAGGAGGAGTAGCCTTGTATGTCAAGGATGTTTTCACCTGTGAAGAGATCCTGGGCTTAAACCCAGAAAGCCAGGTAGAGAGCATTTGGGTAAGAATTAAGGCAGCGAGAAACAATAGGGATATTCTGGTGGGGGTTTACTACAGACCTCCAACCCAGGCTGAGGACTTGGATGACGCCTTCCTCAACCAAATGACTGAACATTCAAAGAGGAGAGATACAGTAATAATAGGAGATTTCAATTACCCGGATATATGCTGGCAGTCAAACTCTGCCAAGACAGCAAGGTCCAGCAAGTTTCTTGCTTGTCTTGCAGACAACTTCATGGTCCAGAAGGTGGAAGAGGCCACAAGGGGATCAAATATTCTAGATCTGGTCTTGACCAACAGGGATGACCTTGTGAATGAGGTAGAAGTGGTTGGATCTTTAGGGGGGAGTGACCATGCCCTGTTGGAATTTAGCATTCAGTGGGAAGGAGAAGATAAGGGTAGCCAGACACTCGTCTTAGATTTTAAAAAAGCGGACTTCTGTAAACTTAGGGAGCTGCTGGCTGGAATTCCGTGGTCAGGAATAGTGAAAGGGAAAGGAGTTCAGGAGGCATGGGAGTTCCTTAAAAAGGAGATACTGACGGCACAGTCTAAAACTGTGCCAATAAGGAGGAAAAATGGAAGGCATCTGAAGAAACCAGAATGGTTGACTAAAGAACTCTCAGCTGAGCTAAGAGTTAAGAGAAACACGTATAGGAAATGGAAGAAGGGGGAAACCACCAAAGAAGAATTTAAGCAAGTAGCCAGGAGATGTAGGGAGGAGGTCAGAAAGGCTAAAGCACAGAACGAACTTAGGCTGGCCAGAGACATTAAAAACAATAAAAAGGGTTTTTTTAAATATGTCCGCAGCAAAAGGAAAAAGAAGGAGACAGTAGGGTCGCTACGCAGAGAAGATGGCGAATTACTCACAGGGGGGAGAGAAAAGGCAGAGCTACTTAACACCTTCTTTGCCTCCGTATTTTCCAGAAGGATACAAGCACTCAACCTGGCGGTAGGGGAGCAGGGGAGGAAGCAGAGGAAATGAGGCACTTAATAAGTAGAGAGGTGGTACAGGAATACCTGGCCGCATTGGATGAATTCAAGTCTCCAGGGCCAGATGAATTGCATCCTAGGATATTAAAAGAGCTGGCAGAGGTCATTTCGGAACCGCTTGCTATAATTTTTGAGAAATCTTGGAGGACAGGAGAAGTTCCAGCAGATTGGAAGAGAGCAAATGTTATCCCCATCTTCAAGAAGGGAAAAAAAGAGGACCCAAATAATTATCGCCCAGTCAGCCTGACATCGGTACCCGGAAAGATCCTGGAGCAGATCATTAAGCGTTCAGTTTCTAATCATTTAGAAAACAACGCAATAATCACGAGAAGTCAACATGGATTTCTCAAAAATAAGTCATGCCAGACTAATCTGATCTCTTTTTATGATAGAGTTACTAGCTTGATAGATGAAGGGAATGCTGTGGATGTAGCATATCTCGATTTCAGTAAGGCCTTTGACAAAGTTCCCCATGACATTCTTGCATCGAAGCTAGTAAAATGTGGGCTAGACAGGGCTACTGTTAATTGGATATGTAATTGGTTGACCGACCGAACCCAACGGGTGATCACGGATGGCTGCTTTTCATCCTGGAGAGAAGTGACTAGTGGGGTGCCACAAGGTTCTGTCCTGGGCCCAGTGCTGTTCAATATTTTTATCAATGACTTAGATGAAGGAATAGAGGGCATGCTCATCAAATTTGCAGATGACACCAAATTGGGAGGGGTTGCTAATATGCCAGAGGACAGGATCAAAATTCAAAATGACCTGGATAGATTGGAGAGCTGGGCCAGGGCGAACAAAATGAAATTCAACAGAGAGAAATGTAAGGTCCTACACTTAGGCAGAAATAATGGAATACAGAAATATAGGATGGGGGACACGTGGCTGGATAGCAGTACGTGTGAAAGGGATCTAGGAGTCTTCATAGACCACAAGCTGAACATGAGTCAGCAGTGTGATGCGGCAGCCAAGAAAGCCAATGCAATTCTCGGCTGCATCAACAGGAGTATGGTGTCTAGATCGAGGGAGGTACTGGTACCACTCTACTCTGCTTTGGTTAGACCCCATCTTGAATACTGTGTCCAGTTCTGGGCACCCCAATTCAAGAAGGATATTGACAAGCTGGAGCAAGTCCAGAGGAGGGTGACCAAAATGGTGAGAGGCCTGGAAAACATGCCCTATGAGGATAGACTGAGAGAGCTGGGTATGTTTAGTCTGCAGAAAAGGAGGTTAAGAGGGGACATGATAGCCATGTTTAAATATTTGAAGGGATGCCACGTAGAGGAAGGAGGGGGCTTGTTTTCTGCTGCTCCAGAAACCAGGACAAGGAGCAATGGATTCAAGCTGCAGGAAAGGAGATTCCACCTGAACCTCAGGAAGAACTTCCTGACAGTCAGGGCTGTCCGGCAGTGGAATCTGCTGCCTCGGAGAGTAGTGGAGTCTCCTACCTTGGAGGTTTTTAAGCAGAGGCTTGATGGCCATCTGTCGGGAGTGCTTTGAGGGTGTTCCTGCATGACAGGGAGTTGGACTGGATGGCCCGTGTGGTCTCTTCCAACTCTACATTTCTATGATTCTATGATTCTATGGCTTACCCTGAGCCACAACCCATCTTGCCCAGTAAGATGAGCAGCTGCTTTTATTTCAAGCCAGTAAGATTTTCTGGTGTACATCACAATCTCTCTTGTCTGCATTGACCTGGCAATACAGGAAGTTGTCTTATGCCAATTCAGATCATTAGTCCATCTAGCCCAGTAACTAGCAGTGGCTTTCCTGGGTTTCCAACAGAGGTTCAGGGATTTAACCAGCAAGCAAAGTGTGTGGCACTTAACTCCCTCTTCCAGTTATGTCACTTACAGCTACCTTTTTACTGCTTGGTTTATCTTCAGAGGGAATGTCCCCTTGACTCTTGGTATTTTTCTGACATTGGTACTGTTTATGATTTGAAAATGTTATTTCTCTATTCTTAAAAGCATTGTAAATTCTGATGCATTTTAAAATCTTTTCATTTAGATTTACTTTGAAATATCATTCCAGTTCAATGTGTCTTACCTTCTGGAAAACGCTACCATTCAGTTTTCTGTAACAAGGTTAGTTCTATTATATGTATACACATCTTTTAAAAAAAAAAAATCATTGCCAGGTTTTGCTTCCTCTGTTACTAAACGTGATGCTGTATCTGTCTAAGAATGAAATAAAGTCTGTATATTTGTGCTGGTTGGAGAGGGGGGCTAAAACACTAGCTCTTTAAGCTGAGTGTCTTTGGGCACAAGTGAAGTTGGTTTCATGTTTGCCTCCTAAAAACAATTCATAGAGGGATGTATTCACACTAGGGATGTTGTTCTTTCCAAAAAGGGAGAATGAATAATTTAGTAATTGGGGCAGGAAGTGTGAGCGACACGGCTCTGGAGCGCGTGGGGCCCTGGAGCGATGCATGATCATGCACCATTTTCGGCTCACAGCTGAAAATAAAATAGTATGTAATCGGTGCCTGCCAGTCCCTGGAGTGTTGCACAATTGTGAGTGCATCATGTGGACCACTCCTCACAGTCGCACAACACTCCAGGGACCCTTTCGCATGGTGAATGCCACGCGAAAAGAGCCATAGGCTCATGGGGTAATTTCAACCTTTATCTTAAAGACAGTTTGTCTTTGTATTTCTTAACAAATCACAACTTGCTGTTTGGTCGCATGATTGCTATACCTTTTTGTTAGACACATTTTAAATTAAAAATACTTATTACTTTACAAAACAGAAAAGTGAATATGTGGTTTTTAACTTGCATCAAGAAGTAATTCCTTGTGACAAAAGTGACCTGCACTCATGTAGTAGATAACTTCTGTGGTTGAACTGTCTACTTTTTCTTTTTAGTGACAGTGATGAACTTGATGAGACCCTAGAAGACAACACAGGAAGTATTGTAATACCCATAAAATATGAAAGTGGATTAATATTCAAAAGGTGTCTCTATATGTCTGTTTCACAATATTTGATCCATCTTTTTCCTGAATTAACAGAAAGGAATCACATAGTGTATTTAAATATGAACTAGGCCTGACATTGCTTATGTTATGAAATCAAATGAGATTAGATGTGTCCAGGCTGGCATGATGATTTAGCTTTTTCTTACAAAACGGTGATAAGTTAGCCATATTTACCTGCTAGAGGTGTTTACTGTGAGACACAAATGGGTTAGTCTGAACTGATAGAACTGAGTTTTCACTAGTAGATACTGGATATAGGGAATCCTAGATTGGGGTGAATCCTTCAGCATTTGGTCTGGTCTCTTAATGCACAGAAACCAGAACATTTTATTCATCTGGCATAAAAGAGCTATGTACATGAGATCTTTGAACTTGGGTGGAATCAACTGAGGAACACTAGCTCAGCACAAAAATGTCTGGGGGATTTCTGAATCAGTGGTAAAAATTGATTGATGACCTGATGGCATTCATTTTGGGAGGTATGGCAGATATCTATTTGTCATTACACATAGATTTTCAGCATAAATGATCCATTACTGGAACTGTCACTTAAAGTTATCTATTATATGGATCTTGTTAGAGCAAAAATGAGTTATGATACAATCCATACATATCTTACCCAGACAAAAAGCCTACCAAGTTCAGCAGAGTCTAATTATGCATAAGCTGACATATGAGGACTGAGTACTAGACGCTATGGGACAAAATAATAGGCTGAAGCTCAAACTAAGATGAGCACTGAGGAGCAATTCAAAAGAGAAGACTTGAAGAACAAGTCAGGGCCAAAGGTCAAATTAAGAGGTACAGGAACTGTTGGAGCTGTTGGATCTGTATGCAGTTGATTTGTGCGTTACACTAATGGCCTGCTGTTTGCAGGTTTCTCTGTCAAGAAACAACAGACTCTGAACTGACTCTGTGACCTAGGACAGCTATTAGATCCTTCTGAGTGAGAAAGTATATAAAGTGCTCACCTGTTCTAGCTGAGCCTTGCTAGAGGAAAAGAGTGTTGCAGAGCTGTGATGTGTTCCTCGGTTATTGTTCATTGGCTCTGAAGTCCTGCTTGGTTCCAAATCCTGGGCTCCCGGTTAGTCCTTTGGACCCAGATTGCTTTTCAGTTATGACTACAGCTTTGATCTTGCTGCCTTGTTGCTTAAGCCAAGAACAAGAATCCCTTTGTATCACTTGCATGTGAAGGGTCCCATGTCCTCCTGAGTGGGCAAATTCAGCCTGGAGACTCAGAAGGTGTTCCGCAATGAGAGCCTTTAGTCTGATGGTTCACCACTTGGGGGAGCTACACATAGACCCAGAAATGCATACACAGACTGTGTAGTTATGCGTATGCAAGATGTATTCCCATTATCTTGAACTGGACTTTAATCCCTACTAAGTGTGTTTAGGTTTGCAGGATTTTTGCATCTAAGGAAAGAGATAAAAGAACACGCATTCCATCCTACCCCTGTGGGGTTTTTTTTTCCCTGGAGCTTATTATTATAACAATATTTTAAAATCAAGAAGGAAGATGATGCTGTATATTGATGTCTGATATCCAAACCAAAATGTTCAAGTGGCCCCATAGTTTATTTCCCTAAGAACTTAAGTCAAATTAAGCACAAAGTTGATATTTTTCAGATTCTTATAAAAATAATTCTGAAACACACACGCACATGCACATAAGTGTATGTACAGAATTCACTGTTCTGGATTATAAATGAGATTAGCTTTCCTGATGTGCTGAACTGCCAGTTTCTGAGTGTAGCTTTGAATAACATAAATGTTATGCTTCCTTCAGGAAACTGGCTAAAGCACAGAGTAGGGTTAAAAATTAGAGCCTAAATTCTGTTCTTAATCCTGACCAGAAAAGATCCATTCAATAAGTGGGATTTATCTATGGTCATTTCCGCACTACACTGTTAGAGTGCTGCTATTCCACTTTCAACATCCTGTAGAATTCTGGGTTTTGTAGTTTACTGAGGCCAAAGATGCCCCTCCCTAATCTGCAAACCCAGGGTTCCATTGGATGTTGAAAGTGGAATAATAGCACCATAACAGTGTAGTGCAGAAAAGCCTATGTGTTGACTAACCAACAGAATTCCAGACTAAGGTCATTTCCACACGGGGTGAAGGAATCGCCCCGTGCTGCTATTTACCAGATCTTCTGGCTCTCCGGTCCGGTCCAGGCTGCTCCGGAGCAATGTGTGCTCATCGCTCTGCACTGCTCCGGCGTCGAAAATGGCAGCTTCCGGTTGGTTGAGGGTCTCAACCAGCCGCTGAAGCTCGTCAGCCTAAAGCCTGCACCCGGCAGATTGCAGGCTCGCATCAGTGCAAGCCTGCGAATCTGCACAAGGGAGCAGGCTCGCAGTGGCATGCTCCGTGCTTTTGAAAGACCTGATTTTTCCGGTCTTTCAAAAGCACACTGGACGACCACTTGGGGTCGTTCCGGAGCGGGCTGAGGTGTGGATCTACATTAAGTAGTCCAGACCCAGTCCGCTCCTAGGGGCAGATGTCCTCCCTGGAGGACGGACTGCACTGTTTCAAATACCCCGTGCAGAGATGACCTAAATGTATTAATTGCACTATTAAATCTCATACAGAACACAAATTTAATTTTAGCTTGTTTCATTATTATATACTGTTTTCTCAATCTCAGCTCCCAGCCACTACCTAAAATATGGGTGTAAATCTTAAAATTTATAAAAAGATTGCTGGATACTTTATAAGCTCTCAGTAGCTAAGTAAATAATTATTGTCTTATTCTTAAGGGATCCAAGTTCCTATCACATCTTTATTGCTGCAAATGAAAGCACTCCAGAGGTGTTTAATTCCACTGAAAGCATTGGAAATGAAATTAACTTAAACTATTTGGTAAGAAAAAGTTTTCTGATTGCTATCTTCCATGGCATTTTACTTACATTATTCAATACTTGAAAAGTTTTGCAGTGTCATCTCGAATCCTTTTACAGTGTTAGTGCTCTGCATCCAATATTACATGGTCTTCCGATTACACAGTGGACTTCTTCTGTGCTTTCCTGTTTGTAAAGCCTTACCCCACGCACTCCAACCCCATGGGAAACAGAACCATTCTACTAGCACATGCAGTTCCAACAATGGACAGACCCAACTGTATTTCACTCAGTGTTAAATTTCAGTCACAAAAAATCCTTGGGTAATTGAGACTTTTCCCCAAGACAGAATTCCATGGGACGAGATCTGAAGTTTATAAAACCCTTGCCTTGTTGGAGGACTTTCTACCAAATGGGTTGCCATGGAGTATGGATATGAAGAAACCACACTATATTATTCATTCTTGATGAAAAATTTTAAAAATTTGAAAAGTCTTAAAAATTTAAATCAGCCTCTTGAAAATGTGTTGCACATCCATGAGACTTCTCGCTCCAGCATCAGAACAAGACAACAAGGACTTTTTTTTAATGAAGGATTCTACCATTCATACTCACTCTTCCCTCTGTGCAAAATTAGTGTCTTTTTCTTTTGTGAAACAACACACACGCACACACGCACACACACAGAGCACAGCACAGGAGGTCTTGCTAATTGGTCAAAAAGGCACAAACAACCCATCTGTTGCTATTCATTTTGCAAAGTCTGTGAAACAAGACAATAGTAGTTTAGTAATTTTATACAAAAATAATTCTCACAGATGCTGGAACTCTGTTGAAATCAACAGAATGTATATCATGAGCAAGGAGAAAAAAATTGCACTTTCCCATTTTCATACAGAAGGAGACAAGTGAGGATTTATAGCCTAATACAAAGTAATGCTACCGTAAAGTAATGCTACAGTTCCAGTTAAACAATTTGGTATGAATAAAGGAGCTATTAGTAAAGGAAGAAGACAACTTATGAAGAAATAAAATTAATATGTTTTCCTATTCTTCTCTTTAGATTGAGAAAGGCGAATATTTCCCAATGCCAGATCTTACACTGCAGATCTCATTCCCTCACACCGATTCAGTTAAAAACCCTCTCCTTTACCTAACTAGGATATCATACTCAGAGGTAAGTTAGTTGTCTTGTTTTAAAAAATACTCTGGCACTGCAAGATAAGCTATGATTATCATACTGCGGATATTTCATTTCATGGTCCTCAGCCATTCTGATACCATTCAAATTATTTTGCCTTTTTCAATTAATATTTTCTGATCCTTTATACACTGTGTAATACCCTTTCTCATTTAATCACCATAACTCCTGTACAACAATGGAACATTATTTGTGAAATTAATTTTGTTACAGATTGGATCCAGAATTTGGTTTCCATGGATGGAAGGGTTTTTCGGGGTTTCTTCATGTAGCTGAAGAATGTTTATTCTCCCCTCTCTACCAGTAGCATTCACGGAAATATCTCACTAGTGAACGTGATAATTTTTGTAAACACCCCCCTTCTTTGCAGCCTCTTATGAATACATAAAATCCCCAGAAGTTGGGAAATACTTTTAAACAGAAGAGGGACGAGATGGAACTGGGGCCTATAGCAGAAAGAGGAAGTAGTTCAAAATGTCCTCTCTGCTGACTTTCCATCTGCAGAGGTGTTCTAAGTGGATGCGTTCTGTAATTCCAGCAGAAGAACCTCCTGGAACATACCTCTGAACTTTTGTTGTTGTTTCCTGAAATGACCACATTGGATAACGTGGCCTGAATCCTTTTGTCAGTCCTGACAAAAGTAGACTCATTGACACAATGGGATTTGCCTATGCATCAACTTACCATTGAACTTTTGATTGAATGGGTCTATTCTAGTTGGGAATTGTCATTTATTCATTTATTTCCTCTTAGCCTTCTCTCTCTATGTATGAAGGCAAGGAACAACAAGAGATTAAAATGCAACATGTAACACCGGTTTTAGAAAAAACACATAACATCATTTAAAATAACAACTAAAACCAATTAAATATTTTTTAAAAAAAAAATCAGTCAAGTCAAGGGGTGAAATAGAGATTGGAGCCAGTCTTTGCCTTTACTCATAACTTACCTTGATTTGAAAAATTGGTTCACTGCTTGCTTTTAAAAAAAAAAAAAAACTGGATGGCTTCTTTGTCTTTCAAAACAATCAAAGTAGTAATATTTGTTAGTGAATTTTCATCTTGATGAAGGTTACGCAGATTGCTAACAAGATTTCAACGTTCTCCTCCCTATAACAGAATGTGCAATGCCAAAGCAGCCGTCCCACTGATGCACTAAAGATTGATGTTCCTGACAGTTCATTTGTATTGCCAAGAATACAAAAGCCTCTAAAGGAAGCGCAAATAGTATGTCTTTCTTGAACTTTCACTAGGTTAAGCTAAATATTCCAACAGGAAATCCATCACAAAGCATGACTGTTAAGTTTGGGGTTTGGATCATTTCAGTAATTGTTATCTATATACGACTTGCTGAAAATCATAGATATTGGAAAATTTGCTGGATTAGGTAATCTGGGAGCTGAAGTCCGAAGCAGAGAGGAAACAAAACGATTGCATTTTGCTGCATTCTTTACCTTTTTTTATTTTGAAAAATTGCTCGAAGGAAAAAAAAGATCTCTGCTTTACAAACAGAAATATCTTTCTTGCCTGGCTTTTCTAGTTTCTGTCACTAGATGGTAGTCAAGTCAAAGCTTTTCTTTTCAGGGATAACTGACAGAAATATTGCTATGAAAAGGAAAACCAAAAACCTGGCGTTCTGTACTGACCAAAGAATTAGAATCAAATTAAAACACACATCACACACACACACACATACACACACACACCAGCAGAACAATTAGCACAATCCAGCCTGTTGTTTAGGTGAAACAGGCCTTACTCAGGTCATTTCCGCACTAGCCTGTTATAGCGCTATGATTCCACTTTCAACATCCTATGGAATCCTGGGGTTTGCAGTTTTGGGAGGGGCCAGCTGGCCCCTCCCAAAGTTGCAAACCCCAGGATTCCATAGGATGTTGAAAGTGGGATCATAGCGCTATAACAGGCTGGTGTGGAAATGGCCACAGTCACTCATCAAATGCCTGTCAAAATAGAAAAGACTTTACTTGTCAGTGAAGGAGAATGCCAATCTAACTTCTCTCGGAAGGGAGTTCCAGAGCTTTAGGGGTAGCCACAAAGAAGGTTTCTCCATCAGATTTAGCTGCTTGGGTGGTGGGACAGAGAGAAGGGCCTCCCCAGCAGATCTCAAAATACAGGCAGGTTCATAAAGGAGAATATTGTCCTACAAATAATCTAGACTGAAGCCATAGAGGGCTTTATAGGTCAAAACCAGCACTTGTGTCTGGAAACAGACAGGCAGACAGTGAAGCCAGCACTACAAGAGAGTTGTGTGTTCGCTTGAACTTCTCAGTTTTACATCCCCAGATCCGTGATGTAGTATTAAACTTTGAACTTCAGGTCCTCATCTTGGCAGCTCCTACGCACAAACACAAGCCCCAAAAGGAGCGCAACAATTCAAGCAGTTGTGTTGAACTATCACAGTTTTTTCCTCCACTGGGAGCAGGTATATTGTAAAGCTAATGGGTCTTGCTCACTCACAACCAAGCTTCTTCCAAGTAGTTTTGAATGTAACAGAGCTCATTGCAAGACATCATTGCTGGAAAAATCCATTCCCCTTCAGCTGTTGTAAGGATTGCAGCTACACTCAGAGGAAGAAGCTGAGTCTTGAGGCCAGAAGAATGCTATCATGGTCCCTGCTAACTGAAAAGTACCAGGGTTTTGACCCTCTGAGCCTGGGCTCCACTGCTCCCAATTTTGTCGGTGTACATGATATTGTTGGTCTACACTCATAGAACCCCTGTTTCTGCTGGCTAGGCTTTCTAGAAATTGAAGCCCAACAACTTCTGGGAAACCAAGTTTGGCAACCATGGATCTACACACACAGCTATTATACCTGTATCATATGCGTTTGATGAAATGGGTTCTAATCTATTCATGTTTCTGTCATAATAAATCAAGTAATCTATAAGGTGTTACGAGACACCTACATACCTTTTTTAATTGGCTTTTTTTTTTCATATGTGAGAGCTAGCAAGATGTAGTAGCTTGAGTGTTGGACCACAACTCTGAAAACTAGGGTTGATTTCCCACTTGACCATGGAAATTCACTGAGTGACCTTGGGCAAGTCACGTTCTCTCAGCCTCAGAGGAAAGCAAAAGCAAACCTCCTCTGAAAAAATCTTGCCAAGAAAACCAAGAATAGGTTTACCTTAGGGTTGCCGTAAGTCAGAAATGACTTGAAGGCACAGAACAAAAACAACAACAGTTTTTCTTATATGATGCTTTGAGGCCCTTAGATGGGAAAAGTCATCTACACATTTTAACGTAAAGAATAGTTAATAAGATAAAATGAACAGAAGGGTGGGCTGTTGCTGCTGCTATCAGGAAATCTGAAAATGTATTTTAGTGTGGCGGATAGTGGCTGTTAGAATATTGGAAAGCATTTTACTCTGGATGGTCATGTTTTACAGATTTTCTTTTCTAATATATGGCCTTGATCCCTCAAACAGAGCTGTGATTCATATGATTGCACATCTATTAACTGTACAGTGGCCCCATCTGATGTTACTCAGGTCAACATTTCACTCCGACTCTGGAAACCTACCTTCATAAAGGTAAGTGGATTCTATTGCCATCTGACACAAAAAGAAGTCTGAAATGAACTTATGCCATGATCATGTACCTATAATAGACACATTTATCTATTAGTGGAGAGATATCCAACTGTATTGACCATCCGGCCCTTCCCAAAACTGCAAATCCCAGGATTCCATAGGATGTTGAAAGTGGAATCATAGCACTATAAAAGTCTAGTGCAGAAATGTCTTTAGGTATAACTTTGTGTAGATGGAAAAAGGAAATGGAGGGTGTTAATTTTACTTTTCTTGTTTCCCACTGCCCCTCTGATCTATGCCTAAAACAAGTTTTCTCATGAATGCGGTTGTATACAGAGAAATTCCAAATTATTTTTATTACTCCTTTTCACATCAATATATGCCAGGGCCAGCTCATGTTTGAATCAAATCTAATAGTCTAATATCCTTTAGGCTACAATACTGTAAAACGTAGGCCTAAGTCAAAGTGCTAATTCCAATTCGAGTAAATCCATTGAGTTAATAGAATTTATGTAAGTAACCATTACAATGTTGAAGAATGTGACTTGTTTACTTGTTTATTGTGCTGCTTATTGCCTTGCCATTCTTTTCTCTTACTTTTTAGAGAGGAAAAAAACTTTATAACAGAATGGTATGAAACTTGAAAAATTATTGTCAAAATGCCCTTAGAAGGGCTTTTAAAAGTAACTTTCTGGCTAAAAAATAACTAAAAACTTTCATTTGTTTCACTCTTTCTTGTTAACAATATTTTGACAAGTTCCAGCCTTGTTACCCCTAAAAGTAATTAGTTGCAAATATCTGTGTTACTTCTAATTTGTCTTTTCCAAGCTCTGGTGTAATACTTATCACATTCTTCTGAACATAGCATGTCCTGTAGCATCTGGTGAGGTCCTTTAATATAACTACACTACACAGTCATAGAACACTGATATCAATCTAACTGCCATGCCTCCGTGCTTCAGAATGCTGGGATTTGTGGTTGAATTCTCTGCTAGAGAGTTCTAGTCCACTCTGAACTGAAGCTCTCTAGGAGACAGTTCTAAGTGCCTCATCATGCTAGAAATCCCAAGATTGTATAAGACAGTTAAGGTGCTGTAACTGTGTAGCATAGATACACTACTCTCAACTGAGGTTTGAGGATCCTAGACTGGACTCAAGGATCCAGGTAGCCCATATGGAAGAGTTGCATATTTTCTTCACCCTTTCTGATCAACCCAGAATCCTGCCCTTAACCTGTCAAAATGTAATTTATTGTCTCCATTAAGGTTAATAACTGCGTACAAGAAACAAGAAATAATAGACTCATTTTTATTCAGAGCACACCTCCACTGACTGCCTCTTGTAAACAAATGAGTAGGGATGGGATGAATCCAGAATTTTCTGAATCCAAATCTGGATCCAAATCTCTGGAATGTTCTGGGAATCCACAACTCTCGAATCTTTCGAATCCTTTTTTTAAAAAAGAGTTTAAAAAGCAAGGGAAAGAAAGCATTTACTGAAAAGTGTTTTTGAAGCAGAATTTGACAAGTCTCAAGTCCTGCAACCAGGAAGGCACTTAAAAAAAAAAAGCACAAGCCTTTAGCCCAGTCAATTCTCTACCCTCAAGTCCAGTCTCAAGTCCTGCAAGGGACATTCAAGTCAAGTCTCTAGTCCAGTCTCAATAATTCCCAATCCCTAACCTCCAGTCTCAAATCAAAAGAATAGGAATTATTATTACCTTGCAGAGGGAGGCAGTTGCAGGGACAGGCAGCACAAGCAGGCGCAGTTAACTCAGCTGGCACAGGCAGCCAAAGGGCATAGGCAGCACCAGGGAGAACAGGCAACACGAGAGAGAACAGGCAGCCTCAGGCAGGCACGTGCAGCTTTATGCCATGATTTTTGCACACTCAAGGGCCCATCACCCAATCAGGCCTTTGGAAGGCCCGGGAGGCACCAATTCTCCCTCCACACTCCAGTTTGAGCATGATCGTGCCCAGGGGGGTGGGGGAAGATGGGCAGAGAGTGATCATGTGCTTGCTGCTTTTTTCCCTGCCCATCCTGGCACAATCATGCCCAGGGCACGTGGGGGAAGATGGGTGGAGCGCAGTTGCACACTTGCTGCTTTTTTCCCTGCCTGTTCTGTCCTGATCGTGCCCAGGGCGGGTGCGGGAAGACAAGTGGAGCACGCTCGCCGCTCTCCTTCCAGCCCACCACCACATGATCGTGCGAGCTCAGGCCCTGGGACATGCAGGGATGCAGCGATCACCTGTCCTACATGTCCCTGGAAGCCAGATCGGCAGTGGATTCGAAAGATTCCACTTGCTCATTTTGGCAGCTGGATTCATATCCGCGAATCTCAAATCCTTGTCAAGGATTCGAGGATTCGCAAATTTGGTTGGCTCATCTCTAGAAATGAGTCTTTTTTTTTATCTTTGAAATATGAAACATCACCAAACTTAATCATTTTATCTTCATTTTATTCTAGGCAAGCATTCATAGTGCAGAGATCACAGCAAAAGCATTACTTCAAAGTGAAAACCCATTACTGATCTTGAAGAAAGAAAATGAAAAAATAGAGGTGAGTTCCACCAAGTCCTCTTACGCACTGAAAGCTGAATCCATAAACCAGTTAAGTTTTTTTTTTAAGGGAATTGGTCTAAGTCTGCAAAATTACTAGATAGTAAGTCCCATTAAAAGTAGGGGATATTACTTCTGAACCTATGACCTGCCCTTTTCTCCCATCTCTGTGTGCAATCAGGTGTGGTTAAGGTTCCATTAAAAGCAGAGGATCTTATTCCCAAATTCTGAATCCATGATCTGCCTTTTCTCTCTACCTCTGTATCCAATCAAATATGGTTAAGGTTGCAGCTAAGGACTTGCAGACATCAGTAATATGTGAATCAGTTCAACTGTTTTTGGAAGATAAAGACTTAAATCCAATTGTTAGTTCCAACTAGAGTACATAAGTTCTATAGATTCAATGCCTTTGTTCTAGCTGGTACTAACTATGAGTGTTAAATTCTAACAAGTCAGAATTCTGTTAGTGTTTAAAACATTAAGTTTCCCTGCAGAAGCAGCTAGACACTTTTGTCAGATGCAGAATATTCACATTCAGTTGAAGATTTCATAGGTAGAATGATACATGAGATGCCATTATGAATGTGGTGCCATTGCATATGTGCAGTACCCAAGGATGCACTGAATATGCATGAGTGTACATTGCTCATGTATGTACTTGTGTATTTGGTTACACATTTGGAGTCCTGGTTCAGTTATGTTGTACTGCATTGTAATATTAATAGTAAGGTGTATCTCCACATGAAATTTATGCTAAGTAACCCTAGCGCAGATCTTGGCCAATGTGTGAATGATATTCCTAGCGTCCATTACATATGAAGAGTGCATTACAGTGGATCCTCCAGATTTGTGAGGGTTCAGGGCTCAGAACCGTCGTGAAAGTGGAAAAACTGTTAATAACTTCCCCATCCAGTGAGTGTCCTTTCCATTCCCCTCCAGTGCTCCTTCCTCCCTCCCATTCCCTTGCCTCTGACCCCAGTGCTCCCAGGAGGAAGAAAAAAGACAAGGTAAAGGGCAGAGAAGAGTGGAGTGCTGAGTTCTGGTGTTCTGAATGCTTCCAGTTGCCATCTTGCAAAAGGAGATTCCTCACAGAAGCTCCCCTCTGTAGGAGCAAAGACAGCACCTGACCAATCAGGGGTCATTGTACAGCAAAATTTGCAGCCATGTGGCAGATAGGACATGCCTCCAGCAGTGTTGGGGGATTGGCTTTGCTGACCCAAAAGGAAAAAAAAAATGTCCATTTTAAATGTAAGCTTCACAACAGAAGGGGAGGCAAACCACTGCATCATGAATAATCAAATTCATGAAGGTCAAACTCAGGAATGTGGAGGGAGGACTGTATACTGACACTGGAGGAAGTAGTATTTTTCATCAGAACAAGTAGCCATTGATAAATCTGTTCTCCGTGGTGTAGGTATGAAAAATGTTTAAGAAAGTTGTCCCTCCATCTCTATTATGAAAATTATTTTTTTTTACTTCACCTGGCGGTTTTGTACTTATTATTTAAAAACTGTAAAAAGGAAATAAAATTTTTAAAAGCTTTTATATACCCAGCTCTTTTACTAGGCCAGATCTAAGATTTAGTTATGCTTATAGCAGATCCTATAGTTTGAGAGATCCAGCATGATGTGGTGGTTTGGGCTTTGGACTCAGATTCCAGGGCCATTTCTGCACTAGACTGTTATAGTGCTATTATTCCACTTTCAACATCCTATGGAATGCTGGGGTTTGCAGTTTAAGGAAGAGCCTCAAAGCACTAATAGCACTATAACAGTCTAGTGCAGAAATGGCCCAGGTGACCAGAGTTCCAGTCCCCACTCAGCCATGGAAATGGCAAACCTTTTCTGGACCTTCACAAGAAAACCCTGTGATAGGGTACGTAACAACAACACAGGAGGTCCATTTAAATAATTGGAATTTAAATTAGTCATGATTAAGTTAAGTCACGTTTATTTTATTAGTCTACTGTAGTTGTGCCTAAGCCTAGATCCAATCCACTATGTTACATAACTGTAAGTTAGAATAACTGCAAATTCAATTTGAAGGCATTTCACTTATTTAAAAATAACCAATGTTTCTTTTGCTTTAATAATTTTCAGACTACTATTAAAATTTCCAGAGAGTTTCCTCCTGGCCGTGTGCCTTTATGGGTTATTCTGCTGAGCGTATTTGCTGGACTTCTGATTCTCACGCTACTTATATTTGCATTGTGGAAGGTAAGGCATTTGCATTGCTCTGCATTTGGATGTACAGAATCTTTGGCATTTCTGATTTCTTTTTTGTCCTATGCAAATCAGTCATCTTTCAGAATCAGTGAGGTTCAGGAACAATACAGGGTAACATGATTATTCTCTGCCAGTTATCATACGTATAAAGGAAGGTCTAAGTAGCAAGACCAGGTAGGTCAGTGTCATCATTGCTATTGCAAATGATCGCCTGTGTAAGTTTTTTTGAACTATTCCTTTCTAATAGAATCATATCAAAAGTGAATTATACAGGTTTTCCAGGCAAGATAAGAAAACAAAAGATTACATTATTCTAGCTTGCACATGGAAGAAGTATAAAATCTGGGAGTTTTTTTTTTTAAGAGATCAAATATTGTCATTGTTCTATGGGTCAAATTTTACAGTGGGCCAGACCAGTGGTTGGGTGCCTGCAGCCTTCCAGCTGTTGTTAAATTCTGTGTCCTAATGTGGCCAAGAATCAATGGAGATAGGAGTTACAAGTCAACAACATCTGGGGAGGGCACAGCCCCCCCTTTGTTTCAGTGTTTTGCTTTCAGTGTTTTTTTTTTTTTATTCCAAAAATGCTGGGGTGCACCCCTTTCTCTCTTTGAAAAAAGTACTGTTTCCAATACCTTTAGTATATCACCTGTTGCAGGCTGGCATATTTTCAATGCTACTACTACTACTATTACTCAATGCTATACATAAAAAGATTGTGCAGGTTTTTTTCCACCTTTTCAATCATAAATATTTGTGGGGAGATTTGAAGGAATAAAGCAAAATTCTGAATTGTGCAGTGCAACATATAAAGCTACAAAACACAAGGCTACATTGCTCAGACGATCTGATAGTTTTCTGGAGTTTTTTCTTTTCTTTCTGGTATGAGTATTTCCTCTGGTCTTCAAACTTTCCCCCATTATATTTGCACAGGCTGCTATTAGTAGTTATGGCTTGGAGTTCTCTCATCATAGGGTTGCCATAAGTAGAAGTAAAAAGAAGATAACAACTACCATAAATGAATTATTTATTCTCTTGGGAATTTCTAGTAACACTACAAGCCAGGACCATGAGAGTGCAGTGTGTCCTCCAGTTTCATGGGGGTTAGAGGTGCAAGTCCCCCACGAAAGTGCAAAAAATGCAAATAAAAATAAAAATCATGAACATTTTTTTAAAACCTGAGAATACTTCTCTAGGAATCTCTAGGTCCTCCAGTGCAATCTGTGGTCAGCTTCTAGCAGAAGTGGGCCATAGAGTCATGCTGGAGGACCTTGGGATTCCTAGAGGAACATTTTTTTCTGTGTCAGGGTTAAATAGAATTTTTTTTTTAAAAAAAAAAATGAAATAAATTCACAAGTAATCAAATCCGCAAGTGCTAACCCCACAAAAGGCCCATTTTAGTTCCTCTTTCTCAGCAGTTCTAAAGCACAGGGGACATCCAGACTGATTAAAACGATCAGAAAGTCCCAGATTTTGTTCCTATTCTTTTCTATTTCGGTGTGGAAGTCCATACATGTTTTGATTATCCCAAAATATTTTCTGTCAACTCCCAATACAATCAGAGAGTCTTTATACAAAGTCTCCAGTGTGGTTTATTTTAGCCAAGTATAAAATTGGAAAGAATAGGAACAAAATCTAGGACTTTCTGATCATTTTAATCAGTCTGGATGTTCCCTGTGCTTTCTATCAGTCTGGATGTGCCCACAGTGCATAGTGAGATACATTGACAGCACATTCATTGTAGTAAACATCTGAGTGTTGTTAAAAACTTGACCACAGGTTGGCAGACTTGTTGAAGCTAAAAGGAGAAACTACCAACTTACTGGAAGTACTGTGTCTGCATAATTTGAATGAGGCATCAAGATGTTACAATTTTACAATGAAGGCAGTGTTAATTCAGGTGTCGCAGTTATGACTAATATGACCAAAAGGTCATTATTTTATTTTATTTTTTATATATATATATATATATACATACATATATATATATACATACATATATACACATACATATACACATACATATACACATACATATACATACATACATACATACATATACATACACACACACACACACACACACACACATATATATATATATTTATATTTTGCGGGAGGAAGTGATTCAAAAGTTGTTGGATTTTGATAGCAGTGCCTGTATTGACATAGGGATTGACCCAATGAAGAAAGCCATGGTCCTGAGTTTTCAAGAACTGAGCAGGGCTGTTGATGGCCACAGATCACTGAGGTCTCTCATTCTAAGTGTTGCCAGAAGTCAAAGCTGATTGGTGGCAAATAACAACAACAACATAGGCTGAGCATAAGGTTGAGGTTCGCAGCATTCCAATAGATCCCTCTTCCCTTTTTAATTTTACAATACCATAGGATTTCCTGCAGGAAGGATGTCAGCCTTCTCTGGATTTCAGGCTCAGTTCAAGTGCTACCAGTTTGATCACCCAGTTGCTTTGCTTGTTCTTACCCCTAAATTCAATTGATGCATTCCTTAAGGTGGGATGAGGCAAACCAGTTTGGACCATTCTTGCACAAGTATTTTTGCAATCACAGTCTCAAGGGGTTAAGTTTGAACAGAGCACTAGACTAGCAGACCTCTGCCCCATGGCAGCTAGTGGCTTCAATAACAGTGGAGTTGTAGACTTAGGCCCTTTTTACACCTTACCTTTTACCGGTGCTGGGCTGCTCGGCTCGCACACGAAGGCTTGGGAGGAACGCTCCCGCTTCCCTGCTGGTTGGGCTCTGCAGCTCCTTCCTCTCACGCGAGCACCCCACCTCTTCCTTGCACAGTGCAGCCTGGGACCTTTCCCAGCTTGCACTGCCCAGGAAGTACAACCAACCTGGTTCCCGAGGCAATGCACACCAGGTAAGTGTGCGCAGGGCCTGGGAGAATTGTGCGACGGTGCACCATTTTTGGCTTTAAGCCAAAAATGAAAAGATCCGTGCCTGCTCTGTGTCCAGCTCTTGAGCGTCACGTAAATGTGAGTGCGTCATGCAGACTGCTCATCACATTTACGCGACACCCAAGGGGCCCTCTAGCTTCCAAAACACCATGCGAAAAGGTTCTTACTCAAGTTTAGTTTAGCATAAACTAAAATTAAAACAGAATACTAAAATAGTGAACTAAAAACACTCAACATTTTAACTCACTAACTAAACACTAACTTACTGAAACACAAAAGGTCTCTGACACTTCAGAACCAAACTGTAATGAGCAAGAGAAGATAAGAAAGGAGGAAAAGATATTATTCTACCATTTCAGATTCACCTAAGCAAACTTATTAAGGTTACTAGTAACCATATCCAGAAATTATTGCATCATTAGATTTCTTATTGCTAAAAAAATATCTATAAATGTTTTCAGTCTTTCCAAATGTCTTCAATTGGGTTATTCTTTAAACCATGGCAACCAAATCTTGTTGTGGTAGTATTACGTAGTTCAGTCTACAAATGTTCATCTCTAAATAGCAGAATGGCACTCAGAAGGGAGATACCAGTGTAACAAAGTTTGCAAAATTATGGGATAGAGAGAGGGAGAGGGAGAGAGAGAGAGAGAGAGAGACTTTAGTGTTTGTTCATATATATATATATATATGTATATGTATGCTCATATATATATATATATATATATGAACATACATACATGTTCATATATATATATATATATATATGAACATGCATACATGTTCATATATAGTGTATGTTCATATATATGTATGTATGTATGTATGTATGTAAAAGAAAAAACACCAAGAGGTGGTTGTGAACCCTGAAGCAGTCCACTGAGGACTAAGCATGTTCAGTAGCCACAGATTTCTCCTTGACTGTTGAAGGAACAACTGGAAAACTTGATGGAAGGTGGAATGGAATGGAGTACCCTGAGGGATAGCATGGCTGGCTGGCAACCTAAAGAAGTTCACAATCTGCTGCAAGATGTAACTGCAGCTTCTTCTTGTGCCTATAAATGGTCCAGGCTGAATTAAATTCCTCCTCATTGTTTTGCAGGCTGGATTTTTCAACAGGCCATTAAGGAAGAAAATGGAGAAATGAGAAGAAAAGTCTTCAGATTAAAACTGTAGCAATTCTACAATGATCAAGTCCTCAGGTCTTCCTCAGAAATGTGACTGTAAAACAATTCCTTGTGTTTTGTGGTCACCAAGTTTTCTTCCACATCAACAGAGAATACCTAACACTTAAAGAAGAGAAAACTCACAAATCAAAGGGGGAAAAAATGGGTAATACAGAAAGGATGTGTATTTTTATTTTCTTTTGGCACGAAAGATCTATGCTAGTTATTCCATGTGTCTTGGAGAGGCTGGGGCTTCTGTTTTGCAAATATCCTTCCGAAGTGGAAATACAAACTGCTTTTGAAACTGAGGAGAGTTTTAAAAAAGTAGTTTGAGATACTGCCAGGGTGGGATGGAGGCTATTTTACTAATTAAAGAAAACAAGTCAAAAATCACGCTATCTGACTGCAGGCAGCTAAACCTGTTTGTGGAGGTCTTAGCACATTGATGATTACTTTTAAAGGACAACCTGAATGCTGTCATCCTCAGCATATTTTGATGGAAATATGCTTTCCTGAACGCAGTAAGATGTACCTCAAAATAAGAGATTTGATTGTCAGGGTGTGATAAGTATGAGAAACTTTATAAACTTGTCCATTCACTATTCCAAGATATGGCTGTAGGGGGTGCAATCTCCCAGTTTACTTCTTACTTTCAATAAGTAAAAATTAAAAACTTGGTACTTATTTGAATTTCTATCCTTGGATAGGCTAGTGGTTTGTATGTATGTTTACTTGGAAAATAAATCCTCCAAATGTTATCAAATTGATAAAGGCAATAACCGGCAAGCTTGGCCAGGAAGACAGTTCAACCACAGCAGCTCCAGTTTCTGCTGAGTGTCACTGGGAAAGACCTATAGCTCAGGCCCTTTCCACACCTTACCTTCTTCCAGCACTGGGGTGCGGGGATCACACAAGCAGCCTCCAGCAAAAGGCTCTCGTGTCTGGGGTCCTTTGGCTCCACGTGAGCTGCCTGCTTGTGCGAGAGCCCCGCCTCTTCCTTCCGCAGTGCAGCCTGGGGCAGGAAGTGCATCTGGCATGCCTCCAGAGGCTCCACACACCAGGTAAGTGCGTGTGGGGCCCAGGAGCAATGTGTGATTGCACACCATTTTCGGCTTCTAGCCGAAAATGAAAAGGTGCACGATCGGCGCCTGCCAGCCCCTGGAGCATCACACAATTGTGAGTGCATCGTGCAGATTGCTCCTCACAATCACATGACACTCCAGGCACCCTTTCACATGGAAAATGCCATGTGAAAAGGGCCTCAGTGACAAAGCATATGCCTTGCATGCAAAGGATTCTAGGTTCAGTCCCTGTCATTCCCAGTATAACTGGGAAACTTCCTAGCTGGAAACTCTAGAGAACTGCTGCCAGTCAGTATAGAGAATACTGAGCTATGTGGATCAAAGATATGTCTCCCTGTGGTAGTTTTCAATGTTCCTATGGCATTACGATGTACAGATAAAGCTTATATCATAAAACAGAATTCAATCAATGTCAGAATGATATAGGTGTGGTTCAGAGACAGAAGGGAGATAAAGTTTCCTAATATGTCAGTTGTTTTCTGCACAGAAAATGCCATTTTTGTGCCAAAAGGAAACAAAAACACTCATGCATTTTTCATGCAGAATAAGTCCCGAACTACAAAGATTCTCACCTGTCTAGAATTCTACTCATAAAGGTTTCTGGACATTCTGGCAATCTGTTTTTCAAACATTTTTGAGTATTTTCAAATATTCTTTCCATCATCCCCATCTGATCTTTCAGAGCAAGAACCAAATGATTGGAAATATCTGCTTAGAATGCTAAATAACCCATGATGTCTAAACTCAGTGAGTTGCGGTTTCTTAGTGAGAATAATCTGGAAGGAAACTATGATTTCAATCCCTGGATTATGCACCAAAAATAGCATAAATATATCACAGTTTCCTGAATCTGGATGCCATGAGGAACTGTGGTTTAAAATGGAACTGTGATCTTCCAGTCTCCTCCTTGTGGATGTGAAAATGGAGAGGACAGAAGGATTGCACAAGAACATGGTTAGGCTATGTTTCAGACTGTTGTAGTCCGAAAAGAGACCCAACATCAGAACACACAGCCATGACGACAGAGCTGTCATTGTCGCTACATCTCCCAATGTGAACCCAAAAACCTACCTTAGAAGCCAGGAAGTGCCACCAGCATACAGATTTCCAAAGCACAGAGGAATACAGCGCTGAATGAATAAGCATCCAGTCTTCTGGCAGTGAGGTGCTCTGTGACAGGCATCTGCAACAGGACGCTGCAAGGAATCCCGGGCCTTGGAAATCCCTATGTTGGTGGCACTTCCTGGTTTCTAAAGTAGATTGTGAGGAGTCTTTTTTTGGTTATTACAATGGTGCAATCCTAAATACTGAATGGCACAGCAGATGTCATTTTTATACAAGCTCTGAACTAAAGCAGGGCACAGTGTTGGTGCACTAAAAAATTATCATTTCCTTGTAAAGATATTCCCAACAATAATCAATGGTCTATGTCAGAATGGCTTCCTGCATGTGTGATCAAAACTGTATCCCAAAATATGGGTAATAGCAATGTTTACTGAAGACTTCCCTGAGCATCTGTTAAATTTGTAGATCCTGACTCTGGTGGGCAGAGACTATTATAACAAAGTACTCTGAAAAGGACATGACTATTGTTACTTTAGGTCAGTGGTGGGCAACAGTCAGAGACTAGGAAGCTGCAACTTGCCAGACTTTCCCTTTTTATAACAGCAAATGATCTAGATGTCACTTCCTGTTCATTTTCTGTGTATAAAAAAGGCTTCTCCTGAGCCCAAAATGACCCAAGGGGGCCCGGTGAAAATATCCCCACACTACCTATAAGGTGCTTGAGCAGAAGGGCACCTTTTTTGTTTTTTGGAAAAAATGACCCCAGTTAGCTCTGGGGGGCACAAAAGTGGTCCGGAAGCCATATATGCCCATAGGCCACACTTCCCACGCCCATTCCCTGCACTATAGGTAGTAATTGCACAGATCATTTGTTATTGTCCTGCAGAAATATTAACTTACAAATCAATATAAACACAATAGGCACAAATCTGAAAAGATAAAGTTTCCGTTTTATAGTTTAAAATGAGACATGTAAATCTTGTAGGTAGAAAAAACAACAACCCAGTATTTAATTCATTGCCTGACCAACATAGATGTTAGGAATGCATTTCTGGCACTTTCTTTTGCTTCCCCCTGAGTGTTTTTGCCCATCCACTAAGGCAATTACGTGCATAGAGAAACTGCATGTTGGCTGTTTCACTGTAAGGTTTGGGTTTGGGTTTGGGTTTGGATTTGGGTTTGGGTTTTAAAAAGGCTGATCAGACTTACATTCAGCTTTTCAAAAATTCCAAGCATGTAAAATAGATACTGGTGCTTATGAACTCTGTGATGCTGGTGTGCATTTTAAGGCTGAATGTAAGATCTTCCAACTGATGTGCACTGAGGTTTTTTGGGGGTTTTTGCAAATAGCTCCAACCATTAAACAGCCTCCTTCCTGTGCTTGTGATTTGGAATGAAATAGTTCCTTTTATTTTTTTTGCTAATTTAACATTTGAAAATGTGAGTAAACATTTTAGGGGGAAAAGATACCCATACATAAAAAGGCCATTACCTTTACAGAAAAACAGGCTTAAATTAGTATGGTTTTCCTAGATTCCATTGCAACCCCCAGCATTCCTCACCATTGACTGTGCTGACTAGGGCTGCTGGGAGTTGCAGTCCAACAACACCTGGTAGACCATATGAGTCCTACCCCTCATCTAAACAGCCCCTGTAGTCCCGTTAGTAGAACACTACAGAGCAGCAGCTTCTGTATTTGCTTCCTAAGAAATTATGAACACATGACAGATTTCAAAGAATTTACAGATTATGAAGTTGCCAAGTTTCTGTAGTTGTGCCCAAGACAGGACCTGACAGCATGAATTCATCACAGTCACACAGTTTCATTTAAGTAAACTGTATATTTTGTTTTTCTGGTAGCAATGTTTTTAATGCTTGAAACAACAGCTACTTCTGTCCTCACTGTTTTCAAGAGTCCAGTTACCCAAGCAAAAGTAAGTGGAATGGAAACTGTCAGGGCTGGCCCAAGATGTTTTGCTGCCTGAGGCAGAGCAGCAAATGGCACACACACTTAACTTGCACCTCCCTTACACACACCCAGTTCAAGGTATATAAGAACCTGAAGCCAAGTTATTGGTACATGAAGCAGAAAATCATATGTGCTTCTCCCCTTCCTTGGCAGTAAAAATACAAAAATGGCAAATTAAACATCCAAGCAGTCATAATTAGTATTCAGTAATACATCCAGTTTTAGTCTGTTTCAGCATAAAAAGATATAAAGGAATCCTATTGCACCTTTGATACCACATGAGAATAGGAAATTTTCTTTTGCATCTGATGCATTAATAGATGTATCTGAAGAAGTGAACTGGAGTCCATGAAAGTTGAAGACAGAAATTTCCATTTTTAAAGCTAGTTTCAATGATGTTACAGCATTCCTTTATATTGTTTTGGTATTCATTAATCACTTAATCTGTTATTATTGTGAACTATCCTTTCATGGTAACAAAAAACTTCTGTCTGAGGAGGCCATCTTTCTCTGCCTGATGTAGGGCTCACTCAGAAAGGTTGATGAAAACACAAAGTGGGCCAGATTTGGGATCACATGTGTGAGAATGTATTATAACCCATGAGAACAAAACGGGAGTACAGTAAACACAAGGCAATACGTAGAATAGACATAAGCTGTTAACATTATAACCCACACCTTTTTGTCATTGTTGCTACTTATCAGTTGAGGAATTATTTAAACGGACATTGAAGTAGCCGTGATAAGTTCCTCAAACACTACTGTGGACACTGTATATATGAATACACTGAAATAGATTAACTGTCTAAATCTTTATAGAATACTGATGACCTGGTCCTAAACACATCGATCCAAGTCCAGTCCAGTCTAATCCTCTGGGACAAAATTCCACTGAAAATACTAGAAGATAATACCAGCCAGCAGGACTAATGTGTTCCCATGGGATGTGGTCACAACTGGTTTTAGCTGTATTGGAATGGATAAATTATAGAAATAAATCCCACATGTTTTAAAGAGCTCACTTTAAAATAAATGTGCTTTGGAGAATGGTCTGAAAATTGCACTCAATAGTTTGTTTACTCCAGAGGACTCTAGTTAATAGCAATTAAACTGCCTGGAGAATTTAGGTTGTACATTCAAGTCTGTTGTTATGCAAATTCTTGTAATTTTCACATATATAATTTTTCCTTTGATCAATGAAAATGTTTCGCTACTCATTTGTCTTTTCAAGATAGCCTGGCATGTAGATAAATGCAGATATTGACCAACAAGAGTTTGGTATGGATATTATTTAATGTCAATATTTCATTTCTGTTTTGGTTAACATGATAATTTTTCCCCCCCATGAGTATTACTTTTTCTTTTTCTCTAAGTTTTCTGGTCTATTAAGGGCTTGTTCATATGTAAACCACAAACCACATCCATTTCTCATTCCTTTTCCCCTTCTTACTTCCAATGAATTATCTGTTCTTTTGCACACTCCACAGTTGGCCATCACAATCCAATTGGAACACTTGCACTTGCTTTCAACAAAGGATTGTGAAATTGGCTTGAAAATATGGTTTGCAATCCTGGTTTAGATGGAAAGCACAAACCATAGCTTTCTAATGTTGGTGTAATGACAGGTTATGGTGCACTAATATGGGAGTAACCAGTTCACATGAAAAGTACAAGGAGACAAGAAGATGGACTTTATGTAAGTTTTATTCCCATGGAATGAAATCATCATTTAGTGTTATTCCTAGGCTCAAATATATTTCAGTATGTCCAGAAACTGAGAAATGTTTATATTTTAAATAATTATATAACATTGAATCAATGATTAACTCATATTTTACAGCAGGATAACATGTTGCTCTCCAGATGCTACTGGGCTGCAGATCCAATCAGCCTTAGCCAACATAGTCAAGGCTGAAGGATCATGGGAGCTGCAGTAAAACAACATCTTGAGGGCCCAAAATTGCTCATCCCTGTGTTACAGCATAGATTCCTATGGCTGAAACAAACCACACAGGTTTCTTCTTGAATATTTATTTTTATAAATATTGCTTGTGGGAGAAGGTATGTGTGAGTGAGTATATGTTTGCGTATTACTAATACCATTGCACAACCCTGTCTGGAATTATGAACAGATCCCTTTGTTTAATAATGTAACTTCACAGAACCTGCAGAAAGACCCATGACTTTAAGCTTTATGAATAATTATGACTCTGACCACCACTTAAGAAATCCTTCAGGATCAGCTGATATAGGCATCATTTTCATATGTATCTTATTTCTGTCCACTCTTCACCACCCGTATGGAATTTCTAGTATAATAATAGGGGTTTGGATTGAAGAACATGACCCAATCCTATGCATGCCTACTCAGAAGTAAGTTCTGGTGAGTGCAAATTATCTGATGGTGGTAATAGGACTGAATACATCAGGATTAGGAATATAAATCATTGTGTTTTTCATTCTTGCGTGCAGGAACAAAAAAAACACCCTTTCTACTGAATGAACTTATGGTTTTGCATCAACAGTTCTTGTAAAGGGGTACCTTGAAATACCAATACACCCGTTTTCATCAAGAATGAGAAAATTACCAAACATTCTTTGCATCCCTAGCTGTAATATAATTTGTCTGCTCATAATGCTTCTCATGCATTAGATTAATAAATCATATTACAGCTGCAAAAGGTATGCCTCCCTGCTGCACATTAAGGTCTGAGTCTGTCACTTGGTAGCTTTAGATTTAATCATCTATTCAGTCTCTTAGCCACAACACTATTTGTGGCACCTTGATAGCTGATATTAATAGGAGGGGGATGAACTTGGCTCCACTTCATCATACATGAAGTGTTATCTTCTCTTGCCAGGTAGATAACATAGATAACATATATAGATGGTTCAGTGAAATACATCATGCATTTGTGGAGGAGATTGCAGACCCCTCCATTTCATAGTTAATATTTACCTTACAGTTTTCAGTTGATTAACTGACCCAATGAATCAGTGGGACTTTGGTAAGACAACTCTTAAGTCCCATTAATTCCACAGGTCTTCAGAACTCCTAACCAGCATGCAAACTGACCTTCATACAGAAATTTATGCCTCAACAAATGCCTACCTAGGTTGTCTTCCAGAGAGAAGACTTCACCTTTCCTGAGCTAGCATGTTTTGCTTTTGAGCTAAAATAATTTGCCCTTAATTTTTAACCTGATTCTACTCCCTGTGAATAAACCACTGCTCCTTGTCTCACTTCCAACAAATCCAGAGAACAATTATTCTTCTTGCACTACCTGCACATATTTAGAAAGGGTCAAATTCTGTCCCCTCATTCTATTTCCTTTCATTCCTATTTCCTTTCATACAGTTTTATCTAAGAGAACTGAGAGTGAACAGAGCAGTGGAAATGGTATCCAAAGGAGCGTGTGAAAGGAACAGACTAATAATTTTTAAACACTGGCCCTTTCCACAACCTACTGTACCCAGCAGCATCCTGTGGGGATCCCAGCAGTGGCTCTGCTGGAAGAGGAGCATAATGGGAGCGCTTGCCTCTGCACCAGCTGCCACCATCATCCAGAAAGCACAATGGCTTCACCTCTTCCTGCTGCAGCGCAGCCAGGTACTTTCCCAGGCTGTGCTGGGGTACAAAGCACAGCCACTGCATTTCTGGACCTCTGCACACCAGGTAAGTGCAGGACAGTGGCATGATCGCAGGTCATTGACAGGGAAAATTTGTCAATGATTTACTCTGTGATTGTACCGCCTGGGGACAGGAGAAGGATGGGACAAAGACAAAGTCATGGGTAACCATTTTTGCAGTCTCATCCTTCTCCCTTCCCCGTTGCAGGATGACAATGTCCTGCAAAAAAGGGCCTAACACTTTAAAGGTGTTGTAGCAATCTAATTTATGATGCAGTTCTCATTTATGATACAGAATGCGTGCATCAGCACAGACACTCAGAATGCACACTGTGAAAAAAAAAATCTCAACAGAAATCCTGTTCCTATTCACAAATTGAGCCCCAGAATTTGTGTATGCTTCACTGTAACTAGTGTTAACAGGCCATACACTCCCATTCCATGATATGGTTTAATTGGCAAATATTAATTGGCATAAAATATCAATTATATACTGCTATGGCTGGGAAGGCTGCTGGCAAAGAGGAACTGGCTGCACACATGTGCTGTGAAACTAGGTCAGATCGGAATCTAAGGGCATGGCTATGTCATAGTCAAGGAAGCTCCGGGGGTAATGGACTTGTAAATGTCCCTCAACAACTTGACCTTTAGAAACAATAGCACCAAAAACTGCCTCCACAGAATGACTGATTGTCTTTGACCCTCTTCCTTTGTCCATCAAAATGCCCTTTTTTGTCCCTTCACCTATCCTGCCATTAAGGAACTATCATGATTCCCATCAGTCCTTTTGTCCCCTCATGCTAAGACCATTAGCTCATTCCGGACCCCATTATCTACTCTGCCAGAGAGCCATTAACACCTTCCCCCTCAAGGTGGAAAAAGAGTATTTAAACCGTGGCTCAAAGCCAGATGGCTTATAGTACTCTGGACATAGACCATCATCTCTTGTCTCTTCTCTGATAGGTAAATATAACCCATTTCACACTAACTTCTAGCTATCCAATTTTTCCTCTCTTTCCTACAGTTAGCCTTGTGTGATTATAAGATTGCTTGGAACTTGTGTGTGAGAGATTGTTAATTCCCCCATTAAAACAAATATTCTCTGAATTTCCAATTGGTATCCCTGCGTTAGCACCAGTATGCGTAGGTGTAAAAGATACTGTAAGGTTACCCCACCCCCTTGTAGGCCTCCCCTTTGAGTTAATATTCCTCACTGTAACACAGAGACACTGGTATCACAGGTGGACCTCTGAGTCACTCACCTTTGAGGATAACACTAGGCATTGTACATTAACAAGCAGCAGGCCTCTCGTGTTCTTCACAAGGCAACCTTTTAGGTTCCTTAGAATGCCTACCTATCCAGATAAATAGGTAGGTCTTATTTCTGCTAAAAACAACTGGTGCAAGCTGAAACTGCAATGGAACAGTCAGTTACAGATACCTTTTGCCTAGAGAAGAGCATCAGAGAAAGACTTCTACTTCATTGTTCTTGCCAGATGCTCTGAGACTAGCTCTTATTGCAGATTTATATGGAGGAAGGAAGCCTCCTTAGAGATTATCTATTTATCTGGATGTTTAGAAGTTTGAATAAAAGTACACAAAATATTTTGCCAGACACAGGTTTAGGACTGGCAAAGAATAAGTCAGTGTCTTTAGGGACACTGAAATTCAGTTGTATGCTGAAGAAGGTACTAAAGGGCAGTATGCCAAGGGCATTGTATGATTTGAAATATACTTCTTTTTCACCAGAGAACAGCACAAGAGCTTACTTCTGCAAAATAGTTTGATTTTGTCATTTGCATTCTTCTTGGCATTTCTCTAATAAAAAGAAATCAACACCTTCCACTAGTTGTATGACTTTCTTTTTTAAAGAATGCCTACATTAATTCCCTGCTCTGTGTTTCATATAAAATAACAAACATGAAAAGTTTCCAAACATGGAAGTATAAATAACCATTTAGTAAGCAGTAAGATGAATAGTAGTAGTAAAAATGCAACAGTACTTTGGCTTGGATCCTAAGATAGGCAGGATGAACTTTTTGTTTCCTGTCTTCTCTGTCTTTGCTTTCCTGCCTTAGTCCTCCACAGCACCTTCAGATGACTCAGTGGTCTCTCCCACACTATTACAACATTTCTTAGGAAGCAGAAATTGCAACATTTTTGTATCACAGTAGGATGAACAAACAGACGTGGTTTTATAGGATGTGAGATTTTCTTGAATCATCATTTCATACTAGAAACTTCCTGTTCCTTCACGGCATATATTTCATCAGTCTGATCATTAGAAAAAGCAAATTATATATGTGTATATAGAAATAAATGTTAGAATTCCTGTCTGGAAACAATGTACCCTTAGCAAAACTGGACAAAGAGGTATTGGAATCCCACATGCCTGCTTGCATGTGACAAAACTGTAAAACAGAAAAATTTCATCATATAATCATTTTTTTTCCATGACATTTGTGCAGTTAGCGGTGCTACATTTTTCCTTGAAAGTATTAATAACCTCCTTCAATGTCTGTTTAAATTTATGCCACAGATTATTTTGGTTTGGTACGTTGAAATAATCTGTATGATTTTTAGGACAGAAATTCTTTCCCAAGCTAAAAAATACAAACAAAAAGAACAGATAAGACATACAACTCGGACACCATTTGATAGTAGATTTGTCTTTTTGTAAATATTCTGTATTTCACTGAGATTGTACCAAGGCTAACATTTGGACGAAGGTCTCCAGTCGAGCTGGAAAGACAAATATATTGTTTCTGATGTATGTCTTTCGATGCAATGTAGCAATACCCTGAAGAATTTAGGACAGAACTTTTAATGTTATGGGTTTAGTTGTTACTTTTTCAAAATAATGTGTTACTTGTTATTCTAAATCTAAATTAGTAATGTGTGCTTTAGGTATGCACTTGAAAGTACATTTATTTTGAAAATAAATCAATAATTAAACATAAATGTATTCTAAAAATATATTTGCAAGCTGCTGAAATTTCAGGCCAAAAAAGTTCCCCAGTTCATGTAATATAGCAGTAGTGAGTAAATGTGATTTGTTCCATCAAAACATAATGCCATTTGAGGATACCTTACCTTTTGAAAAGTAACAATATTTGTAACATTGTCATTTCTCCAAATAACCCATTGCAGAAGATATTACTACTTGCAATACTTTAACAAAGGCTCTATCCACTGTTGCATGAGTCGGAATCTGCTTACAAAATGGAATTTTCTCATCCCTGTGGTCCATCTATTCAGCTGATTTTTGGTGTGCTAACAATACAATTTAGTTTGAAAATATTTTGTTTTTCACTTGGGGTTGTACCAAGATTTTAACATTTTGATGAAGGTTTCCAGTTTAGCTCTGAAGAAAATCATATACCCTTTTAACTGTCCTGATTTGGCAGAGATGGCCCTGGTGAATTGTCTGTTGTCCCACCTTTTCAGCTGCTTTTAAAATGTCCCCATTTCTCTTGCCTCCTACCACTCTCCCCTTTGTCCTCAGCTTATTCATTTACTGCAAACTCAGTTGATTCCACATTGAGGAGTGAAGAATCTTGCCCTTCACAGCAGGTTCAGGCAAAAGCAAACTGCTGCAGCCTATTAGACTGTGTATTCTTCCCCATTAATAACTTTTGCCATCTTAATCACACTGTGATGTTGCTTGGTCACATGCATCCTTGTTTTCAGGTGTGAAATACTGGAGAATATGCCAATCACACAGCAAAAATGATGATGCCACAACATTGTGACATATAAAACCAATCAGATTTAGCTTCAAGGTTATGTTATTAACCGAATTCAAGAAAAATTTTCTCAGCTATCATTCTGGATGGGATAATATTTGGTGGGATAACATTGTTGAACTATTTAAAAAAAATGTTGAAGCACATTTTTTCCAGCAGCTGAAAATGCTGGCTGAAGGTACCCACAATGCTGCCTTAATACTTTACCTACTAAAGTCTTATGTACATATGCATATTAGTTTTTTGTCACAACAATCCTCTAGAACAAATACGGGGGGAGCTGTAGGAGAGGAAACCATGTTGCTAAGTATTTATTGTATTTATTGCCACCCTGTTTTATGCATTTCATATTTTATGTATTTTAAGCCAAAATCTGTTATTTCTTCTCATGCTGGTCTACAACCGTAATAAAATTATTGATTGATTGATTGCTGACAGATTATGTTTTGCAAGATAGATACATTTGGATGTTATGTCTCAAAATTATAGGAACTGAATATCAGAACTGTGATAGAAATCCAACCGTTGGAATGCCCATCGCAACAAATGAACAGTAGAACAGCATTGTGGAACTCTATATTTCAAAGAATCCTTGAGATGTTTTTGGCATTGCATCTGTCAGTGGAGCCTGAATAACCACCTGTCAAATGGAATGTGCAGAGTGGTTCTTCACTCTATTGCTATTTCTATGGAAAAAGCAAAGAAGTGCTTTCGGCAACGCTGTGTTATTCAATGGACTGTTTCTTATGACAACCAAGCAAACAACAGATGTAATGTAGGATCTAAGCAAAAGTTTTGTATTCAAGATGGAAAGCAAAACTATAGGTATTGCCAAGCTAAATTGCTTGCTAGGCAGCTGGATAAAAGCTTAATTTTTAAACTATTTTAAAATGATCAGATATTCAACTAGAAACTCTAAGTCACTCAGCACCAAGACCTGAAGTCTGTGTCGCTGGAATATGAAAATTAAAGCAGGCAGTGGGTTCCCTAGGCTTTTCTGTAAGCTCTGGAAATCAATAACTCATGCTTTCAGTGGCATATTTGTAAGTAATCGTGTGGACTGAAAGTGTCTATCAACAGGTTTGGGATATGAAATGAGATGTTTGCTATAAAATTTCCAGCTATATTTCAAAGATCACTCAGTAGTTACTTTATTCACTTACCTTCTATTGGATCAAATGCTGGCCAGGATAATTCTACATGTGTGTGACTTAATCACAGATAGACAGAAATTCTAATGCACAATATACTATATGGTAAAATCCTTTGACTGCTTTTGAGTTTTCACCCAACTGACAGAAAAAAAATAAATTAATAACCTCTGCAGAAGTGAGAGGGAGCCAGCATGGTGCAATAGCTTGAGAATTGGACTATGACTCTGGAGACCAGGGTTTGAATGCCTGGTCAGCCATGGAAATGTTGGGCAAGTCACACTCTCTCAGCCTCAGAGGAAGGCAATGGCAAACCCCCTCTAAACAAATCTTGCCAAGAATACTTTGTGATAGGGATGCCTTAGGGTCACCATAAGTTGGAAATGACTGATAAAGCACTTGCTAATTCCATGTTTATATATAATAGACTTAACTCATATAATTATATTTTAATTTTGACTCAAGAGACTTACTTTCCCAGAAAAGCCAGGCCAAATGTCTCTCTTTAAGCAGCAGGGTGTGGATAATTCCACTAAAAGCTTATGAGAGACAGAAAGAAAACAAAGTAAGCAACAGGTTATTTCATATCCTGGGACTACTTGTATACTCGGGATGAGGTCACCGATTCTTCTAGCAAGAGAGGAAACTGTGACGAAATGTGCACATTTTTTCCCACTTAAGAATGTTTTGTTCTTTTATAGTTTGGAGAACAGAAACACTATGATGGTCTTTTAACCTGAAGCCTACACGAGGAATTAGATCATCCTTTTTTCTATTTGTCCTATATTAGTGGTTTTAAGAATGAATACACCAAAGGTCTCACCTCCTATTTTATTTAATTGATTTAGCAAATTTACATCCTGCCAGTGTTGCACAAGGTCTCCAGGAAGTGAAAGGAAGTCACACTCTCTCAAGGCTAAGAGAAAGGCAAACCTCCTATTAATAGGTTTTGACAAGAAAAGCTTATGATCACCACAGGGAAGTCACCCTAATTCAAAAGTGACTTGAAGGCACATAACATCAACATCTTTAGATAATCTTTGGAAGCTTTCCATTGGATGCTACCCAATGCAGGTAGAGGAAGTACAAGGCACATCAGTTGCTGCAACCATATAAGGTATGCTGTTGCCAGGGTCACTTACTCACACTGCTGTGTTCCTTCTTTCAGCAGGAAAATAATTATTTTAATAAACTTGAAAAAACATGCCAAGAAAAGCCTAGGATGGGATTGCCATAGATCAGAGTCAAATTAAAAGCAACAAAAACATTTCCCCCAAGGAAATCAAAGTGGGATATATGATTCTTTCCTCTCCATTTTATCTTCATAATAATCCAGGTTAGGCTGAGAGAGAATGTAATGCAGGGATTGTGCAACTGTGTAAAGATCCAAGGCACTGAACCTATTTTGGGAACAGGATTCAGCACTTCAGAAATATGAACTAAAACCAAGAGTGGATGCACTGTCCCACTGACATAGAAGCCACCAGCCCCCACTGCTAACATTCTAATCACCTTACCAGCTGAGATTATATTAATTAAGCTTCTGCCACTTTTTCTCTTTGTTTCACATTATACTGTAATGTGTAATGGTTATTTCTGTACAGTTCTGTTATAAAAGGTTAAGCCAGTGGACCTTAACCTTTTTGGAATCATTCTCTCCCCTTGAGAACTGATGAAAACTTTGTACTCCCTGCTTATATTACTACTATACAGTGGTAGTGGTAGTAGTATCCTGCCTTTCTTCCCAAATTGGGACTGTAAGTGGCTTACAATTTACAAATAACATGGCAAATATGGCAATTGTACATTACCTGACTGTATAGAATAGCAGCCCATGCTACCCTACATGGAATGAAACAATAACTTACTAACATAATTTGACATTTAAAAGATCTGTTCTTCATCAAGACAAACGGCAAAATAAGAAGAAGAAAGGGGAAGGGTTTTGTTTTTTGTTTTCTGCATCAGGTTCACAAATTCCTCCCCTCCCCCCACCCCACACACACACATACTTTGCTCCCAAGGCCATCTGTGCAATCCTGGAGAGCAAGTATCATAGGGTAAGATCCTCTATGGCCATTTCCACACGGGGTATTTAAAACGGTGCAGTGCATCCTCCACGGAGGACATCTGCACCTTGAAGTGGACTGGGTTCAGACTACTTACCGTAGATCCGCACCTCAGTCCACTCTGGAATGACCCCAAGTGGTCCTCCAGCATGCTTTTGAAAGACCTGATTTTTCCGGTCTTTCAAAAGCACAGAGCGTGCCACTGCGAGCCTGCTCCCTTGTGCAGTTCGCAGGCTCACACCAATGTGAGCCTGCAATCTGCCAAGGGTAGGCTTTAGGCTGGCAAGCTTCACCGGTTGGTCAAGACCCACAACCAACCAGAAGCCACCATTTTGGATGCCAGCACAGTGGGGAGCAACAACCACACACTGCTCCTCCTCACCCCGGACCGGACCGCCAGAAGATCCGGTAAGTAGCGGTGCATGGCGATTCCCTCGCCCTGTGCGGAAATGGCCTATATTAAGTCAAAGTGTGTTTGGAGATGAATAGCTCTGAGCACAACCCATCAATAGTCATTGGGCTGAAGTCATGTTGTGATGAAGGTAGGCATTATGCTTTCGTATGTCTTTCCAGTGTCATTGTAAAAGGAGGCATCCAGCTCTTCCTTCATTGAATGACCCTGTGGGTACATAAACCATCTTTCTGCAGCTAGAGCACACTCCATAGTCATTCAGCGGCTGAGATAAGATGGAAGGTGGCCAGGCAATGGCTGGGTTTTCCTGCAGCTGGACACAACAGAAGGTGGCATCCTCCTGAACTTCTCAGGGACCACCTGGAGGTTGAGGATGGTGATGTTTTCTTCATGCATCCAGCTGCAGGACCACAGATGGCTGCTGCCTGGCCATCTACCACCCACCACCAGTAATAACTAGCTTTGGGAGGTGGAGAGATGAAGTAGAGCTACACCTGGCAGAAGTTTTATGGGCCACCAGTACAATGCACGATCTCAGCCACTGTGTAGCTATTCTGTCTTTTTCACCTTCATGGAATTTTGTGAGAGGAATAAAGACAGAAAGCCTTGTGGGAAATCATGGGGGGGATTACAAATGGGAGATGAAATCATCTGGACTCTTTGACCATCACTTCTCCCAGTAAAATTCCATGAATGAGGTAAAATACAATAGCCCCTCCACATTCATAAGAGTTCAGGGTGTAGATCCCCCATGAAAATGGAAAAAAACATGAATAACTCCCCCTACCCGCAATTCTCTTCCAGAGCTCCCCCTTTCATTTGTTTGCCTCTGGTCAAAGCATTCCTGGGAGAAGAAAAAGACAAGGTAAAGGGCTTACTGGTACATTCCCCTCTGATGGAGAAGAGCAGAATTCTGGCCATCTTGAGGCCATTTCCACACTAGCCAGTTATAGCACGATGATTCTACTTTCAACATCCTCTGGAATCCTGGGGTTTGCAGTCTTGCAGATTCAGGGCAGTTGTGGCTTCCTTGATTGAGTGTATCTACCTGTAATGTGATCTTCCTCTTTTCCTACTGCCTTCCACTTTGGTGGTGGTGGTGGTGGCTGTGTGCCTTCAAGTCATTTCTGATTTATGGCAACTCTCAAGTGAACCTATTATGGGGTTTTCTGAGGCTGAGAGTGCGTGAGGTGCCCAAGGTCATCCAGTGGATTTCCATGGCCAAGCTGAGAACTGAGGGGAACTGAGCCCTGGTCAATAGGGTTGTAGTCCAATGATCAAACTATTACACCACACGGGATCTACCTTCCACCTTACCCAGCATTATTGAAGTCTCCCTAAAAGCCAAAATGACTAAACTAAGGCCCTTTCCGCACTTTACCTTTTTCTGGTGCTGGGGTGCAGGGATCGCACGAGCAGTCTCTAGTGAGAGGCTTTCGTGTCTGGGGTCCTTCAGCTCCACACGAGTTTCCCAGGCTGCTCTGGGGCAGGAAGCGTGACTGGTACAGCTCTGGAGGCTCTGCATGCCAGGTAAGTGTGCGCGGGGCCCGGGAGCAATGCACAATTGCACACCATTTTTGGCTTCCAGCTGAAAATGAAAAAGTGCATGATCGGCACCTGCCTGGAGCATCAAGCTATTGTGAGTGTATCATGCAGATCGCTCCTCACAATCATGCAACGCTCCAGGTGCCCTTTCACATGACAAATGCCGTGCGGAAAGGGCCTCAGACTATTGTGCTCTGGACATATCATGAGAAGACAAGGCTCATTATAAACTTGATGATAAGAAAAATTTTAAAAAACACAATTATATCAGAACATGACTAATCTAGAACAGCATAACAACATTTAAAAACATTACAATAAGGACAAAAAGTACAGCACTATGCATTAAAAGACCCTTAATCACCAAATTATTGTTTTAATTAGCAAGTCTTTATCTGCTGGTAGAATAAAAGCAAAAAAAAGAAAAAGAAAAAGGGACCATTCTGACATCATGACATTGCTTAGGCAAAAGGAATCTGGCTTTGTAGCACCAGCAACTGTGACAAAAGAAAGCGGTATTGCCATTACCAAGTCAAGCTAATACATTTCATAGTTCCTCCTGTCTTCTTAGAATAGCTATGGTCATTTTGCTGGCTTCCCTTGCTCTTATCAAGCTGAACCAGAAGCTTACACAGAGGGTATGGACAGACAAACACTTCCCAGTTCACCTCAAAAACCATCAGGAATTTGAAAGCAAACCATGTTGCTAGATGACCTTCAGGGGTTTTGAGAGTATTTGTCCACTTCAGTTCATCTGCTATATTTTTAGACTTTCTACCAACCAATCTGCTCTAGGTGGATAACAAACTGTGATAACCTACATTACAGTGTTTAAAACATTTATTATCTTATATTATTATATTACACCTTTCTCCCAACACAGTATCCAAGGCGACATACACCATTTTAAAACCACAAAACAGTTGGCCCTCCACATTTGCAGGTTTGACTTTCACAAGTCTATTTGCTATTTTCTCCAATCCCTGCTCCCCTACCTCAGGTGCTTCTTTTTCACAGGAACCTTCCCTCTTGGCAGCTCCATTTAGGCCACGCAGCCCTTTACAAACGCTCCTCTAGATCTTCTCTTCCTCCTCCTCCCCCTCCCCTAGCCACTGTCTGGCCAGCTAAGCATGGCTGGCAATCTGATTTATCAGCATCACAAATCGTCTCCCAATGTCCCCACCACTGCCCAAGGAAGGAGATGGGCAAGTGAGAGGAAGTGTAGGGCTACCCTACCAACCCACCCTGCTTCCCTCCTTTCTCTCACCTGGCTTGGACCCTGGGTGCCTATTCTCCCCACCATGCCCCAACCTCCTTCCCATAGACACACACATTTTGATATTTCGATTTTTTTCCATTTTTGCAAAGGTCCTACACCCCTAACCCTAGTGAATGTGGAGGACCAACTGTACCATTTAAAGAGCTGTTTATAAAGATGTTAAAAACCCAGTAAACAAAAGCACAAGTAAATATTTTAAGCAAATATTTAAAAAAAAATAGATGGGGTGGTTTGAGCATTGGACTACAACCCTGGAGACCAGGGTTTGATTCCCCGCTTGGCAATGGATGCCCACTGGGTGAGCTTCTATGTGTCACACACTCTCTGCCCCAGAAAACCCTGTGATAGATTTGTCTGAGGTTCACCATATCCAAAGATGACTTGAAGGCACAAAACAACAGTCTATTGGGGCTGAAGTTCTCTAAGCATTCCATATTCTCTAAGCACTGCACATTTTATCAGCTTCCCAAATTTTACTGTGGGAAGCAGCATATGGAAAAATAGCATTGCTGTGCTACTGGAAAGTTTTTATTTTTTTTTGTTTTTTTTAATATTTTTATTAAAGATTTTAATTAGAAATAAAAAACCCTCCCCACTTCCAAGCTTGTTTTCCAGTTGAATCCGCATGTATCCATTCCATTCATACGTAATTGTTGCTTACGCAAGGGATTTGTTACATCTTACATTGTTAGACAATTGCTTTGTTACCTTACTACCTTGTTACATTGTTACATTATTACTTTACCTTGCTACATTATTACATTGCATTACTTACAATCTTGCTTTATTCTTATTTCTTTTCTTATATTATGTCTTTATCCAATCCAAAACTTCTCTCCCTGGAAGGTTTTTAAAGATGGTTTTGGACATGGAAATTTGGTACAGCTGGCTCTTACAAAATGCCTGGAGAAGTTGCCGAAACTGATTCAAGTGACAGATGGTACTATCTACTGGACTACTGTGTGCCCCCTCCAACATTTTACAGATGAAAACCAAACTGCAGCAGAGAGGCTGCTGCAGTTTGCTTTTGCCTGCATCCACTGGAAAGGACAAGATTCCACCCCTCCTCTCCCCTCCTTCCAGCTGGGTGAAAATTACTTTTCTTCTTTGAATTCAGTTTGCAGCAACTAAATAAGCTGAGGACAAAAGGAGAAAGTGGAAAGAAAGTCCAACTGGAACATTTTAAAGCAACTGAAAAAAATGGGAAGGCAGAGGACTAACTGGGACTATTGGATGGTATGCTATTGTACCTCCCCACTGTTATCATGTGCCTTCAAAATGTTTCTGACTTATGGCAACCCTATCACGGGATTTTTTTGGCAAGATTTGTTCAGAGAGAGTTTGCCGTTGGTTTTCTCTATGGGTGAGAGATTGTGACTTACCCAAGGCCAGAGGATTTCATGAAAGAACAAGGACTGGAACCCTGGTGTCCTGGGCCATTTCTGCACTAGACTGTTATGGTGCTATTATTCCACTTTCAACTTCCTATGGAATCCTGGGGTTTGCAGTTTAGGGAGAGGCCTCAGACTGCAGACCCCAGGATTCCATAAGATGTTGAAAGTAGAATAATTGTACTATATGAGTCTAGTGTGGAAATGGCCCTGGCTGAAGTTTAGTGCTTTCTAGGCTGCAGTGCTGTTCCCTTTTGCCTGGGAGTAAGCCTCACTGGACTCAATGGGATTCACGTTTGAGAAGACCACAAGGCCCCTCCCTAAACTGCAAACCCCAGGATTCCATAGGACATTGAAAGTGGTATAATAGCACTATAACAGTCAAGACTGATCTCTTCCGACAGGCCTTCCCAGACTAGCCTTTCCATCACCTCCCATCTATTGCCTTGCTGCTTTGCTAATAGTAATTGACGGATTGTTAATTGCTGTGTATTTTAAGGGGCTGGTTTAGGTGGGTTGGTGGGTGGGGAGGACTGGGTATGTTTTTAATGTCTTTTAATGTGTAATGTATTTTATGTTGTTCACTGCCTCGATCCATGTGGAGAGGCGGGATACAAATAAATTTTATTATTATTATTAATATTACTATTATTATTATTATTATTAGTGTGGAAATGGCCCCGGGTATCCTAGCCCAGCGTTCAGACCACTGCAACCTGCTGGCTCTTCCCTTGCTGGCTCCTTTTCTCAGCTAAACAGCCAGAACAACCTCATCTACAATTTAACTTGGGCCATTTCCACACTAGCCTTATAGTGTGATGATTCCACTTTCAACATCCTCTGGAATCCTGGGGTTTGCAGTTTCGGGAGGGGCAATGGGAGTACCGGGACAGTGCAGGATCACAGTAAGGTGTGGAAAGGGCCTAACTGAGAGAAGCTGGTAGCATAAACTTTCTTAGACTTAAGTAGGCTTAAGTCTGTGAAAGCTTATGCTATCAACTTCTTTCTTTCATTTAGTCTCAAAGGTGGTGCAAGATCCATTTACATACTGATCCAGACTAACACAGCTATGTCTTGGGCCATTTCTGCACTAGCTTGTTATAGCGCGATGATTCCACTTTCAACATCCTCTGGAATCCTGGGGTTTGCAGTTTTGGGAGGGGCTGGCCAGCCCCTCCCGAAACGGCAAACCCCAGGATTCCAGAGGATGTTGAAAGTGGAATCATCGCGCTATAACAGGCTGGCCCCTCCTGAAACTGCAAACCCCAGGAGCCTTTCTGCACTACAGTCTTTTAGTGCTATTATTCCACTTTCAACAACCCGTGGAATTCTGGGGTTTGTAGTTTATTGAGGCCAAAGAGCTCTCCGGCTGAGAATTCTAAATACCGCTCCCTAAACTGCAAAGCCCAGGATTCTACAGGACATTGAAAGCAGAATAATAGCACTATAACAGTGTAGTGCGGAAAGGCCCCAGGATTCCAGAGGATGTTGAAAGTGGAATCATCGCGCTATAACAGGCCGGCCCCTCCCGAAACTGCAAACCCCAGGATTCCAGAGGATGTTGAAAGTGGAATCATCGCGCTATAACAGGCCGGCCCCTCCCGAAACTGCAAACCCCAGGATTCCAGAGGATGTTGAAAGTGGAATCATCGCGCTATAACAGGCTAGTGCGGAACGGGACTCCATAACGCAAAAAGATCCTTAGGTCCGGTGCAGAACAAGACCCGGCCCGGCCCCCTCTTTCGCAGGGCTGCTGCCTACGGTTCTGGGCTCGTCTCCCCCGACAGGGAAGGAAACGGCCTCACCACACCTGCTCAAGCACGGGCAGAAACAAACATGTCCCAACGGAAGGAGGATACGCTCGCAATTCCGCGGAAAGCGGTGGCCACAGTACAGCTCGTTCCCATTATTCATCGCCTTCCTCTGGAGTTTAAAAAAAAACTCCACCAGCTCCAAACAGGGAAGCCACGTTCCTCAGCCTGGGACGTTGAGTCAGGGAAGAGCCCCAGGGAGCCGGCGCGCGTCCCCGCTCAGACCCAAGCAGGTGACCCGGAGGGGTCACATAAAAGGATTCAGTTTGGCGCCGAGGAACGGGAGCGAAGCTCCCAGCGAGGGAAAATTAGGAGGAGGGTTGTGGCGGCGGCGGCTGTTCGCTCGGAGGGGGCCGCAGGGACGGGGCGGAGCTCCTCTCTCCTTCGGTGTCTCCCTCGCCGGAGCGCCGCAGTCTCTCGCCTCGCCTCCTCGGCGGCGCAGCTACACCTGGCGCCCCGGCCGCCTCTGCTTCTTCGGCGCCGTCGCCCGGCTCCCGCCTCCTCTTCCTCGGGAACGATGGGCGCGCGAAGACGGGGCGCGCTCCCGTTGCCGCCGGCGCCGCTCCTCCTCCTCCTCCTCAGCCACGGTAAGCCGGGCAGGTGGGAATTAGCCGCGACTTTTGATCTTTTTGGGCGCGCTGCTTCCCTCAGTTGGTTGGGAAGCTGCTGAACGGCGCCGCGCGGAAGAGAACCGCCGCCTCCCGAGTGGGAGGCTTCCCTCAGGTGCTCCCCCGCCGGAGGAAGGGTAGGAACAAGGATGTTTTGGGGGCTCCAGGAGGATTTGAGGGGCCCCCTTGTCGTTCTTGGTCGGAAACAAACTTCAGCGACTCCCTTCAGATAAGGAGGCGGGCTGCCTTATGGAAGACGGAGGCATTTCCACATTGGACTGTTATGGCGCTCTTATTCCGCTTTCAACATCCTATGGAATCCTGGGGTTTGCAGTTCAGGGAGGGGCCTCAAAGTGCAAACCCCAGGATTCCATGGGATGTTGAAAGTGGAATAATAACGCTGTAACAGCCTAGTGCGGAAACGGCCCTGGCTGGCGTTTAGCACTTTCCAGGCTGTGGTGTTGCTGTCTTCTACTTGGACTCATTGGACTCAATCGGATTCACCTGTGAGAAGACCTGTGTGAGACGATGGCCATTTCTGCGCTACACTGTTAGAGTGCTATCATTCCATTTTCAACCTCCTGTGGAATTCTGGGGTTTGTAGTTTACTGAGGCCAAAGAGCTCTCCGGCTGAGAATTCTAAATGCTTCTTCCTAAACTCCAAACCCCAGGATTCCATAGGATGTTGAAAGTGGAATCATAGCACTATAACAGTGTAGTGCAGAAATGGCCTATGCCGGAGCTGTCCTTTATTGCAATCAATAAGGCATTAAACTCTTCTGATTTTTCAGTCTACTGCCACAACTGCTCTCCCCTTGTGACTTGCCTTAAGTGTAGTGTTACTCTATGAGAGAAGCATGAGGTATGGATCCAGTAAATTTAAACAAGCAATCACACTTGGTTGAGTGGAGATTGTCTTTCCAGGAATTCCATTTAACCTTCAGGAACAGCCACCCTGGTGTAATGGTTTGAGCATTGTATAAGACCCAGAAGACTAGGGCCATTTCCACACTAGCCTGTTATAGTGCAATGATTCCACTTTCAACATCCTCTGGAATCCTGGGGTTTGCAGTTTTCAGAGGATGTTGAAAGTGGAATCATCGCACTATAACAGGCTAGTGCGGAAATGGCCTAGGATTTGAATGCCCACTGGGCCAGGGAAACCCACTGGTTGACCTAGAGTGCATCACGAACTCTCAGCCCCGGAAAACCCCATGATAGGTTCACTTTAAGGTCATGGTAAGTTGGAAACAACCTGAAGGCACACAACTACAGCAACAATTTAACACACTGTGGACAGTAGATTCTGTGTGGAATCTACTGAATAAACTGTATAAATTTAAGCAAGGTGGTTGGAACATTGAACAAAGGCCTTTATCCTACAATCACTATTGCTAAATTGTGGATTTTCATATGTTGTGGTGGTAATCTCGCTTTTCTCCTGTTTACATCTTCCAGCCATTTCTGCCCTACATTGTTACAGTGCTATTATTCCACTTTCAACCTCCTGTGGAATTCTGGAGCTTGTAGTTTACTGAGGCCAAAGAGCTCTCTGGCTGAAAATTCTAAATGACCCTCTCTAAATTGCAAACTCCAGATTCCATTGGATGTTGAAAGTGGAAGAATAGCACTGTAACAGTGTAGTGCGGAAATGGCCTTCCTTCCGCCCCCCTTTCTACAAAAAAAAAAAAAAATCTTAAGAGGGAAATCTGAAATATATAAGTGGATGCCCACTCTCCTCACCGTGCCTCAGCCCCCTTCCCACAGAGACATACACACATTTTCGTATTTGTGTGTTTTCCACTTTTGCAGAGGTCCTGCACCCCTGACTCTATCAAATGTGGAAGGCCGACTGTATTAAACAGTGCCTTGATTGGTAGTGCTAGTTTCCATAGGACTCGAAGTACCTGATTGGAGATCCACATTCAAATCCTCACTCGGTCATGAAGCTCACTGAGTAATTTGATGCCACTCACTCTGAGAATGACCTACCTTCGAAGGGTTATTGCAGAGAGAAAATGGGAGGACCATACGCTGTGCTTTGAGTTCCTAAGAAGAAAGCATGGTATAAATTAAATTAATAATGGCAACTTAGTATCAATCTTTCTTTCCATATACCATATTTGCTTGCCAGAGTCCCTTCCTCAGGTGCACATGCCAAATGAGGCAAAATAGGTGGTTAGAAGGGAGGGTGTTTTCTGTGTGGCACCCTGTTTGTGGAACGCTCTTCACAGAGAGGCTTGCTCAGCACCTACATGATGCTTTTGCTGGTGCCAACTGCAAACCTTTTCATTTTCCCAGGTATTTTTTAAGAACTTGTAGGTCATCAAGCTGTTTTGTCTCTGCTTCTGGTAATGTGACATTCTACTTGATCTTGGCTTGTATTTGGATTGCTTAATCTTGTTTTTATCAGACTTGTTTTATTGTTATTTTGTATTTTATATTTTTAATTTCCGCTTGGGAAAAAATGGGCAAATTTAAAACAGAAACATATATCTTCCTCTTTTCTTGGATGTCTTGGAACAATCATGTTTCTCTTTTCTATACTTAGCTCACTTTACTGTGCCTCACACTTTCCTAAAGCAGCCAGGTAAGGCCAGTCAGTGTTTAGTGTAGGAGACTGGTTGTGGACTTGACAGATCCCAGTTGAAGCCATGAAGTTATTGGGTTATATTGGCCTAATCACCCTCTCTCAGCTCCTTCTGTATCTAAGGGTTTTAATAAGGTTAAAGTGGGAGGAGAGCTGTGTATACCACACTGAATTCATTGAAAGGAAAGTGGGATTATAAATGTAAATAAGACATAAATGAATAAACCCCATATGGTAGATCTGCAGTATGGTGACTTAACACCTACAACATTATGATGCAGTGGTAAGCCCCACTCCCTCAATTCAGTGAGAATTGTACGCAGGGGAATGTGTGTGTGTGTGTGTGTATTGGAACACCAGTATATTCATTTTTGAAATGAATTTTTAACTAGGGACTTCAAGGCCGATGTTCTTAACCACCACCTCTGATCTGTGGATGGGTTGCTTCCTTTATCCTATAATTTTTAATGTACAACAAGATTTTGAATGTCTAATAACAGTAATAAGGTCTTTTCTTCCATGCCACTCCTTAAATAATACTTGTGCCTTCAAGTCATTACTCACTTATGGCTACTCTAAAGCAAACCTAGCATGGGTTTTGCTTGGCAAGAGTTATTCAGGAGAGGTCTGAATGAGGCTATGTGTGGACTTTCATGGTCAAGCAGGGATTTGAATTCTGACCTCTGATATCCTAGTCTAGCACTCAAACCACTATATCACAGTGCTCCCAGCTAGAATAGATCCACTGACTCAATCAGTGGGACTTAGCAAATTTCCGTTTATCAGTGGATCTGTTCTAGTAGATCCAACAATTCAATTAGTCCAAATATATCATCACCTTTTTATGATATAATTAAAATGTACTTTTATCATTCCCAGAATTGTTCTGCCCTGGAACAGTGTTGCTTCTGTTTGAGGTTTTATCCTCTTTTCCCAAGATACCTAAGTGAGTACCTGGCAACTATCCTACCTGCTTCTCTTTGAAGCAAGATATGTCGTTCACCACTGAGCAATCACAATGAATCTCTTCAAACTTAGAATTAGGAGGAAGTGCTTTCACATAAGCTTAGGCACTGCTACTCCTCATTGTATAAATTAAATAGTCAGCAAATAATGGTATGGAGTATCCACAAAAATGGATAATACAAAAATTTATGGAAGTAGGTATGCTGCTGATGGAGCCACTATTTCATATGCTTTCTCTCAGCACCCCTTCCTTAAAGAGTGCTATCTCTAATAAGACTGTTAAGAAATGGCAACAGACTTACTAGCTTTAAACCTGGTTTCAGGTGCTGGTTTTGGAGGAACCTTGATCAGCCTCAACCATGGTTTATATAACTACTACACTTGATCTTAGCCAAAAGGCTGAGAAGCAATGGTTTATATAACTACTGACACAGGTCTAAATCCAATTGTTAGTCCCCACTAGCATCAACCCATCAAATTAATGTTAAGTCAATAAGTATATAAAATCTGTTGATTCAATGGATCTATAGTAGTCAGGCCACCAATTGGATTTAGGCCTTTCGTTAACAATTGTAGCCAACTCTGGGGCAGGAATTTGCACTGCAAAGGGAGGGAGTGTGGAAGAAAGCTCAAAAAGGCCTCTGGGCATCTCCCTATTGCTGAAACGTTGGAAAGCTATTCACTGTTGCTGAGAACATATTTGGTGCCGTTAAGTGGACCTCTTCATTTTTAAAACTGGCTTCCTCTCTTAGATCTTTTATACAGGTATACTTGATGAGCCATGAGATAACTAACTCAAGGTTAAAAGAAATGTTTTCCCACTTCACCTGTGTATTTAAATAATTTTAGTGGTATTAGCCTATGTCAGAGCTTGGAAAAATTACTCCTTTGGATTACAGGTCCTCAGATATGCCAGCTGGCTGGGGGTTGCTAGAAGATATGGTCCAAAACAGTAATGTTCCCAAGTTTTGCCTGTCATGTACCTCACACTTTCTGTTCACCCTTGGACCAGGATGAGTGTGAAGTGTGGAAATATGAACTACCTCATATTTTTTGAAAAGTTAATAGCCTTTGCACGTACTTTCAGAGAGCAGCAGCTGTGACATTCATTTGTCATAATGTCTCTCTTCTACCAGTTCTTCCAGATTGTAAAAAATGAACTTATTGTTTTATCTGAGCTTACTGTGGACTTGGATAGCATACAAAAGCATTTACCTGTGAGAAGTTCCATCTTGTTCTTTCAGTAACTATGGGAAACATTGAGGAATGTAGTGCTAGAGGGAATGAAATCAGATACAAAGACATTAACCTTTTGGAAGAATTGTGGCATGCAAACAACCCTGAAACATGTTTTTTTAAAAAACATGGAACATTCTATCTGCATTTTTGTCTAATCTTTCCTTTATTCTCTTGGTGAGAGTGACTGTGGCTTAAACAAAAGCACCAGTTCAGACTGTAAAGACATTCAGACCTGAGTGACAGTGTGTATTAGTGTTGTCAAAACAGAGTAGATCGAATGTAGTAATATTCAAGAAGATACCCTGCTAGTGGTAGCTGTAGGAAAATAAGAATGCTTGTACACATGTGCTTCTGCAAAATTATTTACACTGCAGAGTGCAGTGGTTTTCATTTGAATTTTATCCCTTATGATTAGAAGGCAACTTGATTTTTTTGTCATCTAAACTCTTTCTAGAACATTAGAAAAGCCAGTATGAAGCAGCTGGAAATGGTTACATAAGGTGAGCTTTAAAGTCATCACTCTGATCCTATACTTTCCTATAGTAGCCAGATACTCAGCTATATCAGCAGGTTTCGACTACACAAGCTTTCATGGTAGCATTCCATTCACACTGCTCATTTTCAGCTTCTTGTTATTTTAAATTGATCATGCACCTTTGGAATTGCAACTGTATTACTGAGCATTGTGTACACTTTGGAGCAAAGACATATTTTTGTTAGTATTAAGCAACTGCTTTTTTGTGAACAAGGTATTTGTTTAACAAGAAAACAAGAAAACACTGCAAGAAAGAATGGGTAGAAAAGATGTGGTAGAAAATTTACTTTGTTGTTGAATTAAGTTGTGCCACTGGTTGAAGGAGAGAAATGTGATTGTGCTGATTTAGGAAGCCTTAACATGTAGCCTTTGGTTACTCTGGAAACGTTGGGTAGGCTGATATTACAGTCCCATTATCCTTGGAACTGCCAAAAGGAGGACAATATCTCTTTCTGCCCCCAAATCCAAGTCTTGAGTTTTTTGTCCAGTATATAGTACCAAATGCTGGTACAACCGGTTAGCCAATAGTGTGCTGGTGTTTTAAGAAAAGCTTGGAAAAGTTACTGTTTGTGGCTGCAACTCCCAGCATCCCTCAGCCAGCATGGCAAATGACCATGGTGCCTGGAGGATTTTAAGAGTCACCACTGAAAAAAAGGTAGTTTCCAAGTTCTGTAGAAGGCAACCATCTCAGTAATCTACAACTGGTGGGGAGTAGCTGGAACATTATTTTATGGATCTTAGTGGCCAGTGAATGACCAATGTGAGATGACTGGTGCTACCAGATGAAGATTTCAAAAGACACTGCACAACAATTCCTCCTTTTCCTCCTTAATGGATTCTTTGTGGTAAGAAAAACAGATAAGAGTCCTTCAAAGAGTAGAATTTGAACCTATTCATTCAAATGACAAGAAAGGAGATTCCACCTAGACATTGGAAAGAACTTTCTGACGCTAAAAGCTGTTCAACAGAAGAATAGAATCTCCAAAAATGTGATGGTCTCTCCTTTCTTGCAAGTTTTTAAGAACAAAAAATCTGTGTTGAGCCCCAGCAGCTTCTTTGAGTTCCAGTTCTAGAGAAAAGTTACTTAGGAGTATAAATAAATTTAATAATAATGACTATATATTAGGATACCATAGTGATAAATTGGCAGGGAGTTGGACTAGCTGCTGCTTAGGGTCATTTCACTTCTACAATTCTATGAAAAATAGGAGGAGGATGTTATAAGGGGAAGGCCGTAACATTTGGATCAGGGTCACATGCTATGTTTGAGGCGGGTGATTTTATAAGATAAAAACTTAATCTGGAAGCACTCTAAATAATCAGGATAATGTAAGAGATAATTGTATTAGTCAGCCAATGAGGCATGTTTTACAAATTTAATTCAGAGTATATGTAAAGGAAAAGTATATACACTGTACTTTTTTGGCATGTAGGCAATACTTTCAAACCTCTACAGTTCTTCCTATTATTTCACAAATACATAAATACAAACTTATATCTAGCAGTATTAACCAAGTGTTTCAAAACAATTAATTGTGATGCAGTGGAAGGGGAGGAAGAGGCAATGGACATATATGTGTGAGTTTGTTTTTATTTTTATTCAGAAAGCCAGACCAAGCCATTAGCACTCCTAAAAGTCTCGAACCTTCACAATTCACTCTTGTCATTTTCGCTTACTCAGTTCAAAGTTCCCTTTGTTTGGCTTTGTGCAGGCTTGTCCCCATTTCCATGGTTACCCCGTTGAAATGCAGACAGGACACAAGCTGCATTCCGATCAGAGTTGTTCATGAACCTCCTCCATCCCTACCGGCAGCATATGCTTGATTCTTTTAGGGCAGCAGTACTCAAACTTTTCCTCTTTCATGGACCATTGAAAATTGCTGGTGATCTTGGCAGACCACTTCAAAAACCGTATTTGTTCTGCAAATCAAAGCAGCACATGCTTTACTCATATCGCAGTTGTACTATGTACTACAGCCACTCGGATGTTATGGAACAGAAGTGGCACTTCCTTAATCTTCCAGGATGTATGTACCTCTACTGTGATAAGTAAACTTTGTCTAATATTGCCATGCAGTCTAATTCTATGCATATTTACTAAAAAAAAAGAGCCTGAGTTATTTTGACTTATAGCTGGAATGTGGAAGGCCAGCTACAGCTATTGGCCTAGTTTCATGCAGCCATAGATCTATTGTTGGACAGACCCACTTTCATGTAGCCCATAGAGATAGTATTGTATTGAGAGAAATGTGGAAACAGAGAGAAGAATAGAGAGAAACAGAGAGAGCATTCTGTGCAGTTCTGCAAATTGCATCCCTTTTTAGTTCTGGTCCTGCCCATTTTGGCTCTGACCTTGTTCACTGTTAGCATGCAGCCCCCAACAGATAACCCCTTAGGAAATGTGGCTTTGACAGAAAAGAAGAAGCTCCTTTCCAGGAATAGTGTGCTTAGGATAGCAGCTTTGCCTTAAATCTGTGAATTCAGCATGAAAATTGCCCCCTGGATCAGATCAGTAGTGTCACTAATTTCTGCATCTACATTAAGGACTGTCAGGGAGGTTCACAAGCAGAGCATAATTGTGTTTCTAAAAATGTAACCATAACCATTCAAAATTTGACCTCCAGCCCAACCTATTTCCTCAGTTACCAGCACATTGTTCTCAGTCTACAAATGCCTTCATTGTTGTGGTACATACATACATTCAGAACATCCTTGCCTTTGGCAAACTTCGTCATTGTGCATATATGAAATGTCCAGCACCTTTGGCAAAAGCTGCATTTTTAGTAGTCTACTAGAGTTTTCATTTCGTTAGTATTGGAACTTTGTCTGCTTATTTGAATTTTTATTTTTTTAAAAAAATTATTTATATATTCATTGGAGTGGAGGGGATACATCTATGTTTTCTGTTAGAATATGTTGCAGCCCAAAAGAGGGCGGAAGGGGAACTTAAGGAAGCAAATATGCTGGTTGCAGTGGAGCAAGTTTCATCTTACCTTCTTCACTGATGGAAACTGTTTAAACAGGATGTGTGGAATGCAGTCAGGTAAACAGCTGGTTTACTATAGTGCCTGATACCCAGCCGGAATGCAAGAAAACTACCAGGGTTTTATTTTATTTTATTTTAAGCCACAAAGTACTATCATAAATGTCTGTGGTCAAATGGCTTTTTGAATATTTTTGTGGTTTTGTAGGTTCCTGGACTCAGCTGCATGTGGTTTCCCACAAGCTGTGTTTAAATTCTATTTCTTCTTAAATAAGCAGCATCATATTAAAATTAAACTTTGCTTGCTTGCTTGCTTTCTTACAAAGCATATCAGATATTGTTGAGCGATGGTAGTTGTACTGACAAGGGTATGCCCTGGTGGCACAGTGGTTAAATGCCAGCACTGCAAGCCACAAGGTTGTGAGTTCGATCCTGCCGGGCTCCAAGGTTGACTCAGCCTTCCATCCTTTTGCAGGTCGGTAAAATGAGTACCCAGCTTGTTGGGGGCATGTATAGAAATGTTTCGAAATACATGCTACTTGTAAGTTGTTCGCCGCCTCGATCCATATGGAGAGGCAGGATACAAATAAATAATAATAATAATAATAATAATAATAATAATAATAATAATAATAATAATAATAAAAACCGCCACCTGTCAGATGGTTGGGTTGCCAGTGCTACAAGAGAATTTTTTTAAAAAAGTTCGCTCATTTGACCACAGATAGCACAGAGGAAGATGTCTGTGATGCATGTGACACAAACTTTTTTTTTGAAGTTATCATCAAGAAACAGATGAAAATTTTTGGTTCTATGGCTATTTCTGGAGCTTACAATAGAACTATCAGAACTATATTTAACCAGATCTGGTTAAAGACTTTTTCGTTTCACTTAAAGTTTTCCTCAGAAGTTACCTAGTTTGGTAAAATCTTGATTGTTGATGGTTGGACTAGAAGAAATGCAAAATATTAAAGTACTTTTTAAAATACTTCTTAGACATTACATATATATGGCCACTATTCCCTATCAGCTACTAGTTAAGTGTGCTTAACTGAGTAACCTGACCTGGCCTGACTCCGTGAAACCTGCTGGAAGCATCATTCATCCATGCTGTGATCATCAGCAGAAAAGGACCTTCTTCCCATGCAGCTGATGCCTGGTAAAGTAGGTAGGGTGGGAGTTATTGTCATTGCAACAGTGTCACAATTGTGACTAAGTAGCAGTCATGAATATGGACCAGATACTTAAATGTACTTATCTGTAACTGTTCTGTATCGACAGTTCCAGAAACCTCAGTGAGAAGATTATGCTTTTTTATGTAATACTTCTGTTTGGGGCTTATAGGAATGATAGTTCCAGTGCTGTTACCAGAGAGTAAATACTTTTGGAAGGAATACTTTTGATAATTTTCCATTGCCATGTATAAACACTTGACTCATGGGTCAAAAGAAAAAGGAGAAGGAAAGTAGGTCCAAAGATGTGAGTACCTTTGAACTTTAAGAAAATGGATCACACAGTTGCAAAAAGCTAGACTCTGCTGATCAGCTTGTATGCCTGAAATCATGCACACATTTTAATGAGGTGAATGGCTGAAAATATACAAAATTGAAAACTGTATGTAAACAAAATTCTGCTGCCTACTTGAACCTACACATTTGTCATGAAATGAAAATAATACTATGTATATGTCAATATATAAAGATGTCACAAGCAATGGCTGCTCAACAGTTAGTACCAATAGTATGCTTTGAAAAAAATTATGCAATACTGCACTTAGTTTTTGGAACATCTTGAGTATGGAGCAGAGCCTGTGTTAAAGCAGCTCCAGTGAATTCTATTGTATTCTTTTTAGTAGAATTCTTGTACACCATGATTCAGTGTTCTGGTCTGAAATGTTAAACAGTAAATCATTTAAAAATGTAACAGGTCTAGGAGATCAAAAGCCCATCTGGTCCAGCACTCTGGGTTTAATGTTTGTTTGACATAGTAAACTGGATGCTTTTTTGGAAGCCCGGGAGCAGGATACAGCTATTGAATGCAATGACTATCTCCCAGTTTTCCAGTTGGCCATTGAGACACTCTTTCTCTACAGATGTTTACCATATGGATTTCTAATTGTTTTCAGTGAAATCTAAAGGAGACCCAGCACAAAGGAAAGAATTCATTTTGACTATATATAAAATCATATTTACACACCAGATTAGAACCAAAAACCTCAACCCAGTATGTAGTTGTCATACTTATAGAGTGAAATGAAACCAGAAAATTTTGCTTTCCATTTCAGCAATATACTATTTGATAGCTGCAGTCTTACAACTATTTGCAAATGGGATTTGCAACAAAATGTTCCTGTGTGAATTATACCTGTTCAGGATTCTAGTTAATCAGATAACTGTGGTCTCTCACAGAATATTCTGTTCTTCCTCACCTCTGGTTTTGTGATCCCTCCCCCTGCAACAGCTTGTTTCACTATTACTATACAGAAAGTGTAAATTCTTGCAAAAACACTTATAGGAATATAACTGTAACTTCCTCACAGCACTATCAAAATCATAGCTGTAGGTCTGTTCTTGTAGGCACTTGTCTTGACTTGTCACTCTATGAATATAATTTTTAAAAAATGGGGAATGGGCCTTACCATTCATAGGCTAAAATAGTAGGAAGTAAACTTAGCTCTTTCATTCTTACTATTTTCAGAACAGATTTTGAATATGTTTTCCTGCTTGCTGCGGTTTAATTGAAAAGTACCAACTGGAAAAGATCCTTGTTTGCCACACGATTTGCCATACTTCAGATGCCAAACATTACATTTTACATTCAGCAGACTGGCAGAATTCTAAATAACCTGTAGAGAGCATTACATCTTTCGATCAGTACTATTTTTCAATCTACTTGCAAGGAAGAGAACTGCTCTCACTATGTATAAATGCATTTGTTTGGGCTCACAACACAAGTAAATTGAGTAAGACAGAGGCAGCAGCTTGACTCCAATTGATATTAGATAAACTATTTTTCAGGTTGCATTTTAGAAGTGTTATAAACCTATCCTATGCATGACAAATGTACACATGTAGAAACAATGTATATTTGAAAGATATCTTTCTAGCTAACTTCTAGAAGAGATAGTTGTGTCTTTCTTTTATGATTTATTTGTATGAGTGCTGCTCTGATGACACAAATGTCTTACTTGGTAACTTGGTAGTAGGTATAGGAATTGTTGGCTTTGCAGATAGTATAGTGGGTCGGCTAGGTGTTTCTTGAAATTTGGCTTACTGTGTCTGATTCTATTCCTCCAAATAAACCAGGATTTGTTAGCCAGCTACAAACTACAGTTGTGGTTTGCTGTGGGCTTATGAACATTTGCTGTGGTCTAATGAACTCTGGCTTGTTTAAACCTTAATAGTACTAGCCCATTTGTAGGACTATTCTTACATAAAAGAACCATTCTTACATAAAAGTAAGAATGTTTGTGGAACTAAAAGGATATATGTATTTGGAAATATGAATCAAACCAGTTATAGATGAGATATAGATGCAATGACAACCTGAAAAACGTTAGTGTTCATAGATATATGTGTGTGTGTGTGTGTAAGTTATTCTTGTATACTTCTTTTATCAGTGAGTGCTTTTGGATACTTGTTTTGGATACTTGTTTTTGTTGTCATAATGCCAAATATATAAATAAAAATATATATAAAAAAATTAAAAAAAAAACACCATTCCCAGTACTAGCAAAAACTCATAGTGGCAGATTTCTAATAGCATTATGCCTTTCATGAAATTTAGACCATTTCCACATGACATTGCTATAGTGCAACAGAGATGGGTTGTTTCTGGTCGAGGAGCTGTGCTACCGTACAATGTCATTGCTATCCTGGCCCCAAGCGTCGCCAAACTGCCATATTCTATTTCCAGAAAAAAATCTGTTAAGAGTATCCTTTAGTGCTTCAATCCTGTCAGACATCTTATTGTGTTACTGTTATAGTACTTGATAGTGCTTCCTGTTATCATGGATCCAGCAGTGGGCAAGGTGTGGGTGTGCCCAGCTTGTCCCTCCCTCAGCAACTCTCATGGCATGGCAAGTTTGGATTCTACCACCTCTCTGTGTTTATTTTGCATTTGTCCTTTGAGTTATTTTTTTAATACATTTTTTTTCCAGTGATATAGTGCACAAATGCAATAGTGTACTGGCATGTAATGAGGTTACAACGTGGCTGTGCTAGTGCGGCTTGCAAAAAAACTCCTGCCCAATCAAGGGTAGTGGGGCGAGGTGAAGGTGAGATGCAGGACTGGCCAAGGATGCTGTAATGCAGAAGGAACACCAGTGGTAATAGCACTACTCATCCACTTAAGGCAGAAGGGTGCTGAAAAGAGCATCCTAACCCAATGACATTGTGTGAATGGTAGTGCTGGGAATCATAGAATCATAGAATCATAGAAATGTAGAGTTGGAAGAGACCACACAGGCCATCCAGTCCAACCCCCTGCTATGCAGGAACACCCTCAAATCAATCCCGACAGATGGCCATCAAGCCTCTGCTTAAAAACCTCCAAGGAAGGAGAGTCCATTACACTCTGAGGCAGCAGATTCCATTGCCGGACAGCCCTGACTGTCAGGAAGTTCTTCCTGAGGTTCAGGTGGAATCTCCTTTCCTGCAGCTTGAATCCATTGCTCCTTGTCCTGGTCTCTGGAGCAGCAGAAAACAAGCCCCCTCCTTCCTCTACGTGGCATCCCTTCAAATATTTAAACATGGCTATCATGTCCCCTCTTAACCTCCTCTTCTGCAAACTAAACATACCCAGCTCTCTAAGTCTATCCTCATAGGGCATGGCTTCCAGGCCTCTCACCATTTTGGTCGCCCTCCTCTGGACTTGCTCCAGCTTGTCAATATCCTTCTTGAATTGGGGTACCCAGAACTGGACACAGTATTCAAGATGGGGTCTAACCAAAGCAGAGGAGAGTGGTACCAGTCCCTCCCTCGATCTAGACACCATACTCCTATTGATGCAGCCGAGAATTGCATTGGCTTTCTTGGCTGCCGCATCACACTGCTGTGAGATGCGCTAATAGTGTCTAGTGCAGAAATGGCCTTAGATATTTTGCTAATTTGTCTTCCCATTACAATTTAGAATCTCACACAGTTATTTGTGCAATTTACCTGTTTTCTCCATTTCTGCATATTGTCCTGATTACACACATTTTACCTGTTAAAAATTTAAAACTTGCACATTCTTTAGTTTAGGGATAGGGGACTGTGGAAGAATAGGGGGCTGCATTATCCTCCCAGGAGATCTTGGAGGGACACAAACATCTCCTTTGCACCAGCTCCTGACAATAAATAAACAAACAAAAATAAACAAATAAAAAATAATTTTTTGCTCCCAAATACCCTCTAGGGGACGAGGGAGCATTTTCAGCATGTTTCAGAGCAGGCATTTTTCAATAACAGGAAGTGCATAGAAATCACTTCCTGTTCACATGCTATTTCCGAAAAAGCCCTCTTGAGCCTAAATTAGCCCAGCTTGGGCCCAAAGCATGATGTAAATGCTCCACATATCCCCTACAGGATATTTTGGGGCAAAGAAAGATTTTTGAATTTCTCAAAAGAAAAACTATGTGCTTCCATGCAGCAACCTTGGTCAGGGATCTGAATTGCAAATCAGAATTGATAGGGAGTTAATCTGAGTTCACCTACCTAAATGAGTTCAAATTTTCAGGGACAGATAAACTGCATCCCAAAGTATTAAACAAAAAAATGTGCTGATGTACTCTCTGAGCCATTTGCCATCATTTTTGTGAAATCTTGGGGAACTGGTGAGGTGCCAGAGGGCTGGAAAAGAGCATTGTCCCTCTCTTCAAAAAAAAGGCAAAACAGAAGATCCAGGAAACTACAACCTGGCATCAGTACTAGGAAAAATATTAGAACTGATTATACAGGAATCTCTCTCCAAGTATCTTGATGACAGTGCAGTGATCAAAAGGAGCCAGCATGGATTTGTCAAGAATAAATCCTGGCAAATACTATATCTTTCTCCAGTCAGGTCACTAGCTTAATAGATTTTGGGAATGCTGTGGATGTCATTTACCTGGATTTCGACAAAGTATTTCATAAGGTCCTCTAAAATATTTTGATTAGCAAATTGATTAAATGTGGAATAGATAGGAACACTGTCATATGAATCTATAATTGATTGGAAAACTGTGCTCAAAGGGTCATCATCAATGGCTTTCACTTCAGGCTGGAATGAAGTCCTGTGTGGAGTGCTCAGGGCTCTGTCCTGGGGCCATTACTCTTCAATATTTTTTATCAGTAACTTGGATGACAGGATGAACAAAATCTTTATCAAGTTTGCAGATGACACAAAACTGGGAAGGGTGACTAACACATTGGAAGATAGGAGCATAATTCAAAAGGATCCAAAACCAGAAAAATGGAGAGAAAGTAATGAAATTCAGTAAAGACATATTCAACATAGTACATTTAGGCCACAAAAACCAAATGCACAAGTATAAGATTTGAAATACATGGCTCAGCAGTAATACCTGCAAAAAGGACTTTGGGATTATTGTTGATAACAAGTTGAACATGAGCCAGCAGTGTGATGCTGCAGGAAAGAAGGCAAATGCTGCTTTGCAAATATAAGCATAGTTTCCAATTTGAAGGAAATAATGGTCTCCTTGTATTCTGTGCTGGTCAGGCCTCATCTGGAGTACTGCATTCAGTTCTGGGCACTTCATTTTAAGAAGGATATAGACAAGAAGCAGGTTCAGAGAAAGCAACAAGGATGATAAAAGGTAGGGTGAACAAAACAAGAGGAAAGGTTGGACATGTTCAGCTTGATGCAGAAAAGACTGAGGGTGTGACGTGATTACCCCAAGGGCTGCTACAGAGAGAGAATGCAGCCTTGTTCTCAGCTGTCACAGAGTAGGACCAGGCCTAATGCTTTGAAGTTACAGGAGGGTAGATTTCAAGGGAACATTAGAAGGAACTTCTTGATAGTAAGAATGGCTAAGCAGTGGAACCAGTTGCCTAATGAGGGAGTGGGGTCTCCTCCTGTGGATTTCTTCAGAAAGAGGCTACGGATGCTTTAGCTGGCTTGAACAGGGGGGTGGATTTGATTGCCTATGAGACTCCTTCCAGTCCTGTGCTTCTATGAAAAGTTTAAAGCATCCAAAAGCTCCTTTTATTTCTGCCATAGTTGTTTCATGCATTCCAGTGAAAATGGGATGTTTCAGTCATGTTGCATGTATGAATTCACCCTTAGTTAAATATGTCCAAACGACAGTTACGGCTGGTTAACCTTTAAATTCAAAATGATATACTAAGCTTTTTACCGAGTCCTGCACTAATTTAATGCATGAAATGTAGTCATGAGGATGGAAGGAGGGGTGGATGAAGGCCATTTTGTGTTGTATTCTTGTACCACTTACTAACAGATCTCATCTTGAAGCTACATGCACTCATTAAAAAATATTTACATAAAGGAAGCAATGATTTTGTTAACGACAAGCATCAAAATTTGGTCTGAAAATTTACAAATATATCATAAGCTGTACCTCCAAAGCTTTACTTGTGCTAGGGGACAAGAGAATGGCTTAGAAAATAAGATGAAAGGATATTGTTTATTGAGCCATTGCTACTGGAAATAGAGAAATCTTGTAGTTTCTTGGAGTATGAATGGCCTCAGTCTGTATTGAATAAGTTGTATCTCCAGTCAAGACAATTATACACACCACAGCCTTGACTTTCTGGGAATGATGTACACAGTTGAATAAGCCAAGGAGTTCTTATCTGTAGACAGTCTGTAGAAGGTCCTGATTTCCCATAACATATATTGTTTTGTGCTTGGAAACTGAATGGTACAATAGTTTTTTCCCTTTCCTCTTTCTCTTTCTTTTTTCTCTTTCATGAGTTCACTTTTGGCCATTGGACATAGCTTGAATTAATTAGCACATAATCTGTGGGTGTTGTGCGTATTTACCATGCCTCTTAAGATTCACCACTTTTAAAGAAATAGACCAGCTGTTTTAACAGTGAGTAAACAATAGCTGGCTGGGCTTCTGATTCGACCCCAACAGTTCCAGACAGGATCATAAGGAGTGTCTAACGGAAGTTTTTAAGTAGCTTTACAGTAACCAGGTCACTGTATCTGGAACATCAGTAAAAGATCTTTAAATACTTGTGACTGATGCAAGGAGGAGTACTTGCGAAAATTCCTAAATCATTAGATCTGTTTGTGCTTTCCCTCCTACACAGTTCCAAGCCAGCAGTTCATGACACAGGAAGTCATGTTTGTAGATATTTAACTTTTTATGCTAAATGGGTTGACTCCTTCACAATGTTTCTAAAAAGCCTTCTTTTGTTGCTATGTTTTCTTTTACTAATTATGTTACTTCCCGTTGAGTGTTTTAAAATGATGGTGATAAATGTGTGGGCATACATGTGAATGCATGCTTTACTACTAATAACAGTAATTATACAGAATGGCTAAACAGTTCCCAGCAGCAGGCTGAAACAGAAGAAGAAGAGAAATAGCTTAAAATTTACAGCTGGAGTCTCCAGTGTGGCATCCCACAGGCTTCACTGCTCCCACAGATATACTAGGGTTGACAGTTCAGGATTGTTTCAGACACTGAGATTTCTGGGCCAAAACCCTGAGATTTAGGGATAGCCACTGGTGATGCATTATGCGTTGAGTACCAACCACAGTTGCTCATAACTTGTAATTCAAAGACACACAGAAATATAATGCACTGTCCTGTTTGGGGGAAAAAAGGTGGGGGGAGAAATCTTAGCTAGAGCATCTGTTTGAAAATCCAAGTGAATTGAGGGGATTATTCTTTTTCACTTGCTTAAGAGAAGGGATAAGGAACATTTAATCTTGCCTGCTTGCCTCTATCCAGAAAGTGGGTGCAGAGAAGAGCAGAGGGTGAGCCTTGGCAGCACCACAACTAGGAGGAAGTTATCCAAGTAAATATATAGACCATCTGGTGGGTCTGCAAGTTGCAGCAATAAATCAATTAAGCCTTGCAAACTGTAGCATGCAGCTGCTGAGCTGGAGATTTGAACCTAGCCCCTCCTATGAAAATTGAGACTCAAGGTCAAGACCTGAGATCTAGCAATCCTAAGTGACATCCACCAAGTTCCCTGCTTTTCCCACTTTTTCTTGAGGTTGAACACCTGCACAGCAATGTCCCTGGCTTGCAGAAGTCTGCCTTCATTTTCTCTCTGTCAGAATGGCTCCAGGTTGCATGTGGGTTTTCTTCAAGGACTGAAGATGGTAACTGGCTGCAAGTCAGATACTTTGCTTTACTATACCGAGGACCACCTGCTAAAAGGTCTCCACATTAAAATAAAATGAAATAAATTAAAACAACTACATGCTCAGGAAAAGGGCCACAGGATGCTCCAGGTCTAGAGAAACTGCTTTTTTCTCTAACCCTGATCTATTTGTTCAGCCTGCCCTGTTTTTGTTCTGTTTGTAAAATATACAGAGCAGTGACAAAATGCCAACTAGCTTGTGCTAACATAACTATATTTCCATTCTGTGGATGACAACACAATCTTGTTATAAGCTGTTACTACTCAGTTTTAATACCCTGTGTTATGCAAAATACTGTCTGACTTGCTTCTTTTTTTATGTGAAAATATCATTTTTTATAAAATCTTGTTGCTTGCATTTTATACAAGAGGAACCGGCAGCAAAACACCCTAGAGGATTGTTGAAAAGAGTAATGAGGCTAAGGTAGAATTAGAAAGTCATATGAGAATTCAACTGGAAAAAAAAGTATGGAAAATTGAGGATTTCATTATACCATACCCTCCAACATGTGGTCTTTCTCTTATCCTACTGCCTTCAGTAAACATAAGGTGGTGTATCAGAATCTCCACCTCCCCACTTTTATCCTAAGAGCAGCCTTGTAGGGTCGTTTAGCCCAAGAGAGAGAGACGCACAGTTGGTCAAGGTCATTGAGTTTCAAGGCTCAATGGGGACATGAACTTGGAACTCTCAAGTCCCACAGATCTTTTTGCTTCTTTTGTGTCCTACTTCTGCTTATGATCGGAAGGGGAGAAGTTGTGCAGTATACTAAAAACAATATTCTTTTCCTCTGGAAATTATGCTAAGTAATGCTGTTTTGCTATATTTTTAGCTTAACTTTTGAAAGGTGATACATGCCTACGGTACCCTGCAATGTAGGAGGTTTAATCAAAGGCTTCTTTTGGCACCACCAGCCAAAAAAAAACATCAGGTAGCAAGTGACTGAAAAACTTCTATTTGAGACCTCAGAAAGCCACCAGCAATTAGAGTAGACAATACTAGGCTAGCATGATCCAATATGTGGCAACTTAGCTTGTTCCCTGTGTCCCTCTTGCATCTGTGCATTTTCATACTCATCTGCTCCATTGTACGGGTTAGAAGCAGTTTTTTAGAAAAACAAAACTGAGATGTGGAATTCTGATACTACTCCAGTTGTTCTACTTGTGCAGCACCATTGCAGAAATGTGGAATATAGTCAAATCATCATGACACATGAATCATATACTGAGTGGAAGTGGTGTGCAGAAGGGGAATGCATCAACTTCTTAATTGATTTTTATGATATTACTTCCTCTTAATAGGTATCTTTCAGAATTATTGTGAAGCCTACAACATTGGGCTCCAAGGAGCAAAAGTATTTTCTGGCCCCTCGAGTGAGCAATTTGGATATACAGTTCAACAGCTTTTAAATGAAGATGGCAAATGGTAAGCATTTTCTATCCTTCATTCAGAGATAGTGCAAGAGAAAAGCAAAGAAAACTTATGTTGTAGCTATGAAGTTTTGTTTAAATGTCCTCTAAAGTAATATACTATCAAGAGAATCGCAAAAGATAGATATTTCGATTTCTAGTTAGCTCTTTGCAAAGTTGCATAATTTTAAGGGAGCTTTGAAATAATACAGTAATGAAATGCAGTAACACAATACAGTAATAAAATAATGAAATGCAATTGAAATGCAATAACACAATATAATAATAGCTAAAATACAAAATGAAATAAATGGGCCAGGGTGATATAATGGAAATGGAACTTGGAAGAATGATCACTGGATGATCTTGGGCCAATAATGTCCTTTTAGTCTGATCTACCTCACAGTGCTATTGCTGTGAGAATGAAGTGAGCAGGGGGAAACCGGATATTCTGCCATCAGCTCAATGAAGGAAAGGATGGATATACATGAAAGGAAGAAAGGAAGGAATACTGTGATGTAACAGAACAGAACTGTCAAATAATATATATTTTAATCCAGATTTTCACAGATGTTTTCCTCCCAAGATCAGTGCAGACCTTATGCTAGATATGTTGATCCCAAACCTAGTAACATTGTTGAATTTGTTCATGAATTTGTTTCTGATGTTGCTGTAAATGATGCTGAGCATCATTTATCTTGGAGAACTGGCATACAGGTATGACAGTGGTGGTGATGATGATAAAGAAGAAGAAAAAGAAGAAGAAAAATCTGAGGTCCTAAAGTTCTGTTTGAAATGGGGACAATTTGGAGGAGATAATGATAGTCTGTTCTTGTATTTTTGCCGAAAGATGTAGTGTATCATCTTCACAGTCCTTACAACACTGATCTTTACTGTTTTTTAAGCAGTACTCACCTGGGTTGCAGGTATCACCTCCAAGGTTGCTTGAGGGCCTCTGCAATACTCACCCCACAGCCAAATAGTTATACTGTGCACTGGACATGGCTATTTGGTGTTCCTCTTTACCTCTTGGCCTCCTCCCCCGCTACACCCATTAGTTGATTGCTCCTGTGTTCTCCTGTCCTCTCCATTGCAGAGCTCTGGTTTTCCACATCTGCAGAGAATTTCTTGATGGTCCACTCCCCCATCACTGCTAGCCCAGATCAAAGAAAGCCAGCCCCAGCAGTGGAGCTTGGAATATGGGGAGAGGGGCAGGGGGGGGGGCACAGTGCATGGGGTGTGGCTGTGGGGGGCATGGCTATGGCTCACAGAAGCATGGCTACGAGCCAGGACACCTCAAAAACATTGACGCCTGGGGCGAACCACTCCCATTGCCCCCCATCCCTATGCTATTGGCCAGCCCATAAGTAAAACAAAGATAGAAAACCATTCCTGAGAATGAGTCAAACTAGAAACACAGAATGAAGTGTTGCAGACCAACAATTCCTTATTTGTGATTGTCATCTTGGAATCATCACGCAGTAGCCTGTGTTGTGCAAAAATGACTATATTGATTTTTTTTTTTAAAAGAAAATCTTGAAGAAGACAGTTTCTGGATCGTGAAGATGTGGAATACAGAATATTCTTACATTTAGTTTTGGTGAAAAAGCCTATAAAACTCAGTTCCTTATTCTGCTGAGTAACTGGAGCTGTATTTAGAAATTTGACACAGGTTTTTTTGTTGTTATTCAACTCAGACTTATAGTGACCCTATCAAAGGTTTTCATGGTGTGATTCATTCAGAGGAGGTTTGCCATTGCCTTCCTCTGAGACTGAGAAAATGTCAGTTGCACAAGGTCAGTTGCCCAAATTGCCCAGTGGATTTCCATGGTTGAGCAGACATTCAAACCTTGGTCTCCCAGACCAACATTCAAACCACTGCACCATGCTGGCTCACAAATTGTCACATAATAAGGAAATGGAAATAAGAAATTACCTTCAGCGTATCTGAATGAATAAGTGTGAGAGACAGGAAGTAAAACTTTTAATTGAGTAGGAACAATTTCCCCTACATCTTGCAATGAAGAACACTGGTTTAAGGACATCCTTAAGGATATCAATTGTCTATATTGGCAGTTGCAGTTGCAACACAAAGCATCTGGAAGATCAAAGATTTGGGAAGACTTTAACTATTAATTTACATAGCCCCACAGAAAAAGCCAGCATCTTCTTTCTATTAAGATGAGAGAAACTATAAGGGAGTATACCCAGCTACTTCAATTTGGCTTATCCAACAGAGAAGCATGCAGAAAGTTGTCATATGAGTGCCACAGACCACTTTGCCTCTACTCCCCTTGTCCCAAACATGGTACAGTCACTGGAAGATAGGAAATTGTCATACAGAATCAGACCATTTGTCCATCTTACCTAGTATTCACGCATTGTGAAGGTTCTGGTCAGATTTTCCTAGCCCTATCTTAAGATCTCTGGTATTCACTGGTGATATCCTATCATCAGAATTATCCAGTTTATACATTTGTGATTTCTGTGCATGGTTGCGAAGATTTGGCAATGAACAAAGCTGACAGGAAGAGGATCAACTCTTGAGTATATTACTGGAGAAGAATTCTACAGATAAAAAAAGATATAGAGCAAATCAAGCTGGAACTCTCACTAGAAGTGAAGATGACTAAAACTGAGGTTGTCATACTTTAGACATACTATGAAATGACGTGACTCATTAGGAAAAACACCATTTATTTATTACTTATTTAATTAATTGCTAGCCTACTTTTCTCCCATAACAGACCTAAAGTGGCTCACACTATACATTAAAATAATATAGCTAAAAACATTCCTTAATACAAAGATTAATAAAGTGTTACATACAAACCACTTAAAAACATTAGTTAAAACAATTAAAAGCACATTAAAATTTACCCATTGCCCTACTCCAAATAGTTAAAAACTGAAGGTCTCTTTAAATAGACAGGTGTTGGTCTGCTGAGGAGAGCAGGGAGGGGGCCAACCAAGCCTCCCTTGAAATAGCTTGAGAGCAGCCCAGGCTTTCCCCGTGGTGCTCACTAGCTGTACCTGTGAAGATGGGGGCCCCAAGAAAAAGCTTTCCTCTGAAAATCGTAAAACTTGGGCAGCCTTGGGTCCTTCAGATTGCCTGGAACTAAGGCTTTATAGATCATAACCAGAACTTTGAATTCAGCCTGGAAGCAGATAGTTCTTGGTAAAGTGGAAGGCAGTAGGAAAAGCGGGAGACCACAGTACAGATGGATTGACTTGGTCAAGGAAGCAGTAGCCCTGCATTTGCAAGATGTCTGCAGTGCAGCTAATATACATGCCTGTATGTGCTGCCCTGGGACTGCAGAACAGAAGGGTATTGTATATTGGAAGTCTGTCATTCATAGATGCACTATAAGTCAAAGTTGACTTGATCGCAAATAAAAACAACAATCCCATCCACATAGTAACTAAACCCAGCCCTTCTTAGCTTCAAAAATCAGATGAGATGTATTTATGATGCTAGAGAGGATATTTGTTGCATGTTGTACACAAGCTTCAAAATTTTTAAAAAAATAAATAATGAGGCTAAAACCCCATTGCAAAATATTCAGGAATGGTTATATGTCACCACGAGGTTTTACACTTCAGTTTGTGTGCTGTGGCATGTACAGTGCAAACCTATACATGCCTGTACGTGCTGCCCTGGGACTGCAGAGCAGAAGGGTATTGTATATTGTTCACTGCCATTTGATTATAAGACAAATGATAGTAGCAAAAGAAAGAATACTAGCTGTTGTGAATTGCACAAGGTTCAGGATCATAGAAACAGAAACAATCCTAAAGAGCAGCCAGTCCAACCCCCTTGCTGTTGTAGGAAGACTGCTACTATAGCACCACCAATTAGTGGCCATCCAGCCACTTCTAAAAAATCACCATCAAAGAAGAGTTCACCACTTCCAGGACAGCCTATTGTACTTTTCAACATGTTGGGATGTTCTAACATTGAGTCAAAAGATTTAAAGTTGACTTTGGGCTGCACCCATTTCTGGTACTGAACTGTGTCATTGTATGGTTTCTAGAGATAACACATCTTGTACTTTGATCTGCTCTCTCTCACAGTCTGCAGTCTGATGTGTATTTGCAATTGTGTCTGTACAGATCTGGACTTCCGACAGTTCAAATCACTTACCAGGAAGGGATTCATTGGGAGGATGTTTACAAAGTTGACTAACAATTCTTCATTTCAGTGTTTAGGTTTAGTCACAGTATTGTTCAAGGTGGGATAGACTCCATTAGAATACACAATAAACCCAATTGTATATTCAATTTATATATATAAAAAAGTGTGTGTGTGTGTGTGTGAGAGAGAGAGAGATCAGACAAACAGGGGGAAGTGGAAGAATTTTTAAATGATTCATTAAATTCCCTTGACTCCTGAAGTTATGTAGACTTCACTGTTCTATATAGGTAAGTAAATTATGATGGATGCTTCCATGTTGCTTTTGATATCCCCTCTGGAATTGTTTGAACAAAGTTTCTTCTGTTCTTTTTCACTTTCTCTGTTTAATTACTATGTTTTGGAAATAAAATATAAATTAGAGATACAAGTCCTTACATTTTGAATTCTCACATGCGAGAATAAAGAATTTAGAAAAAAAATCTCCCAGCTGGATGTTATGCCCCCCCCCACATCTTTTATGATTTTTCATGTAAGGGCCTCTTTTGGCAAAATAAAAATAAACATAAAAAGTGTGCACAAAAAGTGTTACTGCAGAAAGACAGTTCTCTGTACAGATTTTTCTAAGAAGGTCCTTAGATGCAAGAAAATAAATCACACGACAACTGACTGTTTAATGGGAGCATGATTTAGTTCCGTGTTGGGGTGGGAGAAGAATACTCTTCTAGTAATTTGTGGGAAGCCATTGGAGATGAATCCTTTAATGAAATCATACTCTCTGCAGTAGTAGGCCTAGTGCAGTCTTTCATTGCTTTTGTAAATATTTCAAAGCATGCATTTAGTAGGTTTAGAAAGTGACAGCATATTTCCATCACATGTACCCCAAGTATTCTTATATCATCCCTTCACACTTTACATACTCGTTGCAGTAAATGCCAGACAAAACAACATAAGTATACTCTGTTGAATAAAATTTGACCCTCCGTCAGTTACAAACAGCTGCACATACAAGCTGCAAGGAGACAGAGGAAGTGGTGAGTTTTGGAAAGGAAGAAGGCACTAAACAGTTAGAAATTCAAAACAACCTAATAGGAAACATTGTTATCTGAGAATTGGTCTTTTCTTGGGTCTTTCGACTTTGAATGGCTGCATGCTCAGTATACTGCAGCTACCTCCCATAGACAGAACCCATCATTACAGAATGATTCAAGACATTTAATTATATCACTTATGTGACAGACTTAGAATAACAATACTCTGGCTTTACTTGGGATGTTTTCCCTATGTTGTAATAGGCAAGCTCTTCTTTAAAGACATGTAGAAATTTGCTTATCTCTTAGGAAATGTTAAAAAACACAGAAACTTTATTTTCATATTTGAACATTTACAGTAATTTTGAAATATCAAGATAACTTACCATAATAACAGATAGTGCACCCTGCTTATCTGGCAGGATTCCGTTCCAGGAACCCTTGTGTAAAAGAAAAATGTGATAAAATGCCTTTTAAGAGCTGTAGTACATTCACATAAAGTTGGATACTGCCTTTTCTCTTTTTTTAAATATATTTTTATTGAAATTTGAATAAAAGAAAATAAAAAAACCTTCCCCGCTTCCAAGCATTCTTTTTACCAATTGAGTCTGTGTTTACATTTCTTACATACATTATTTCTATTTAACAAATAAACTTACACTATTACATTTAACATTGTTACATTACAACTTGTGTTTTATCTATAACATCATTCGTTTACATTACCAAAATTACCAGCAATCTTTCTTTATTCTTTCCTTTTCTTATTCTTTTATCCATTTCAAAACTTCTTACCATTCTCTTTCAAAGTTCTGGATTGGCTTATGTCTTCTCTTTTTAAATAGAACCTTCAGAACCAGAATTTAATTTAATTTAATTTAGTGCATTTTCTAACTACAGTTTGAGTCTTCCCAGGGCAGCCTACAATATAAATCTATCAGTTTGTATCTCACTAACATGATTCTTGTTACCCCAAAACATGGGTGACTGAGAGGTCCACTCATGATGCCAATACCTCTGTGAAAAGATGGGGAATTATTAGCTCAAAATCAGGAGGCCCAATGTTTATGGGGTCTCATGCAGAGAAGAACCAGCCAGAGATCCAAAATAAGCTAAATTATGTTTTTTGGGGGGAATTAATCACACGCACAAAATTCAAACAGTCACATAATCACACAAGGCTAACTGAAGTTAAAGGGAGGAAAGGTTTTAGATAGCAAGATTTCAGGATGTAGTGGGTGATATTTACCGATCTCGAGGAGCAGTGAAGAAGCAGCGATGTGGCTTAGACTCATGTCTAGGGACAGTACACAATCAGGAATCAGAGTAGCAGAGTGCCAACCAGGAATTGGTGTACTGCAAGTTGACTGGCCAAAACTAGGGGTTTATATGCCGATTTTCAGCCTGGAAGGCATGGGTGTGAATGGCTTTTTGGCAGAGTAACAATGGAGTTTGCAGAGTGAACAATGAGGTCTGGAAAGGGTTAATGGTCTTAGCATTAAGCAACAAAGAGCTAATGGATGTCCTGATAACAGTGTAATGGTTGGAGAGGTGTGAGGGTAATAGAGAGGTTTACAAGTCAGAGGGAAGAGATGTTAGGACAATTAGTGGTTTGGTGGGAACTTCCCAGATACTATTGTCTGACAGTCAGAGTCATTAAGTCTATCATCTCAAGAGTTACCTGGTGATTTCCTGGCTATCCCTAGAGGTGTTTTCTGACCTAATTTGCAGTGTACATGTTCAGCCAGTTTTTCCCTCTTGTCCAGCATGGCCGTACAACCATATGTTGTACATTTTATGTCAAAGCCAGTTAATATATTTTGCCAATTAAATCATATTTTGCCAATTAAACCATATCAAAGTGGGGAAGTGTGTGGCCTGGTAACAATGTAACCTGCAGGAAAGAGGGGCTTTTAAAACTCTGGTGTAGCAATAGTGGTCCCTATTCAAGGATTTGGCTTTTAGCATGTATTTTGATATACAAGGAAAGCTCATTGGGAAACACAAGGAAAACACCACTGTACCAAAAAGCCCAATCTTGAGCGTGCTGATTGGTGTATGCAGTCATTTCTCTGTAGGGTAGTAAATGTCACATACAGGATTTTTTTCAGTGGTTTCTCTGAAAACTTGGGCAAACATGTGAATGATGAGAAAGAATTACGCCAAATATTTTATTTGGATATTCATACTAATGACTTCAGAACCATTACAGTGTCTGTCAACACGTAGTGCAAACCAAAAATTGGTGAACAAACTTTCAAGTCTGGCTCTGAGTTGCTATCTGTGCTGCTATGTCAAGTATCACTCTGAGTCTGTTTCCTTTCCTGTGGTCTGTTTTATAGCACATTGTGCTTTTGGCAACATCATCCTTTGCTACTGTGTGGTGAAGAACTAGGCAATATATGGAAGGCACTTCAAGATCCTTAAGCTGGGCAGCTGCAGACTGTGCCTACTTACCTTTCCTAGTTGCTTTTTTGCTCTGTGATAATTAGAGCTGCTGTGACTTGCACCATGGAATGCATACAATTCCTGGCTGTAGGATTGTGCTCATTGTGTTTAGTAAGGGTGAGGTATAATCCATGCATGAATTAAGAAGCTGAAACCATGTAATTATGTTAACTAAGAATCTAGTCCTGTTACTCAGAATCTATCTTGTACTGAATTATCCTAAATAAGAAAAAGAGAAAGGAGGACGATGAGAGCAGCACCAAATACAACATTACTGAATACAGACTTGGAGAGCAAATCTAAGTAGGTTTATGCAGGAGAGGAGTAGCTGATCCAGTACTGAATTTCAAGTTTGATTAAAGTTGGCCCTCCATGTTCACTAGGGTTAGGGACACAGGACCCCCACAAAAGTAGAAAAACTGCAAATATCAAAATATGTGTGTGTATGTATATATGGGAAGGGGGGCTGGGTCATGGTAGAGAGAACAGGCACCCAGGGTCCAAACCAGGTCAGGTAAAGGAGAGGGAAAGGGGGTGAATTGGCATGGCAGCCCTATACTTCCTCACTCTTGCCTATCTCCTTCCTTGGATGTGTAGGGGCGTCAGCAGAGAGTGCAATCATCCTTGGCAGGTTAGGCAGTGACTGGAGGAGGAGGAGGAGGAGGAGGAGGAAGACAAGAGGCAGGTTTTCAAAGGGCATCATCACAGCCTGATTGGAATCACTAAGAATGAAGGTTCCCCCAGAAAAGAAGCACTTGAGGTGGGAGGGCAGGGATTGGAGAAACTTGCAAATAATCTAAGCCATGAAGGTAAAATGTGGAAGGCCGATTGTATATGCACTGCTAGGGCAGAATATGGTCATAGTGTTTTCCAGTCTTTCTCCCTCTTCAGATGGGACAGAATAGTTTAATGTCTTTAATTGTATGGAATGCAGTTCCAAGCTGATAATGGGGCTTCTTTCAGGATCCGCAGGATGTTGAATCCAGTGCATCTAGTGTCCTGCCCTCTACAATGCCCTGTTTTGCTGCTCGCTTGCAACATGGATGATACTGGGAGAATGGGACCATCAGGGCAAATGGAGTTAATATCAGTACCACAGGAGCCCATCTTCTCCATCTAATCCTAGATCCACAACAAGATCTCCACCATCCCCAACAAATTAGGGGCTAGATCTGCCCTGTAATGTAGTTCTTCCATTTATAGCTACCTTTCTTTGCTAGGAATACATAGAGGGAATGACAGAGAAAGAGCTAGCGATATGTATTTGCAGCTCAGGGTCTTACTTCAGGGTTAGAGTACTATTTGTGTGCACCCTTGGTTTGGCTAGGTTATTGTCTTGTTGTTGTTAGGTCAACCAGTTGCAGAAACTTTATGAAAGTACTTTGGGCATATGATGAAGAGAGCACAAATGCTCATGCTGTAATTAGTTTGTTTAATCTTTCAGTTGCTCCAGGAACCTGGTAATATACAGTCTGTTGTTTTCTATACTATGAAACAGTTTCCATCAAATACTGCTGCTTTTGTTGCTCCAAGTTTCTCTGTGTTCTTTCAGGCCCTGTTAGATATTGGAGAAATTATTTGGCCAACCTTCTCAAACCTGAGTATCCCAGTTATCCTTAATCTCCCCCCAGTCTTGATTCTCCTTCCAAAGGCTGAGGATCCCTCATACTAAGCTGCATCTCTTACTGTATATCCTATATCCTGTAGCACAGAGCTTTCCAAATTTTTCATGTTGGTGACAAACTTTTTAGACATGCATCATTTTGTGACACAGTAATTCAGTTTTACTAGCTAACCAGAACTTAAACTAACCCCTAATAAGAGATGTAGGCACGTACATAAATTGTAACAATGAAATGTATGGGGGCACAACATATCTCATGAAAACCTTTCAAAAATGTATGATTTATTTGTAATATATACATTTCCAAGACTCAGGTGGGGGCTTGTTCTTGGTCCAGGGACGTGACACAGCTACACTTTTCGGGCGACACTGCTATAGTCAGTCTTCCTGTGATAATGCATACAGGAGTCTCTTGAGTTGTTGTGTGGGTTAGGGATATGTAAGGAATCTAGCAGTCTTTTTTTTTTTTAAGGACTTCACCTAGTCTATGTTTCCTGAACTGTCTGCAACCTGGACAAAATTAGTGTTCCAAAATCCAACTGTTTTCCAACTGAAATGACCAAATTTTAATAAATATATGTTTGTCTGTTTTTACAGGTTACTTGTTGGTTCACCCTGGAGTGGCTATCCCAAAAACAGAATGGGTGACATCTATAAATGTCCTATTAATCAGCAAGGAACCAAATGTTCAAAGATGAATTTGCAAAGTAAGTGGTAACATTTTAAAAAGTATCTCTCTTCTTTATCCCAGGAGCTCAAGGTGCTATATGTGGTCCCCACTGCCAGTCCTTGTATTCGTGTTCTAAGTAGGTTAGACTACAAGAGTGTGAATAGGCCAAGGTCACAACCTTGTTGCAAAGGATTGTTTTTGTAACTGAAGTGACTGATACCAAAAAAAACTTGTCTGGATATCCTTTTAATTCCCTTCAGATAATGTAATACAGTTGTGCACATAAGATTCATGAAATCCATCCTTTCTACTTTGTCAGACATCCCAGAAGGAATTATGGATTATTTTGGAAGTTAGAGAGTGTCATACTATGTCCTATCTGAGCCCCAATATTCCAATATATTAAGCTGTTTTTGGTCTGGATTTTGGTCACATATGGTGCTGGTCCATCACAAGAAAAGATTTATAGTCTGACTATGTTTGAAGTCAGAACAAGTTTGACAGTAGAAGTAAGTGATAGCTAAAAGATTGGGGGGGCTTTCCACCCTACATTGTTATAGTGCTATTATTCCACTTTCAAAATCCTGTGGAATTCTGGGATTTGTAGTTTACTGAGGCCAAAAAGCTCTCAGGGTGAGAATTCTAAATGCCCCTCCCTAAACTGCAAACCCCAGGATTCCATAGGCTGCTGAAAGTAGAATAATAGCACTATAATAGTGTTGCGCAGAAAAGCCCTGAGTTTGTGAGATCCACATGTCCACACTTATAATTCCTGATACTGAAGTAATGAACAATTCCCATAGATCACTCGTGACCTCCGTGTAAACTAGAAGTGTAGCTCTTTGACTGTGTCATCCACACATGTGAAGAAGAATTTCTACAGTTTTCTTCCCAGTGAGGTGAAGACAAATATTTCTGCACAGGGTTTTTTTTTTTTTAACCTAGTATTCACACATGTTGAAATGTGTTGGAAAATTATTCTGTGCAGAAATATGCCTGGGGTTTTCATGGGAAAATCATTGGTTTTTTATGTAAAAGTGTGTTTGTAATGATAAAAAAAAGAGTTTCCAGAGGCACTCATTCTTGTGAAAAATTGGTGGGTTTTGCCCCAAACCCACTTATGTTACACAAAAAACTGAATGTATTTTTGGAAATTCTTTTATTTTTAGACAGGAAAAACATGTCTTTATGTAAACCTCCACAAATTTTCTTTCCAAAAAATATGTAAAATTCATTTTTTGCACAAAATCCACTACTTTCAGAATCAGTGTTTCCCTCCCATCAAAAATGTTTCTCTATACAGAGGCCCTCAGTATTTGTATATTCAGAAGTATTTCACAAAATCATTCTTCTCAAAAATACAGATATTTTTGTACAGGTGAAATGGGACAGTGGTTGGAAGCAGCATCAAACATTTGCAGGCTTGAGATAGATGGGATTTCTATGTTAAAAATAGCATCTTCTGTTGTTTTGTTTTGTTGTGTCTTGATAGCTTTTGCAAGCATCCCAAATGTTACAGAGATAAAGAAGGACATGAATCTAGGATTAACTCTAGTAAGAAACTCAATAACTGGAGGATTTTTGGTAAGTGCTGAGCATGTGAGTAACAAAAACATCGCTTGTGTCTCTTTCAGTGATAAAATGGTGAGGTTTTTAAAAACCTTTTTCTTACTTCAAAGCAGTAAGTTTGTTTATCCAGCTGAGAAAAGGATAAGCAAATGATAATGATATAAGTGTGTTTATGTTTACATTTAAATTAAATTCCCTTTCGGTCTTTTTTAGATCTACTGTTAGCTGAAAAAGACAATGGGTTTTCCCAGATAGGGCTGCGTATACTTTCAATGATAAGTTACCAATCAGTGTAAGTAGTGGCCCTTCTTCATTATGACACCCCCGGCTTCACTAAGTAGACTCAGCACATATGTACAATATGGTAAACATTTCCTCCACCCCAGTTAGGTTTCCAAACATTCGCCTAATTGAAGAGCATCTCTTACGTTATCAACCATTCTAGGAATGGATAGAATATTCATGACTGTTCACTCCCAGATGGAAACATGGGTTTCCCCAGCAGTCAACATATCCCACTGGGAGGAAGAAACATTCTGAAGGGTTGCAGGGGAATTATTCTGCAAAGAAAAGCATTCTTTTTTTTTTTTGCATCAACCCTCCCTGCCTCCAGTTTGCTATGCAAAAAAATCAGATGCCTCGTTTCCTCATTTCCTGTGCAAGAAACCTGTTTTCCATGCAAAAAGAACAAAAGTGTTTTTCTCTGCAGAATAGTTCCTCTAGTATACTTCAGGATGCTTGAATATGGGGAAAATAGTGCAGAGGAATGTTCATTTTCTCCTACAGTGTGTAGATAATTACCATAGTTACTGTAAATAATAAAATATTTACATCTCTAATCCACATACAATCTCCACTTCCTTTCATATGCAAAGCTTCAGCCAGGTTCAGTCTTATTCCTAAGATCTGGCTAGCAGTTCTCCACCCACTGTTTAAATATTTACTTGTGTCCACATCAGTCAGAATGGGAAGCTACCTCAGAGCCACAGCACACTATACCTGTTTTGGATGTTTTACAAAAATAAGAAAGCAAAGGGGCCAATGCCTGTACAGCAATATTTGAAGCAGGATCCAAAAGTCTCAATTGTAGTCATCATAGAAGTCTAGAGTTCTTTTGAGACATGGATCCCACTTAAGTACACTAGAAAAAACACTTATTACACTACACAATACACTTTTATCTTCAGTCTTTTGTGGAAGTGTGTGTGTGTGTGCGCGCGTTGTACAATCTATATACATATATCTATCTGTCTGCCCGTCTGTCTGTGGATTTTGCTTGTGAGCCAATATGGAAATCTGCCCTGGACATTAAAAAAAAAAAAAAAAAGAATCTGTTTGATGTTACTGTGTGCCTTCAAGTAATTTCTGACTTATGGCAACCCTATGGTGTTGTGTGCCTTCAAGTTGTTTCTGACTTATGGTGACCCTATCACAGGGTTTTCTGGGGGTGTATGATGTGCCCACGATCACCCAGTGGGTTTCTATGGCCAAGTGGGGAATCAAACCCTGGTCTGCAGGGTCATAGTCTAACACTCAGATCACTACACCATGCTGACTCTCAATCTTTACTAATTAAAAAAAAAAAAGTCTGAAGTAATCTACATCCCTTTAGTTCAGGTTAGCTCCTACATTCCTTCCAGTGGCTTGTACCCAAAGATGTTTTTCCACCAATGTTAACAGACACCACTGATGGCTATCTCCCCCACTATCCCCTCTCCCCAGATTTCTCTCTAAGGGTGTCCCAGATCAGCTTCAGAGGGTTAGCAGACATTTAAGAGGCCACTTAAACTTAAGAAGCCACACTGGTGGCTGAAGTGGCACAAGCAGAAGTTGCTTGAATAACATTGGATTTAACCATTTAAAAAAATGAGATTTTTTTTTGTTTTTGTTTTTTTACAAGCCAGGATCACTAGAAATGCTCCAGGTAAAGCTGAGAGAGCTTTTTTAAAATCTTCAACCAGGTCTGGGGATTGTGTTGCCCACCAGGAATCTGTGGACTGCAGCTCTCAATAGCGCTAGCCAAAAGTCAGTTTTGAGAATGCTGGGATTTGCACTTCAACATCTGGAGGGCCATGAAATCCCCACCACTTTCCTAAACAGTTATCAGTTAAACGTGCCATATGTGTATGAATCTAAGAATACTAAATAGCATTATAATATTTTTTGTGTGTGTGGAATGTCTGTTTCCATTGGCTTTCTAACAAGGGAAGAACTTTCATCTTTCACTGTAAAATGGGATTCAACTTTTGAATTAATTGCCTGGTATATTGCTAACACACAAAAATCTGCCAACATTTAAAGCAATGTTCTCTTCTTTAGCCGAGAAGCATTCTCTGTACTTGTTGATAATGAAGACTGCAGTTTATGTTATGAGAAATCTTTCAGAGCATGCTATTTGCATAGTCTTGGAAAGCTCATTCAGTGTGTTGTGTTTAGGTGCTGCAAATGCAACAAGAACAAGTCCCTTATGACTTAATTGCATTATCTACAAAGTTTCTTATGCTATAGAGCCCTGTCTAAAGCATTACAGCTTTTATGGGAATTACAGTAGGCCTACTAGCAGAGCTCTGCATTTTACAGCCCCTTCCCCAACTAGTCACAAGTAGCTGCCAATTCCATGAATCCAGTTAGCGTAAAGTCATCCAGGAGGCAAGAGTTCCACATTATTAGAACAGCATACATCTGGAAAATTCACCTTCAAACATAAATATGTTGTCTCCCCAATTCCTTTCGGCTTTTGTTTCCTGTGCTGCCAGTTGAAAAAAATAACTGTGAGGGAAAGGAGAGAGGGATATAGCTGTGGGGGAGCCGATATGACGACATTCCCCCCAAGAAAAATTCTCCTCCTGATGCAATTTTCCTCCAGCACTCAGATTTCTAGCAATGCAGTAACTTAAGATTTCAATTGAGCATTTAAAAATGCTGTTTTGGTATCCAAGCAAAGGGGGCAAGCAAAGATACCAAGGTAATGCAAACATAGCATATAAGTAATTCTACGCCCCTGAAAGATGTAACAGCAATCTTGCCAAGGGGGCCTGCACGCAGTGCCCCTTCTTTCATGGAATTTCCTTAACTCTCTTGTTTCTGAACCAGGAGAAAATTGTAAATTTAAACAAGGAAGAGAAGTTGCACCCCACTGACTTTTATAAATGAACTTTATAAATTTATGACATATATATATATATGTCATAAATTTATAAAGTTCATTTATATACATATATATATATGTACACACATACATACATACATATGTAGCTTTCACCAACAGTGGTCAACTGCAGTGGGCCCAGGGACCAATTTTCAGCCCCTGGGACCCTTTCAGAGCTGCACAGCTTGCTTTTTTTTTTTGGAAAAAAAATAAAGACTAGAAATGGTCAGAAGCCCACTTTTGGTTTCCCAAAGAGGGCCTTAAGGGGAGTGTTAAACAATGAAGGATGCTTGCAGAAGATGCCATTCACTTCCTACCACTTGGAGTCCAGGGAGTCAAGAGGAGTCGAGAACTACAGCCTTGATGGCGCCTTGTCCCTTGTTTAGGATAGATGATTGGAGTAGCAAGCTGTGGCATCTTTGGCCAATTTACTGCCCTCAGGTCATTTGGAAGCCTCATGGAGCTTCCATAATAGGAAAAATATAAATAGTTCTCCTTCTAGTTTTGTTGAAATTCCACAGTAAAGAGGCTCAAAGTTGTTTAAAAAGTGACTTATTCCTCTAGGAGTCTTTCAGGAGTAGAGATTTACCATGACTCTTATTTTTTTTCTCACAAGGGAGTCCAGGAATTTTCCAGGGGCAACAAAAACAGACTTGGGACAATCTGTACCCCATGAGCAGAATGATTCCCACTGAAACTATAGCATAAAGCTAAGTGGGTGGATGGGAGACCACTCTCTGTAGGGTGATATACGTGAACAGCCAAATTCACAAAATCCACATTTAAAATGTTTTATTCATTTGAGAAAAAAGAGGTTAGCAAGAAAGGAAACACAGTCTCAATAACAGCAAAGGGGAAATAATTTTTTTTTATTTTTTTATTTTTTAATCATGAAAATGGTATAAACTTTACAAAGAAATATTCATACGTCCCAGCTTATTGATTATTTCACATAACATTCCTTCCCTAGGTCTGTTTACAACTAGATAAATATACACAACAGATATTACCATTCCTATTTCAAGATACAAGAACAAAATTTTCAATTATTTAACATTAAATATCTTCCCTTATTCTCCTTTTCTTTTTTCCCTGGTGATTCTTTTAATTATTGCTTACAAACAATTTAAGTACTTTAGACACTGTTTACAAAACAGAAGGAAAACTCCACCTTTATCTATCTCTATAATCTCTTAATGTATTTAATATATTTATTTTCAACTCAAGGTTTCACTCTATATCATACCTGTTTCCTGTTTTCTTTTCTTTTTTTTATATAATATTTTTATTAAAACAACTGTTTTAATAAAGGGGAAATAAATTTAAGGGACAAGATCCTGCATTGGCAGACATAGTATATAGTGGGGTTCTAAGAGAGAGTTGGAACCGTGCATGTTTGGAAGAGGATGCTGATTTCTTCAGGGACCAAAAAAAGTGAGTGAACTAATTTGGATCTAAGTCTGCATAACTCATTAAGAAGATGCCAGTTGTTTTCTACATAAGTTACACTGCCTGGTATAAGGCTAGGTTTCCTGAACAGTCATGGCTTGGGGCTTCTTAAATGATCAAGGGGAAGATAGTGAGGTGTCAGTTAAACCATCTTCTTTTATTTTGACACTAGTCAGCATGAACAGTGTGAAGGTCCCATTCAGGGGGAAAGCAGCTAATGTATATAAGCTGGCTTGCAGAAGTGGCTTATGTGCTCTAGGGAATTTTTAAAGAGGCTGTCAATGTCTCAGCCTTCTTTATGCCTGGGAAACCTATGGCTCTCCAGTGATGATCTGAATGGCTAAGACAGGGGTGGGCAGCTTTAGCAGATTATGGGTGCCAGTTTTATGCCCCAAGACCTTTCTAGTGTCCTTGTGGACTGCCAAAAATGCCAACAAAAACCAAACCAAACCAAAGTAAAATTGAACTGCCCAGTAATCTACTTCTGGTTTTGATTTTAAAATATGTGATATTAAAATATTCAGTGGTACTGGTGAGGGCCCTAAGAGAGGCAATTCATCTTATTTTTCCCCTAGAAAAGAGTTATCTGGATGGTATCGGGAGCAGGTAAAGTAGCCTTGGGGTTGCCATGCTGCCCTAGGGCCATATTTTGGGCTAAGTCTAAGCTTATTTATTGCTAGTTTTTAAGCAGTGTAAGACATAGATAATTTGTAAGTATAGGTTTGCAAGTGGTGCAATCTTTTGGCCAGTCCTGGTCAGTTTGTTTGCATGAAAGTGATTGTATCTAGAGCTGAACCAAAAGTTCTTAGATGAGCTCTCAAAAGCCCTTACTTGGACTTGTGTTATGTGTGGAAGATTTCATGAAAGAGTCCATCCTGTCCTTTTCTGTTGTGAATCTGATGGCTACAATCCTACTTCTCACCGCTTCTGGGTTTCAGTCTCTCCCCTTTACCCACAGGAGGTCAAAATGGGGATAGGAAGCACTGCTTTCACTCTAATTCACTTTATGCACTCTTGTGTGCATGGTCTATTGGCCAGACATGTAGTCAGAAGAAAAACTCTGTAGTGCACAGTCCAACACAATATGTGTATCAAATCTGATGGGAAGGAAGTTAACTGATGTCTATCTTGACATGTGGTGGTGGTGTACTCCCAGCTTAATGAATTTTATTTCTCTGTGTTTTTCTTTCAAAGACTTGTGGTCCTTTGTGGGCACAACAGTGTGGAAGCCAGTATTATGCAACAGGAATCTGTTCTGAATTCAGTCCAACCTTCCAACTTATGAGAAGTTTTTCGCCAGCTGTACAAAGTAAGGCAATGACTGTCAACATTTTTTCAGTTAGAAATGAATCAGCTTTAAAAATGTGATACAACCAAGGCATTGAAAGGAACTGTCTCAGTCTTTTAACATAATAAATGCTTCATTGATTTGTGAAATTTAAGCACAGATATCTTTTAGCTGGTGGCCCTTAAGGTGTGCATGAGGTAGTTCTGGTTGTTCAAATACTAGTTATTTTTTATTGGGAAAACATTATTATTTTCCCTTTAAACTGTGTGTGGATTGTAATGCTGTTTGTCATCTAGTATACAATGTGATTATGCAGGTGTCATAGCCTCCTATTAGAAAGTATAGCCTTATCATAACTTTTTGTGACATTTTAAAAAGTTCTTTAAATGTGTCATTGACTTCAGCAATCTTCCATTGGTTTTTGCTGTGTTGTCTCACACATCCTGGAGTAATTTAAAGCCATGTACTTTGCATCTGGCAATGATTATACTTTTCCCAGTGCTTCTACTCCAGGAACACACTATCTCAGCCATTTCCTTCAACAAGTGAAAGAGAATGGCTTGAGTATGGCATGAGTATGACTACCTCATTATAACAAGAAAAAACAATTCCTTCTGTTATCACACTAGGAATACTACCAGCACTGCTTCACTGGTAGCATAAATGTAGACCTGCTAGGACATTGTAGTGGGTTTCATTCACCACTGAGAAAGACCAGAATTATTTAATTTCCCTTTTATCTTAACTCCATGTATTTTTGATGTAATTGGACACAGTATGTAAATGAAAACATTGAACAAATATTTTCTTATCCTTTCTACTGCAGAATGTTCTTCAGTTGTTGACGTAGTGGTGGTATGTGATGAGTCAAATAGTATTTACCCTTGGGATGCTGTCAAGGCATTTTTGGAAAAATTTGCACAAGGATTAGATATAGGCCCCACTAAAATTCAGGTAAGTGGATTAAACACTAATGATATATATATGTATCAGCTGTTTCATACTTCTGGCAATTTTTGAAGAAAATTGATATCTTTTTTATGATAAAGCTTTTTTTCCATTGGTAATACTTTCAGTATGAGAAGAATAAAAGTTGAAACAAAGCGAGAATCAATGTTGAATACCCAAGCATCTCTAAGCATTGAATTCAAGGAATTTAGAGAGCTGGATCATAATATAGGTTTTCCCTTATGCGTAACTGCAAGCTTTTGTTCAAGCTGAGGCAGCTTTATGGAAAGCAGGGATGCATTTTACTGCTAATTGCTTAAAGTGTTGTCTTAGCAAAACTGAAAGAATATTTCAGCCTATTGCAACTTGTTAAATAATGAACAGCTCTTATCCTGTTCTGTTTGTTTGTTATGAGTGAAATAAATTCCTTCCTGTATGCAAAGCAGCCCAGGAATTTTTTGGCATTATCTCATGCACAATAATTTACCAGTAGAAAGGAAATGTTTTCTATTGTTCATATATCTAATATGTAAAACTCAACGTTTGTGAGTTTGTCTGTGTCAGGCAGGCAAAGGCTTCATATGATTGGCTGCCTGTGAAGATTCTATGGAATCCTGGGGTTGGCAGTTTAGGGAGGGCCTTTAGAAGTCTCAGCCAGAGAGCTCTTGGGCATGGCCAGTTGCTATGGAGACGAGGCCTACCATCAAGGAGAAGGCCAGTGTATTCCCTCAGAAACCAAACCTCTGTATGTTTGGTTTGGAATACAAATTGGATTGGGGAATATGAGGAAAAGTTACAGGTACTGGACAACGCAGTTTGGGGAATTAGAGACACAGGATATCAAATCTGTGTATTTCAACTGCATCTTATTCCTACAGTAAGATAAGGTAATTTCTAAGGTATTTCTAACAAGTGTTACCTATGAGAAAATAAAATCCCAGGCAACACTGGGTAAATATGCTAGTATATTATATAGACAACAACAGAAGAACTGTAATCCCTAGATTTACTTAATACCAGAAGGATATCCATTCACTAGAATACTTTTAAAATTCAGAAGAAGCCTCTAAAGGTACTTTTAAGTGTGTCTCTGTGTGTGTGCACATGCGTGCATGCATGCATGCATGCATGCTAGAGATCTATAATTTGAGTGGAGAATCAGAGCGAGAGAGATGGGCTCATCCTGCAGTGGGATGTGGTCCTCTCCTCAGCTCAAGAGTATATATGTTCATTTAGTTTAATTTAAAAGAATCAAATGCAGTGCTTGGATGCTAGTTTTGTCTTGTAACAACTGAGAAAGAATTTGTAATAGCAAGGAAGCTTCTAGAATAATTTAATGGAGCCTCATACTTCCTAATGTTTGTTACAATAGCAGATTCTTATGTAGTTTTCTTTTCAAATATTGGGTTGCATTCGTTGTTGACTTTTGGTTGAGCCCAGTGACTTTGTGCTTCCCTGCTTCCCTAATCTTCACATAGGGCATGGAAGGTGAATTTTTCCAATATGCCCCATGTACAAGTGGAATCAGATTCCCACCAACACATGAAACATCTGTATGGAGTAGACTGATTTGTGATGTGAAATGGGGATCTCAGAGAGTTTTGACTCCATGTAAAGCAGTCCTGATTGCTTGGCAGAGGGGCAAAACTAAAATCCTCTCCCCATACCATATTTATACACGAATTAAATGATCTCCAGTTTCGAGACTCAGGTCATGAGGAATTGCTAATGCAAATTTTTAAAACTAAATTTCAAATTTTACATAATGTATTGTTTTTGCTAATGCTAACCTGACATAGATTAGGGTTTCAGCATGTCTTGATCCAGTGCTGTGTTCCCCCATTCCCAAACGAGCAGTCCTGCTACAGATTGCTGATGTGAGAATGTTCCCAAACTATCCTGCCTGAAATTCCTAGGCTGAGGATGCAGTTAAAGCTTCCCTACACATTGACACTTAGAAGAAGTACATGTACATAGTGTGTCTGCCCAGCAGATGGCAAAGGTGACCTTTTGGGATTTCAAAGTCTCCCTATACTCCTGTGCTAATATGAAATACTTCTGCTTGAGCAAGACAGAGAATGAAATTTTCACCAGCCCTATCTGCTTTCTGCAGCTTTCTATGGGATATCACATACTAGTTTGCAGAGCCTTCACTCTATACCTTAGCAACTTCTTAAGTGACATGGGCAGTATTTATTGAATTAGGAAGTGGGGGGATGGCTAAATGCATGTGTGCTGTTTTCTGCAAGCAGAGGTGCTTCCTGTGGCTGGCATCCTATTAGTGGTATATCCAAGTGTAAAATACACCCGCATCTGTCTTTTTTTGACATCACAGAACTTGGTATTCCTTTTCTCCCTCTGCACTAATGAGAACCTTCCTCCCACAGTGACTCCATGCATGGTGGAGTGCTGGGGGCTGAGAATTGTCTTCCTGTGTTCCTGTGGCCAAATACAAAATGATTACACCATCTTTCTGAGACCTCCAAAGGACCTTAGTGAAGCTTAGAAGATAGCTCATGTCTGGCTATAGGAACACAGCCAGATACTTCTGCCACAGATTTCCACTCTATGCAGGATAGCTGGGGTATTTGTGCAGTGGTTCTGTGGTACATCCAGGATTACTGAATGGCTAGCTGTAGTGTAGCTCCACATATGAAACTACTATGGTATGCTGGATCGTAGAGGATATAGGCCTGTGAGTATAAGCCACCATTGGATGTTGTCAATAACTGTGGTCTCTGCATGTGTCAGCAATATGAAGTTAGATTCATGTGTGCCATATATATGTATTCATTTGTCAATATTATGAAGCCTTTTGTTTTTAATTTCTTCTTAATTTTAGCTAGGTTTAATTCAGTATGGTAATGATCCAAGAGTAGTGTTCAACCTGAATACATTTCAAAATAAAGAAGATGCTGTACAGGCAATGTCAAGGACCTATCAGAAGGGAGGAGAATATACAAATACATTCAAAGCAATTGAGTATGCCAGGTAAAGGATACCATTAGCAGCTAATGCTAAACCAGATGTGGTTTTGTTGTTGTTGTTAATATAAAAAGTAAGAACAACTGTGTTGCTGCTACCAAGCCTGACTGTAATGATACATTAAGAAAAAATGCTTGAATAGCATTTTGAATGTTAATGCATATGCTCAGTCTTACCTATCTGTAGTCTTTTTTGTTAGTTGTAGTTCTGTTAGATGCTGTTACTTTTTTAAAAAAAGTTCTATTGTATTGTTATGTATTTTTAGTTTTATGGATTGTTATGTAGTGTTATTTGTTTTTTTTTCTTTGTTCAGTAAAAAAATATTAATAAAAAAGATAAATTTAAAAATGCTTGAATAGCATTTTGAATGTTAATATCATGGAAGTGCTCAATCTTCCCTGTTGTCAGCTAAGGATTCTTAGTGAAGTTCTATATATGGCTTTACTTTGGTGGCAGTAAAAATGCTAATGGAAGGATGCTCAAAAAAGTACTTTTCTTGTTCAGAAAATTGCACATGGTTTTCATTACAGGCATCATGCTTTCTCAAAAGAATCTGGAGGGCGACCCTCAGCCTCTAAAGTCATGGTTGTTGTGACAGATGGTGAATCTCATGATGGTTCGAAATTGCAAGAAGTGATAGCTAAATGCAATGAAGACAATATCACTCGATTTGGTATAGCGGTAAGTAAGGTTTTCATTGCTCTGATTGTAACTTTAGCTGACCTTGTTTTCTTTGCCTTGCCTGGCGGTGCTTTATTTAATGCAGTGATTAAGAAGATGTGATTGCTCCAAACGTTGCAAGATTGCAGCTCCCATAACCCTACCCCTTGACTGAGCTGGCTGATGAGAGTTGCTGTCCAACTACATCTGGAGGGCCAGAGGTTCTGCCCTCCTGATTTAATGCATAAATTATAAGGGAATTGAAAAATGACTGACAATAGGCCTCTGGAAATAGTTTTCTGTGAGAAATATGCATGGCCCCACCTCCACTACTGCCACTACTTCCATTTGTACCCTGCCTTTTCCCTTGATATCAGGACACTAGGTGACTTACAAAAGTTAGAACCAATACAGTTAAAAACAGTTGCAACAAGAGAAGTAAAAAGATATAAAAACATAGTAAAAATTATTATTAGAATACAATTAAACAATACCAAGAATTAAAACTCATGCAAAGTCCAGAGTTTTGTTGCTGGCTCAAAGTGTGTATGGGCTTGTTGAGTATAATCTTCTCTCTCTGATTACTTCAAGGAGGAAGTTCTGCATGTTCATCTTTGTCTAGCTATATATTTTTAACATTTTGATTATAACCACACTCTCTGATCAGGTGGTGATAATTTTGTTTTTGTAATCTGCCTTGAGTCCTAGTTTTTTAAAAAAAGTGGAATATACATGAATCAATCAATCCATCATTAATCCATTGTTATCACAATTATTGTTATCATCAGGAAACCAACACCTTTTAAATAATTTCCCATACAACTTACAGAATGGCACATGTGAAATATGAGGAAGAGGGCATCCGTGAGAATAGTAGACATATTGAAATAATAGCTGTGGTTTGTTTTAACTGTTCTTTTCAATAAGACTTGAGACGCACTGCACGATGCAAAAATGGAAGAGGTAAAGGGACATTATAAAAGAAGGCAATTTCCTCCTTTAAAAGCTTATTCTCTTCCACTTGCACATATAATTTACTCTCACTACTGGGACGTCATGATTGGCAAAGGGAGCCAGGATTATTATTTCTTCTTGACCCTTGAACATCCATTGGTAAAGATTTTAGGAGTTAAATTCTGTACAAGAATAGAAGGAAGGAAGGATTTCCTTACAAAATCAAGTGTATCTCTTTGTTTCTTGTTAAAGTAAATATTATTTTTCTTCTATCCCAGGTATTAGGATATTTAATCAGAAATGATATGGACACTGAAAACTTAATCAAAGAAATTAAAGCGATAGCAAGTCTTCCGACATCAAAATATTTCTTTAATGTGTCCTCTGAGGCTGCGCTTCTAGAAGAGGCAGGAACACTGGGAGAGCAAATTTTCAGCATAGAAGGTACTCAATAAAGGGATTTATTAAGAAATAACTGCTTTCCATGATCCTTTGGAACAGTATCATAATTCTTTATATTATTCATACACTTCTTAATGCACTGTTTTTAAACGTTATTAAATTATGAACAAAAATGTAACTGCCAGTTTCCAGTATTTGTATTATAAGTTCTCCAACATAAAACCTGGAGAATCCAGAATTCACTGGAAAAAACATAGACCCTGGGGGGCTGGGGCAAAATATACCCAAAATAGTGACATGTAGTTCTAAACATATTCACTGATCTTTAAAGATCCATGCAGTTCATTCCACATGCTCAAAAAGACCTGAGACAATAGGGGCTAGGGGATTGGATTGGGGATTTCAGTGTGGGCTTGGCTCTGAATTTTAAAGGAGCTTTGCAAGCTACTAACCCTATCCCCAAAATAGATGCAGTCACTTTGGATAGCTCCTTTAAAGTTCAGAATAAAACCTGGAATTGAGCCACCAGCTTCCACTGCCTGGGACTTGGGTTTCTCAGATAGCACATCCCATCTCCCTGCCCTCTGCCTTTACTTCCTTTAAAGATTCTGTTCCTATGCTAATAGCCTGTCCTATGACATCCATTTGATGTGCCTAAGCCCACTGATTTCAGCAAGCATAGATTTGCCTAGTTTTTTAAGAGATCTGGTTGTAATCCTCCCAATACATAGCCATTTTCACCAATGTGAAGAACATTCCTCACATTTGACTGATTTTTAGAAAACTCCTTTTGTAAAATGAAATGGCACCAAGAAACAAAAACTACACTGAGCATATGGAAGCTGTTAGTTACACCTAAAATGGCCCTTTTATTGCACTCATTATTTAAAAGTAAGTCCCCTTATTGAAATCACTATGACTTGCATTTGAATCACATGTTTGTTGAGCAAGCATGTGAACTAACACAGGTATGTACTGTTCTTTTCCTACCAGGCACTGACCAAGGTGATTCATTCCAGCTGGAAATGTCACAAGTGGGTTTCAGTGCTTCTTATTCGCAGCAAAAGGTAATGAATATCTTACAACTCAATGTATTAGTGACACTATAGTAATATTGTACTTCTTGTTGTTCTCATGTGCCTCCAAATCATTTGACTTGCAGCAACACTAAAGTGACCCTATCACAGGGTTTTTTTGGTGAGATTTATTCAGAGCAAGTTTTCTCAGCCTCAGATTTGCCTTCTTCTGAGGCTGGGAAAGTGTGATTTGCCCAAGGCCATCTATTGGGTTTTCGTGGCTGAGCAAGAATTCAAACCTTGGTTTCCCAAAGTCCTAATCCAACATTCAAACCACCACACTGCACTATTGCACTATTTTATAATAAATTTATAACAGTGAATGTTGTACATGGGCAGCTGTACTTTTGATGTGATGAAGGAACACAAAAAGAACACAAATATGAAGTAATAGAAATGTTGAATGAGAAGCTATATTGAAGGCTTGGAAGGTATATCAAAGTTTTAGACTGAAGCTCTCAGAATCTCACTGCAAGCTGGGAAATTCAGAAGGTGTAGATGAACAGGTTGCTTACCTGTAACTGTGGTTCTTCGAGTGGTCATCTGTGCCATCATACACTAGGAGCTTTAGCGCCTGCGCGGTAGCGTTCGGAAACTTCTAGAGCTTGTTCGCTTGGCGGGAACCCCTCCCCCACGCCGGTACTGCGCATGCTCCTCCCGCCGAGCAACGGTCTCTCCTCAGTTCTGTCGTCCGCCGTAGAACCTACAGGGACCTGAGAAAGAGGGGAGGAAGGGCGGGTGTGTATGATGGCACAGATGACCACTCGAAGAACCACAGTTACAGGTAAGCAACCTGTTCTTCTTCTTCGTGGTCTCTGTGCCTTCATACACTAGGAGACTGTGTAGCTTACCGGTCGGACGGCGGGTCAGGTCCTACAGCACGGAAGCCAACACCTCACGTCCAAACCGGGCATCTCTGCGCGACCGGCAGTCGAGCCTGTAGTGGCGCACGAAGGTCGATGGTTGGGACCAGGTCGCCACACGGCAGAGTTCATGCAGGTCAACTCCTCGCAGGAGGGCCGCAGAGGTAGCCACCGCTCTGGTGGAGTGGGCTCGAAGCAGGACTGGCGGAGGCTTCCTCGCGAGCTCATACGCCAGTTGAATAGTCCTCACCACCCATTTAGAGAAGCGCTGGGTGGACACTTTGAGGCCCTTCCGACGTCGCCCATAGCAAACGAAGAGATGCGGCGTCTGTCGGAAGGAAGCAGTCCTGTCCATGTAGAAGGCCACGGCCCGACGCACGTCCAGGGAGTGGAGAGACCGCTCCAACGGTGTCGTCGGGTTCGGGAAGAAGGCAGGCAGGATGATGTCCTGGTTGAGATGGAAACTGGACACCACCTTAGGTAGGAACGAGATGTCAGGTCTCAGGACCACCTTGTCTCTGTGGAAGACCATGAAGGGCTCATCGGATCGAAGAGCTGTGATCTCACCCGCTCTCCTCGCTGAGGTCACCGCTACCAGGAAGGCAGTTTTCATGGTCAGGAGCCTATCATCCGAGGTCGCCATCGGCTCGAAGGGCGGCTTTGTCAGCTGCGAGAGCACCAGCGAGAGGGACCACGGCGGTAGCGGCGGCGATACCGGCGGGTAGAGATGATGAAGTCCTTTCAGGAACCGCTTAACGGTATCGTTCCTGAAGAAGGCCGAGGCAGCCGACCGTGGTGGTTGGTATGCCACGATCGCGGAGAGATACACCTTCAGGGATGGAAACGCCAGCCCCTGTTGCCGGAGGTGCAGGAGGAAATGCAGGACGGTAGAGAGCCCCGCGGGCGATACCGGCTCACTCCTCTCGTTAGCGAAGGTCAGGAAGCGTCGCCACTTGTATTGATAGTTGCGACGGGTGGATTCCTTCCTGGCCGCGACGAGGACGGTACCGAGTACGGGATCGTCTAGTGCGATATCCTCCAGGCATGGAGGGCCAGGCGTGGCAGGTCCGGATGGAGGACTCGGCCGCCGGAGTGGGAGAGCAGGTCCGGTGTCGGTGGCAACCGGAGCAGGTCGTCTCGCGCGGCTTGTAGCAGGGGTGCGAACCAATGTTGCCTCGGCCAGTACGGGGCTACCAGGATCGCGTCGGCTCGGTCGGCGAGGATCTTCGATATCGTCCGGCCGAGCAGCGGGAACGGCGGGAACGCGTAGAGGAGTTCCCCGGTCCACGGAAACTGGAAAGCGTCCCCGATGGAGGCACGATCGTGGCCCGCTCTGGAACAGAATCGGCGACACTTCGCGTTTTCCCTGGTCGCGAAGAGGTCGATCGATGGTTCGCCCCAGCGGTCCCGAATCAGTCTGAACGCCTCTCCGGAGAGAGACCATTCGTGATGGGATGAGGTGTCCCTGCTGAGGGCGTCTGCCGTGGTGTTCTCCTGCCCGGCCAGGTGAACCGCCACGGGATGCGTGTGCAGGCGAATGCACCATTCCCACAGGTCGAGCGCGATGTGGAGCAGGGTCGTGGAATGAGTCCCACCTTGTCTGTTGATGTAGCAGACGGCGGTGGTGTTGTCCGTCAGAATCAGGACCGTGCGCCCCGCCACGGCGTGGCGGAACGCCCGTAGGGCTTTCCAGACGGCGAGCAGCTCCAGCGCGTTGATATGGAGAGCGGTCTCGTCGTCGGTCCATCTGTCGCGGACTCTGAGATCGCCGCAGTGGGCACCCCATCCATACAGGGAGGCGTCGGTCGTTACCGTCACCTTCGGTGTCGGCTGTTGGAAAGGCATCCCTGACATGAGATTGCGTCGCGACTGCCACCATCGGAGGGATGAGCGGACGTCTTCCGGCAGCTGCAGTCGGAGTGTCTGTTCGTCTCGCAGGGGGTCGAATATGCGGACGAACCAGTGTTGAAGAGGTCTCGCTCTCAGCCTGGCGAGATATGTCACAGCGGTCGTTGCAGCCATGTAGCCCAAGAGCTGCTGGACGCTTCTCGCAGATAATGTCGGGGCCGTACGCGCGTGAGCGGCGGCCCGGATCAGGGTTTGGGCTCGAGACTCTGGTAGGTACGCCCTGGCGGAGGTCGAGTCGAGCGTCGCCCCTATGAAGTCCAAGATCCTCGCCGGCTCGAGGTGGGACTTCTTCGGATTCACCCGTAGACCAAGGCGGGTCAGGAGTGACAACGTCATGTGGACGTCGTGGTAAAGTCTCTGTTTGCAGGACGCCACCAACAGCCAATCGTCGAGGTAAGGGAAGACAGAAGCACCCTTCGTCCGCAGGAAGGATACCACCGGGGCCATGCACTTGGTGAAGACCCTTGGGGCAGTCGAGAGTCCGAACGGCAGCACCTTGTACTGGTAACAGGTGTCGTCGACTGCGAAGCGGAGGTACCGTCTGTGCTGCGGGCGAATGGCGATATGGAAGTATGCGTCTCGGAGATCGATGGAGGCGAACCAGTCCCCTCGATGTAGGAAGGGCAGGATCGACGGTATCGTGACCATCTTGAACCTTTTGGGGCGGATGTAGTAGTTCACCCCTCTGAGGTCTAAGATCGGCCGGAGGGTACCGTCGGCTTTCGGTACCGTGAAGTACCTGGAGAAGAAGCCGGTGGTCTTGGCCTCTTGCGGGAGCTGCTCGATCGCCCCTTTCTGGAGGAGGGATTGGATCTCTTCCAGGAGGGCCGGACTCGACGGCGTGGAATAGTAAACGCCTCGAGGAGGAATATCGAGAAACTCGATGGCGTAGCCAAGACGGACGATGGAAAGCACCCAAGAGTCCGTAGTGACACACTGCCACTCCGCGAGATGTCGAGCAAGAGTCGGTCGGTCTCCGAGCGCTGATGGTAGGCTGAAGAGTGGGTATTGGTAGGTCCTGCCAGGCACGTCAAAACCGAGACTTTGTCTCGGAGGAGGACTTCTTGGACGAAGCCGGGCGTCGCCTAATCGTGCGTCTGGCCGATGAGCCGGAGGACGGTCTCGACTGTCCAGACTGGGCCGAACGCTGGAACGACGAGGTGGAAGATCGTCGCCAGGATGGGCGGAAGGTGGAGGTCCTGCGGGCTTGCGTGGCCGGCTGTAGCCCGATCTTCTTGGCGGTCAGCCTCGCCTTAACGAGATTGTCCAAAGCTTCGTCTGTGGACGAATTGAATAGGCCCTCACCGTCGAAGGGGAGATCTTCAATCCTCCTTCTGGTGTCCTCCTGGATGTCGGCCAGCCGCAGCCAAGCATGGCGGCGCAGGCCGATGGATCCCGCCATGACCCGGGAGGCAATCTCCACTGCGTGCCTGGAGGAGGCCATCTGCTGCCGAGCGATGGAGATGGCCTCGTTGAAGATCACGGAGGAGGCTTGGCGGATGTCCTCCGGTACCGCCTCCATCGCCGGTTGCAGGCGATCGAGCACCTTTTTCAGGTATGCCGCGAGGCAAGCCTGAGTGTTGGACAGCCTGATCTGCAAGGAGGCAGCTGAACAGAACCTTCTTGCATAGGCGTCCAACTTCCTGCCCTCTTTGTCCGGCGGGGTGGTGTGTTGCCTGCCGGAGCCTTTCGTCTGTGCCGACTCGACCACCACAGAGTTCGGTGCAGGGTGATTAAAGAGATAACCGGCGTTATCCTTCTGCACCCTGTAGAGGTGTTCCAACCGCTGCGGTATCGGCTGAGCCGAGGCCGGCCTATCCCAGGCGGCCTTCACCAGTCTGGATACCCGGGCAGGAGAGGCAGCGGGGCCGCGGCAGGTCGCTTCTCCTCGAAGACGGAGAAGGCTGGATCGTCGTCCTCCGGCTCCGCATCGGCGATCTTAAGGCCGAGGGTAGTAGCCATGCGGAGCAGCATCGCAGAGAACTGGTGGACGTCCTCTGGAGCAGAATCTGGGATCGGGTCCCCGAATCCCAGCGGAGGAGACTCCTGGGAGGCCGCCTCAGACACCTCTGATTCCGCACTCGAGTCGTACGACTCTGAGGTTGGTGAGTCCTCTCGCCGCTCGCTTTCCGGCTCCTTCGCAGTAGCCACAGGTGTTGCCTTCCTAGGCTTCTCTGCAGCCGGGGCGGTGGTAGTAGCAGCGTCCCGCTTGGGCTGGCTGACTACTGACTTCACCTTCTTAGTGGTGACAGGGGTAGTCTGGCAGGCTGACGTCGTCGTAGCCCGCTCAGTCACCACCGACTCCGTAGGGCGCGTCGCCGTTGTCGTGACCCTAGGAGGTGGCGATATCGCCCGATACCGAGGTGAAGGCTCCCTCGCCCTATGATATCGAGGAGAGGGAGAGCGGCTGAAGGAGCGGCGGTCCGACGGAGATCGGCTTCGGCGTCGACGGTACCGAGCCTCGTCCCCTCTAGGCGAGCGCGATTCGCGCTGTCGACGAGGTGACCGGGACCTCCAGAAGGTCTCCCAGCGACTCGGGCCACGATGGTACCGATCCCGGTACGATGGCGAATGTGACCGATAAGAGGCCGGGCGCTCTCTCCATTCAGATTCCCTCGCGTACCTGGCCACGTAGGACGCCGAGGTGTATCTGGAGGCAGACGAGCGAGGTTGTTCCTCTCTTGTCTCCCTAGGAGGCGGCGAGGCCACCGGACGCTCGGAAGAGCGGGACCGGGACCGGAAGGAGGTCGAACGCCGCTCCGGAGAAGCAGAGGGCTCTCTCTGCTGCAGGTCGGCCGACCTGCGACGGCTAGGAGGGCGGTGGCGCTCCTCCACCAGGGTTGGAGGGTCTGCCACAGGCGAGTCCGGGCGCTGTTGGGGAACGTCCTCGATCTCATCCTCCGAGAGATCGACGGACTCGCCTCGCCCTTTGGAAGGCTGCTGAGTAGGAGGAGAAGGAGGAGGTTGAACGTCCCCAGCCGGGGAGCGCTTCTTCTCCTTCTTCTTCTTCTTCTTCTCCTTCTCCTTGCCCTTGCCTCCATCCGGAGCAGGGCGCTTTTTAGCAGGCGTCTCCGTCAGGGGAGCCTCAGCCTTCCTCGCCGTCGAGGATCCTTTCGCTGACTTGGCAGCCGCCGACAGCTTCGGGATCCTCGGTAACGCCGAGATCGGCGTTTCGCCGGTACCGAGCCCGATACCGACGAGGTGGACGGAACGGCAGCCGCTGATACCGTCGATGGCGTGGTCGTCTTCTTGTCGGCCATCTTGGAAGTGGAGGTCTCGTCTATCGCCCGCAGAGACTGTTCCCAACAATAAGACTTGAGTCTCGCGGACCGGTTGCGGAGAGTTTGGGGAGTAAAATCCCGGCAAATTGGGCAAGTCCGGATGTTGTGGGACTCACCCAAACAGAAGAGACACTCCTTGTGGTTGTCGTTGAGGGCAACCTTGCGCCCACAGGACACGCACTTCTTGAAGAGCGCGGACATAAGACGAAGAACGCCAAACTGCGAAAATCCGAAAAGACCAAAGCCGAAGGGGAAGTCCGAAAGAGAGGTCAGAGACAGTCCAAAAGTCCGTAAAACCGTGAAAACAGCAAGCCAAGCACAAAGGTGAGAGGAACAAACTAAAGAACCTTCCGTACGCGACGGCGGACGAGAAAGAACTGAGGAGAGACCGTTGCTCGGCGGGAGGAGCATGCGCAGTACCGGCGTGGGGGAGGGGTTCCCGCCAAGCGAACAAGCTCTAGAAGTTTCCGAACGCTACCGCGCAGGCGCTAAAGCTCCTAGTGTATGAAGGCACAGAGACCACGAAGAAGAAGAACACATTTTTTGAAAAGTTATTTAGTTTTCTCCCACATACCATTCTTTTTTTTTTTTTAAAAAAAATCAAGTTCCTTCCATTGAGTTTATGGAGAATTTACAGTGTTTATGGAGAACTTACAGTGGTTTGAGTGCTTATCTATGATCCTGGAGACCAAGGTTTAATTCCCTACCTGGCCATGGAAACCAACTGGGTGACCTTGGGAGCCTCACGTACTCTCAGCCCCAAGAAAACCCTGTGATAGGGTCACCTTAGGGTCATCATAAGTTGGAAGTGACTTGAAGTCACACAACAACAACAACAACAACAACAAATTTGGTAAGTTTTGGCAATTTAAGTTTTGTAAGTTCGATATCAACAATGAACTGAAAGAAACTGTTATTTATCCACAATGCTCAAATTCAGTAATATGCCTGTTCCCATCACAGAGTGAGTCATGCGGCAGAGTGCCATCTCACTCTTGCAGATTGGGAGCATAGAAGAAAAAGCAACCCTAAAGAAACACCACAAATGTGGTCAAATACTCCAAGATGTATTTAATTTAATTCAAACCAAGCCTCAGAAAGTTAAGCCCTCAGAGCTTTCAGCTTTTTTTTTAGTGAAACTATCCATTTCACTTTCTTTCACATTCTGAGCTTTACAATTCTTGCTATTTTGTTTACAATTTTGAGTTCTTTCTGTTTAGTTTACGAAGTACTTTGTGAATTTTGAAAAACTCTTATCCCAAAACAAATGAACCAAAGCAAATTCTCACCCATCTTATCTACCTGACTGAATTTTAATTCCTGTTTGCTTTCCGTTTGGTTTCTCTAAAGGAAATTCTCATGTTAGGTGCTGTTGGGGCCTATGAGTGGACTGGGACTGTGATCGAGGAGTCAAAAAAACAAGCTACTATATTTCCCAATGATGCATTTGAAAAAGTTTTGCAAGATAGAAATCAGAGCTCCTATCTAGGTGAGACTCACAGTCCCAAAGGCATAGTGAAATATTTATAAAATGTTTTTGCATACCATAACATGCTGGCTAGAATTACTGAAAGGAATTTTCTCATGTACATAAGTTAGTATCTGTAATGAATTCACCGTTTGAGACAGTTTTTACATGAGAGATTTATACTTGGAACTGTTTTTCAAACTACTATAGAAGTGTAAGCAGTATGTAATTTTAAGTTATTTTTATTTTTATTTATTTCTATCGTGTCTTTTTCCCAGTTCAGGACTCAAAGCAACTTAACAACATATTTAAAAGAGCATACCAAGTTTAACAGTCCTTCATCCTTTGATTGATTAACTAATAGAAGTTAGAAATTAGTCAGAAAAAAAACCATGGGCACCACAAGTTGTTTTCATATGTTTTGAATGGGAAAGAACTGGTATAGGCCCTTTTATCTATTAATTTAAATTATATTCCAATTTTTTCTGCCTAAGCAACAATAGTAAATTTAAATAAAAACCAATAATAAATATAAAGCCAAATAATATCATTATTATAAATATAAACAAATGCCATTAAGATTTAAAAATGGATTGAAACTGATTAAGAGCACATCACTATAAATAAACTTAGAACACCAAAATAGTTAAAAGCTCTTCGTCACCAACCCAGCTTAAATGGTGAACCTGCTGGCTGAAGGATAACTAGGAGCCTAGGCCCGGTTTAGAAGAGAGTTTCAAAATGGGGAGAGTCTACCAGAGAAAGCCTTCTCTTGTATGCCTCCCATGGTTTCAGAGCCAAGAGAAGGGCTTCCCTTGCCCCAGTCTTAAAAACCTGGGTGTGCTTGCATGAGAGAAGACAATATTTCAAGTAGCCTGGTCCAAAGTTCTACAAGGCTTTATAATGCTTCATAAGTAGCACTTTCAATGGGAGTCCTTTATAACTCATGGAGTTTTCAAATGCAAAATATCTTGTATATGGCAGCCCATGGAAAGATTACCATTCAGAAAAGTGTTGGGAGTTAATGGAGAACTGATTTTTCCTGGAAAATCTGTTTCATGAGTAATTCCTCTAATTGGGGGAAAAAAACTGTGTCTCAGGACTATTTTCTTGAGATGTTGGCAAGACCTGTGTTTTTGTATAGGTTGCACAGATCCTCAAATGAATGAAAGTTTATAAGATGTCTCTCTGTGTATATTTGCTCAGGCAAATTTGCTAAGGATCCATTTGCACCATCAGAAATCCTTTCTATTCTTGCAGTGATTTTGACAATCTTCCTGTCATGCTATACTTCATACTGTTCCCTCAACCCACAAGGCATCAAAATAATTAAGACTGTGGGGTATTAAGCTGAGGAAAAATAGTCCACGTCTCACTAGAAGTCCTGATTCACTGAAAATGTGCCCAAGGATTTGGGTTTTTTTTCTTATAAATCATTCAGATAAGAGTCTTAACAGATGGTTTTATATAATAAATAGGGAAACTGATAAATAAAGCTAGAATCCTGTTTGTTTTTGTTGTCAGAAATAGATGCCAAGCTTGGATCTATGCTCCATATAAATATAGTGAAGCTGGCAGTCCTATATTCAGTATCTTCTTGGCTGAGGGGTTATTAAACTGAGGCAAAAACTCTGGCTGTCACTAAAGCTGTAGACCCTGCACTGAAAACATGCCTAGGGAAGTGCCCCCAAGAAAGGCTTTACCAGATATACTGCTCCACTAGTAGAGATCTGCCCAGAAACCTTTGAAAATGGGTTGGACTTAAGGATATATGGGACCAGTGTGGTATAGTGGTTTGAGCATTACACTGTGACCCAGGGTTCAATTCCCTGCTCAGCCATGGAAACCCACTGAGTGACCTTAAGCACATCACACACACTAAGCCCCAGAAAACCCCATGATACATTTGCCTTAAGGTCACCATGAGTTGGAAACAACTTGAAGGCACACAACAACAACAACACTTAGGGCAAAGCCTAAACCCCAACTCAATTCTAAGAATATGCCCTGAAATTTAGAGTAAATCTACAAAAGAATAGTCCCTGGCATACACAGTTCCTTCCCAAAGAAGGGAAAGATGATAAAATAAAGATTTTTGTATTTCCTGTCTCCCTTCCTGAAGTAAGGATAACTCAGGTGCAACAGACAATCCACAGCCATTCTGGGCTGGGAGAGAGAGTAGACTTTCTCTCCCCATCCCACTGAGAGCAGAATTGTGCCTATAATGTTATTCCACATATAAACTGTTACTTGGTAAAGATGAACTACAACATTGCCTTTCAGGTTATTCTGTTGCTGTTCTCTCAATGGGAAGCACCGTCTATTTTGTTGCTGGTGCTCCACGATCCAACTACACTGGCAGAGTAGTGGTTTATCAGGTGGATAGCCATGGCAACCTAAATATTATTCATTCTCAAAGAGGAGAGCAGGTAAGTGGAAATGTTTTCTCACTTGTTGGTTTCATGGTTCATATGTAAAGTTCTGTCTACTCTTTGCTCAAGCCATACTGCAATGTATGTTTGTAACTGGTGCAATAATCCCATCATTTCAGATTGGCTCCTACTTTGGCAGCGTAGTATGTTCAGTGGATGTTAATGGAGACTCCATAACAGATGTGCTGTTGGTTGGTGCACCAATGTTCATGAATGATTTAAAAAAAGAAGAAGGAAGAGTCTACATGTTTTCAGTCAGAAATGTAAGTAAAAACATACCCAGTTTCCAAGCCAGTAATTCTATGATCTCTCATTCTGCTAATTCTCATCTCATCCTCATCTCCTGGCTATGTATCAGTCAAGAGGCCAAAATGTATTTCAGACTCAGCAGCATATTCATGATACTGGTCTAAATCCAGTGTTCAAGTGGCAGTTGTGATAGATTTTTCTTCCCCTCCTCTTTTAGCCCTCCATGCCTCTTGAAGACTAGCTCTTCAGAGTTTTCAAGCCCAGCTGAGTTTTGGGGGCACACAGGGGACTCCAGTGGGGCAAGGGGATTGCCCTCTTCTTGTTTGACTTGATTCTGCCATTCTACCAGCCGTAGTCAACCACTGAATCTTATCCGATTAAATCAGATCCTTTAAAGGGTATTTTGAATCTGAATGTAAAAAAAGTAGAAACACTGACCGATGGAAGACTCTTAACTAGTGTTACAAGCACATGGTCTGTAAATGGGAAATTTCCATAATATCTTAGTAATGCTTTTCCCATGTGACTTGGATAGCTTTCCAGTCATAGATCAGAATGAATTGACAATGGAAGTACATCATTAGTAGATGTTGGTTGACAAATTAATCAATCTCTGTCTGAAAATTTAATGATACATTTGTTAAACTATATCAAGTACAGTCATGTAGATACTGTGTCAAATCACCTTATTTCTCACTGCTGAATACATATAATATTGTTAACAACTGCATTGCTAATGTTTTAGGACAGAGATTAATTAATTTGTCAACCAACATCTAGTACTGATGGACTTAGAAAGGAAAAGTAATCATAGAATATTGAGAGAGGAAGAGAGAGAGATGAACAATGGGTGTGTGTATGTGTGTGATTTAGTTTTATTTATTCATATAAATTTATTTATCATTTTATTTTATTTTTTTAAAAATTACCTGTTAGTTAGCTCACCTTAATCTGTAGCATATATACTTTCAAAATACTTGTAATCTTACTGACTGGATTTTAGTGCAGAATTAGGATGGAGAGACTAATTGCAGCCTCTGCGTGCTCTCTTAAATGTCTGCTTAGTTAAGTGTGAACATTTATAAAGGATTTTGCATGCGTAGCCCAGCTGCTGGAATGGACAGTAGTGCAGGATTCCCACTTGCACACATGATCTCCTCTTCTGGTTGTGTTATGCCAATAACAGTAATTGTTAGCAATATGAAGCACACAGAGGAATTATTTTGTTTGACCCATAATTCCTAAGATGCTTAATGGAAAGTTTTTATTATTTGTATCTGAGCTATTTTTAGCACTTTCTTTATAGTTGGCACAACAACAATCAAGGGATTAAGTATTTCCACAGCTGATTTTTCCCCCTTTCCCCTAAATTCCACTTTCTTCTTTGTAGGAACAAGGAAATTCCATTCCTGTTTCAAAGAATTACATGCCAATGTCAGAATGTTAGTCTAGTGGTCTAAATCCAGTTCCTAGTCCTAAATAGAACAGACCTATGAAGCAAACTATTTGAATTAATGAGATTTATATAAAGTGTTGACTTACCATTCAAAAATTGATCCAGTCAGGACCTGTATATTTTGGTCAGCATATTTAACAAAGTGCTAATGTAAGGTTTTTTTCTGTCTCTCTGCTGCTCTTTTTGTCAAAGGGGATTTTGAACAAACAAGAAATTCTAGAAGGTCCTGAAGGGTTAGAAAATGCTCGGTATGGATCTGCTATCACTGCTATTTCAGATCTTGATTTGGATGGTTTTAACGATGTAATAGTTGGAGCACCATTAGAAAACAAGAATGCTGGTGCAATCTACATTTACAATGGTAACCAAAGAACAATACAGACTAAGTATTCCCAAGTAAGTAACACTGATATGGAATGCTGTTGATCAGGAACTTTGTACCCATTCTCTGGTCTGAGATAGAATTTGGAAAAGTTACTTTTTGGACTACAACTGCCTGAATGTCTTCTCATCTGAGCGATTTGGAGCTATGTCCAGACTCACAGTGTTTCTCTTTTGTCATTTTTCATCAGCAGACCAATTTTATGGGTTGTTTTTTCCTTTTTTGTAATTGTATTCTATAACTCTGGTAAGTTGTTTACAGATGTGGAGCTTTTGGGAAATCTGAGAGATGGTAGTACTCTTAAGCAGAGCCATCAATTTGCAAGGCAGAAGCTAAACAAAAATCAATCCAACACACCCCACTCCCCCACAGGATCTAGCAATGAAAAGAAAGTAAGCTTAGTCTTTGCAAAACGTATAAAAGTAGCTTTACTTACAATAAGTAAGTACATAATCAGATACGTGGTCTAATGGAGGGAGAGAGAAGAAAGAAAAAATGGCTATAAATCAGTGGTGAAGGAAATGAGAGGATAGAGAAAAGCGAACAAGCAAAAGGTAGCAAACATGCAGTTAGTGAGTATAGACATGCAAAGGCTGGTAAATTCAAGAGTAGCATGATTTTCCACAGTTCTTCTGCCTCATCTTGCAGTTTACCATGTCATTACCCTCACTTTTCTGTAGAACTCCCCAGTTCTCAGGTGAAGATTTCAGAACAGGCAGGGAACTGCAGATGGAGGAAACTGCTGAAAATCCCCTTACTTGCTGTTGTATTCAGAATCCTGCACTGGATCAAAGAAGAGGATCAAACTCCATCTGTAGAATGTAGCTTCTTGTCATGGCCTGATTATTGCTGTTAAATGATTCCAGCATGCTTTCTTATCATCTGAATTGTACTAATTCAATATACAGTTCTCCCTCCACATTTGCAGGTTTCACTTTTGTGGATTTGATTATTTGCAGCGTGGGCTTGTCTCCCCTCATCTCCCCTTCCTATTCCCTGGCCTTTTGCCCAGGGGCAGGGAAGGGGAAAGATCATCGCTTCCCCTGGTCTGTTGCCTGCTAGGACACACTGGTAGCAGCTGGCAGGGGCATGCAGAGGGGGCAATCACCCGTTCTCTGCATGCCCTTGGCTGCTGCCGCCAGTGTAGGCGCAGTGACAGCAGCCGGCAGGGACATGCAGAGGGGGCAATTGCCCGTTCTCCGCATGCCCTCCGCTGCTGTTGCCGTTGCAGGTGCTCTGGAGGCAGTCTGCAGGGACGTGCAGAGTGGGCGATCTCCTGTTCTCTGCACACCTTCCACTGCTACTGGCGCAGGTGTGCTGGCAGCAGCCAGCAGGGGCATGAAGAGGGGGCAATTGCCTGTTCTCTGCACGCTTTCCACTGCTGCCAGTGTGGGCATGCTGGCAGCAACTGGCAGGAGTGTGCAGAGAGGGCGGTCACCACAGGTGTGATTGGGCTCCCCATCTGCCCGCCTGCAGCTCCGGCGCAAACATCCCAGTGGCGGGGGGAGATGGCGAGCAAGGAGGAAAAGATCTTTTCCTCCCACTAGCGATCTGCCTGCCCACAGCTGCAGGAGTGATTGCTCCAGCAACAGGGGGGAGGGTGAAAGGAAGGAAAGGTTTTTTCTCCCCCTCTCATCTCCTGCCTGCTGCTGGCGATGGCCAGCGTGGGCACTTGGGCAGCACCTGCAGCAGAGTACAGGGAAGGAAGAGTGCTCAGCGGAGGAAAGGGGAGTTGTTTGCAGTTGTTTCACCTTTGAGGGGGTTCTCTGCACGTATCCGCCGTGAATGTGGAGGGCCTGATATTATATATTTACTATTATTTTTCTATTTGATTACTCTAATTTTATGATAAAGTTTAGAAAGGTGGCTTTCTTAGCCCTTTCCAGTAAAAAGTAAGGAAGAGCTTCATGACCTTCTGAAAGATTAAGAAATTTATTGTGACATAAACTTTTGTGGGCTAAACCATACTCTTTCAAGTGTTCATGCTTTTGTGAAATTGCATGCACAATTATAACGAAAACAGATGAAGACAATGTCATTGCTAATTTGAAAAATTTTGGTGGGATAGAATTCTCAGAAGTGCCAATAGCCTAATATTTTTCATGAATTTCTTTGGAGAGAACAATAGATCTACTGTAAACAATCTCTTTCCAGAAAATTTCAGGATCAGACCCTGCATTTGGCCAGCAACTCCAGTATTTTGGAAGATCAATAGATGGCCGTGGTGACTTAAATGGTGATGGAATAACTGATGTATCTGTAGGTTCTGATGGAAATGTGGTTCAACTCTGGTGAGCAGCAGGTTTTGATATAAATGACAAATATTTTTAAAGATGTCTGTTCCACCCCTACTTATCTTCCCATCTTTGACCTAATTTAAATTAGATGCTAGATACACATATATGCACATGCACACACAGAGATGCAGATTAAAAGCACTTGATATCAAGGTTGAATTGGATGGTGGTTGTTATCTGAGTGTTAGAGCAATCTGCATCTTTGTATATGCTCCTGGCACACTGACCCTTTAGAAACAGGTGCCCAAGGACTCAAATGAAATGTGATACTAGATATCAGAATGAAAGAACCCTTATATCCTGTTTATCTCTTATAGCTTCACCTAGTTTTTCAGCTCTCTCTTTGCTCAATAGAGTGTAGTACAACTGTACTTTATGTATGTTATATTGAAATACAGTTAATCCTTATATTTGTGAAATGTATGAGTCATCCTTTAACTTTGAAGAAATGCATGTCTTTGCAAAGTCACTGTGTATGTCCGTGTGTGTGTGTGCATGTGCATGCATGTGTGCTTTACTGCCACTAGATGTTTAATACTGATGCTAGACTTCCTCTTATATGATTGGTTAGAATTGAGCTGCCTGTGCTGGATAAGGCTTCACTGTACAGGCAGCTCAATCCCACTATGTTGCATGTGGTTGTCCTCTAGTAAGTGTGTATGGAATTGCAACCTAGCTATTGTATAGTGCTTCTGCCATTTGTGGAAATGTGTTTTCATCCTTGCAAAAATGTATTGAATGAGATATACTTCGATTTCATTTGCACAAGCTGTTCCACTGGGCATTGCACATAAGTTTGGATTAAGAAGTTGTACAATGCAGTACAACTTTATTTGTGTAGCTGTTGTGCTACTTGTACGAATTGCTCCTATAGTGCTTAAGGTCTTGGGTCACTGCCACATCTTTTCCCACTGTTTCCACTGACTTAACAATGAATACTACCATATGGCATTTTTATTATAATATTTTGTTAAGAGGCTGGATACATATGTCCAAAACAAATCTCCCTTTTGTGTGACTGGTTTCATAGGCCAATCTGTCTGTCTGTATTTTAGGTCTCAGAGTATAGCAGATGTGTCAATGTATGTCTCATCTACACCAAAGAAGATCAGCTTGCTAAGCAAAAATACAGAGGTGGTTCTCAAGATATGCTTCACTGCAACCTTTAGACCTAGCCGTGGGAATAATCAAGTGGGTAAGCATTTCTGATTTTTTTTATTTTACATATTTTTTTTGGTAAGTACTACTTCAGTTGTAGCAGGAAAGTGCCCACAACAGTGAGTTTTGTAACTAAAAAAAATGGATGCAAATCATAGGAATAGTAAACAGCAATCATCTAAATATTGGGGGGGAGTTACAAACTGGGCATGCTGCTGTGAAATTATATAACAAAATATGAAACTGACTGTGCTGCTACTATATGCAGCAGTAAAATATATCCACAGATAGTACAGATACTCACTTCTGAGTATATGGTCAAATGTTAATAAAGCAGTATCTGATTGATTAATTTGTTTGCTTGAATTTACCTTCTTTTTAGAGCCCCACCTCACCAAACTAATCAGTCCTTTCTATTGAATTATGAAGATTCAAATCACTGTGTAATCTTTGTTCCTATAAGAGTTTCTCTGCCTTATAGTAGTGGTGAACAAGACATTGCCTATAGATACATGTAGGGCTGCAAAAATGTGTAGTATTTTTTGGATGGGTACTACCTCAATTGTGGCTTGGAAAGGAAGAAGACACTCTGCCTACAGACTGGCAGATCTCTCTGTTGCGAGAGGACCCTCCTGCACTATAGAGAAACACCTGGTTGCCTCTGTACTTTGGAGTCAGTTGACTAAAACAGTAAGAAGAATTTTGGTAGCAGCAAAAATCTTAGTGATAGTGTGATCATGTGACCTCTGGTTAGCCATCTAAACCCAGAAAGTTGCCACTCTTGCTTTAGATCATACTGCTATTATTTTAGAATTTGCAGGGTTGGACAAAGCTTAAATAAATTCTGTGATGCTGATTTTCTACATGTTTATTTAAACAATAGGACTTCTTTTAAGCCCTACTGTATTCATGTGAGTTTATACTTAACTAAACATTCATAGGTTTGAAATCTGATGTTGTGTCACAAGCATGGACAGTTGTGATGGGAGACAAATTTTACCCCTCGCCTGCCAGCACCACAGGAAATAATTTCATCCAAACAGGAAGTAATTTATAGTCAATTCTACTTTCATTTCTGAGATGGGAGTGGTTTAAATTAAGTAAACTACTGCTCCTACAAGCCATTAGGAATGCCAGCTGACTCATTTAGATAGAATAATAGAATCATAGTGTTGGAAGAGTCCAACCCCCTGCCATGCAGGAATATGCCATCAAAGCACTCCTGACAGATGGCCATCTGGCCTCTGTTTAAAAACCTCCAAAGAAGACGCCACCACACTCCAAGGCAGTGTATTGTACCATAAAACTTCTCTTTTAGGTGACATTTTGCCTCAAAAAGAAATATTGGGAAAAATAGGGCACATAGGTACTTGTGTTGGGCCAGGAGACTGTGGGAAGGGGCTCAGGGGCCACAAGAAAGCTGTGGTTTCCCCACTTCTGCTGTAACACAATGACATATCCTTGACTGTCCATTAAATCTATAGTGGAACATTTTCATATACAGCTTTCTCAAATCCGCAAAGCTACAGTAAAATCTATAACATATTTCCCCTTTAGCTGTCAGATACAACCTGACGTTGGATGCGGATCTCTTATCCTCTCAAGTGACTTCTAGAGGGTTGTTTAAAGAAAACAATGAGAGATATCTGCAGAGTAATATCATTGTCCGTCCCACGGAGAACTGTGTGGAGCATGTTTTTAATGTCCAGGTAAAAAATTGCCAATGATTCCATGTATTATATAAATAGAAGTGTATGCCTGAGGCTTAGTTCTTATGAACTGCAGATGAAGAAGTAAACTTGCAATATCCTTCTTAGGAAGGCAAATGCTTTTGAGAAGGGATTTTCTTTTAAGAAAATGCTTTTAAAAATGTTGTGTGCTGTTTTAATTGTATTAGTTTTTAATTGCTTTTTGAAATTTTTAATTGTACATTTCAGTTGTTTTTAGTGTTGTCAGTAGTTTAATTTATAGCCCTATCTCCTTTGACATGCCTGCAAAAGCTTGCATTTTACATGCTGTGCAATGACAAAGTGTGTGGCTGGAAGCAGAGATAACAAGTTACTCCATCACCTCCAGAGTACCCCTGAGAGGTCCTGGAGGGTGCCTTATCACTGTGCACCTATCTAGAGGCACATAGCTGAATGCTGGTACTGCTGCTGCCCCTTCCCTCTTGACCAGGAAATGGCAGTGTCAGGAAGTGCAGTGCATAAAAAGTAGGGGTTTTGTTTTGTTTTGTTTTGTTCTGTTCTGTTCTGGTTTTTGAGAATTTTGGTGACTGCAAGGAAATAGTTCATTCCTCCCACACAACAAAAGCAGCAGCAACAACAACAACAACAGATGTATGTCAGCTTGATACTGGAATATGTAATTAACAAGATGCCAATCCACTGATTTTCTGATTGGTTCCCAAACTGTACGAAAATGTTCAGGATGGGAAGCAAAGTGTAAGTTTGGTGAAAATTGATTTATAAATATAAACCAATCCTAAATATATATAAAAAAAATCTAAAATGTTTGTTTGAGAGGCACCCAGAATAGTTCATGGGTTGGTTGCAAAGTGTTACAACATTGTTTGAGTCCTATCAGATCATTGCTTCCCAAGGTATCTGATGTGGGAGACCATCTTTTTTTTTTCCTAATGTGCTTAGGACTGGTACCATGCTCGTGTCAATTGACTACAACTGTTTCTTTTTTTCTTGGAAACTCTCCAAGGAGCTTCAGTGAAAGGCTCACAGACCTGCACTAATCTACAACCACCTTGAGTAGCACTTTATTAGATAACACATCAAGTTAGACCACTTTGTAATTAAACATATGAATTTGTATAGCACAACAGACAGAGACTGATAGACAAAACACTTTATGATATGTCTGTATAATTAGAAATATTAACAGATGCTAATATGTGCATGTGTCTGTTTATAGGAGCCTTCTGATGCTGTTGACTCGCTTAGTGTACGTGTTGATATTAGACTCAAGAATCCTGGTTCAAGTCCTGTTCTTGATAAAACTTCTCCTGCATCTATAACTTACACTGTAGGTATATTAATACACATTCTGTTTCCGTCATCAGCAATAGGTTGGTGTATAATATAGTTCCAGAAAATGAGATGTTGTTATAGTGTAACAAGGTTACTGAATAGATGGATGCCCAAGTCCCAAGATCAGATCAAATAAGTGTAGAATTTGATAATAGAGACAGAAGCTGACTTCCCAAGTAGAAATACTGGTGAAGATAGTGGGACTTCAAAGAAAGAGAGAGAGAGATCATTCTTCCTGGGTTAAACCACAATTGATTCTGAAATGGGTGTGAAAAGAGGCATCAAAACAGATAATGCTTCAGCCCTCCAGAAAGTTTTAGGTCAGGTGGCTCTTCCTGTTGAAATCAGAAGAGACATCAATACTTACTTCTGTTGCTAGACCTAATATTGATATTGATGCATGTCCCTGACCAATAACTGCAATTAGCTAAGGAGGGCTTCCTCTGTTTCTCTCTTGAGAACACTAGACAAGAAGGAGCCAAAAATATCCCATGAAGCCTTGGTTGTGGGATGCTCTCCCTTTGAAAGTCCAATGTGTACCAGTGTTGGCCTCATTTAGGTGCCAAACTATAAATTCATAGTTCATCCAGGTTTCAGAGCTCCAATGATTGTATTTTGGTTATGATCAGTTGGGGATTTTGCTTTGATTATGTTGAACCACATAACAATTTCAGCTGGTAGCTCCTCTATTATTGGAGCAGGTCCAAGGTGCTGAACCTGTATAAAAATAGAGTTCAGCTCCTTGGAGAACCCCTGGATGAAAAACAGTTATGTAGATCATTTATTATTTTGAACAAAGAAGGTTTTGTTTTGTTTTTCTTTTTTACAGATACCATTTGTTAAAGACTGTGGTGGAGATGAAGTTTGTAATGCTGACCTTGTTCTTGATGTTCAACAGAAAACAAATAATGGGTAAGAGGTGTGTTTTTGTCCCACTCAGTTCTTCTGTAAAAGAAAAGAATAAAAGAAAAAAAAATAGCAAATGTGTATAATTGGAAATAATTTGGATAACACTTTGCCTTATCCCTTAAGCTTAAACAGATTTATGCATTGGAACAATGTTGTAAAACACCAATGAAATAACAGTCTATGTAACAAAAGATGAAAAACTGAAAGTACTATTCTTGAATGTGTAGCCCTTTGAAAAATAGTAATACACTGGTTTGAATGCTGAAGTTTGAGATAAATATTACTCATGCTGCCCATCTGCTGAAAGCAAAGTGTTTTTAGATGCTGCTGATTTTAATGAGTCTCAAGTATGCTTAACTGCATGCTGGATTGTGTCCAGATTGGTTGTGTTAGGTGCATACACTTTCATTGAACTAGACCAGACTTCACTTATATACCATATTAACAGTACATTTCTGTTCTTTTTTATTTTTCCTTCCTAATACCAGCAAACAACCTGTTATTATCAGCAGTAAGAACAAAAAATTGATATTCGGTGTGAAACTGAGAAATAAGAATGAAAATGCATACAACACCAGAATTCAAATTGCCTTTTCTGAAAACTTGTTTTTTGCTTCATCTTCTTCACCTGTACGTGTAATGCTTTTTCCAGTTTTACTGCTTTGATGTTAAGAATACCAGTTATTATTTTTAAAATGATGTTTTCTTCCAGATGTATCCCAATCCTGCTAGTCAGTATGAAGCCAAAAGCATCTCTTCACAGTTGTGAAGATACGTCCTAAAATATCAAAGCTGCTTAATGCTGTATGGGGCCATAAACCCGTGCTGTGAAATACAAGGCAAACTGTATTGACTCAGATGCTATGACGAATGAGATCAATGAGATTTGACCTCAAATCCTGGAAATTGTGCTTAGAAATGTAATCTGGCTCCAGTAATTCATTCACCAAGAGGTTTCCAATTTATGATAACCCTAAAGTGAACCCATCACAGTGTTTTCTTGCCAAGATTTATTCAGTGGTTTTGCCTGTGCCTGCCTCTGAGGCTGAGAGAGTGTGACTTGTTCAAGGTCATCCAGTGGGTTTCCATGGCCAAGTGGGGATTCATAGAGTCATAGTCTAACTCTCAAACCACTTTGTGATCCTTGCTTATATTTAAGTTGGCACTAGACTCTGTTGTTTTTATTCTGTGACAGACTATTAAGCAGCAAATATTAATGAAGTAAATATGTGACATTTGTGAATATGTAGCAGATGTAAATATGCAGAAATTTTAATGTCACACTCTTGTGATTTATGGAAAGTTTCACTGATGGATGCCATTTGAAACAATATGGTACCATGAATTTTAAAACCGTTAAGTTGGATCTAGGATCTCCCTTCTATAGATGGAAAGGCTCCATCTGATTTTTGGAGATTTCCACTTTCCATTCACACTTCACCTCATCTCATTTAACAGGGTTTTGTTTTTAGGGAGCTAAAATGCCTGCCAGGCATTTTAGCAAGGATGTCCCTGCCACTCTAGCTGCATATTTATAAATTAGAATCACACCTACATAAATACTTGTTGCTGTTGTTGTTGCATACCTTCAAGTCATTTCCAACAATGGCAAATCTAAGGTCAACCTATCACAGGTTTTTCTTGACAAGATTTGTTCAGAGGGGGTTTATCTTCACTTTCCCTGAAGCTGACTGAGTATGACTTGCCCATGGCTACTCAGTGGGCTTCCACGGCCAAGCAGGGCTTTGAACCCTGTTCTCCAGAGTTGTAGTCCAACATTCAAACAACTATACCATGTTGGCTCTCATTTTTATTTATTTTTTGGTACTGTACTATAATTATATGAATAAATGTCTTGTCTTTAATCTTACAGGGAGATGGAACTGATGTTTCTTGTCAAATGAGCAGTATCCAGCAATTTGTTGTCTGCCAAATTAGCTATCCTGTTTTCAAAGAAGGACAAAAAGTATGTATTACAATTCCAATTTAAATTAGGGATGTTGCATCAACCCCAGTGTGCCACTTCAGGCATAAATACTGTAGTTCTATGCAGGGGATGTTCATAGAATAATAGAGTTGGAAGAGACCACAGGGGCCATCCAGTCCAACCCCCTGCTATGCAGGAACACACATCAAAGGACTCCCAACAGTTGGCTATCCATCCTCTGCTTAAAAACCTACAAAGAAGGAGACTCCACCACACTCTGAGGCAGCATATTCCACTGCTGGACAGCTCTGACCGTCAGGAAGTTCTTCCTGAAGTTCAGGTGGAATCTCCTTTCCTTCAGCTTGAATCTATTGCTCCTTGTCCTAGTCTCTGGAGCAGTGGAAAATAAGCCCACTCCCTCCTCGACATGACATCCCTTCAAATATTTAAACATGCCTATCATGTCCCCTCTTATCCTTCTCTTCTGCAGACTAAACATACCCAGCTCCCTAAGCTGCTGCTCATAGGGCATGGCTTCCAGACCCTTCACTATTTTGGTTGCCCTACTCTGGATATACTCCAGCTTGTCAATATCCTTGAATTGAGGTGTCCAGAATTTAACACAGTATTCCAAATGAAGTCTAACCAATGCAGAATAGAGTGGTGCCATTACTTCCCTCAATCTAGACACCATACTCCTGTTAATGCAACCAAGAATCACATTGGCTTTCTTGGCTGCCGCATCACACCGCTGACTCATGTTCAGCTTGTGATCTACCAAGACTCCTAGATCCCTTTCAGATGTACTGTTATCCAGCCACATGCCCCCCATCCTATATTTGTGCATTCCAAAACCATCCCCACTAAACCATCTCCACTACCGTACTGGCAGTGTCCAGTGGTACCCAGGTGTGGTTTATGGCTTCTGTGTCAGTGAGGCAATCGATCCATTCTGTGCCCAAATATTTTTGACATGTTGGATATTTCCTTTAAAGTTCAGATTAAATACAGTGTGGATCCACCAGCCCACTAACATGGAAGCTACCACTGGTATTTTCTACCTGACATTAGTCAGATCTCGGTTTTCTAATTTTTCCACTATCACTGGGCATTGGGTAGTGGAGGCAACACATACCCCACCCAAGATCCTTATTGAAGGAATGAGTATAAGATTATACTGCATGAGGTATGGTCAAGGAGCAAAGAGAGGCTTAGGAGAAACAAAGAACTTACATTTTACTATTGAAATTCCATCTAAGCCTATAATAGTTAATACAGGACAAAGGGGAAAGAGGAGTGACAAGCAAAGAAAGTGAAGCCATTCTTAAAATAACAGGTTGTATCATAGAGCATAACAAAATAAAAAGGGAAACACCCAAGTCATCTTAACTGATTGATGCCATCACTGCTGCCTCCTGTAGACTTTTTTGATTCTCTTTATTGCATTTCTGTAATCTGCAGGAAATATATAGGACATTGATGAAGAGGTGTCAAGAGGGGATATTTGGACCCCGCAGTGAGTGGGAATAGGGTGAGGTAGAATCGGGTTGTGATGGTTTTTCTAAATGAGGATTTGCTTAGTCCAAAAAGGCCATACAGAAGAGAAGAGCCTTGATAGAAATCTAGCATTTGCTTGAGAAAAGAGGTAGTTCCAGGATTAGGATAATATAAATAAAATAACCTCATGAAATATGACAGTAACTGACAATCACTTTGTCTAAATTTCATCTTCTATCTTTGTTTTGCATAGGTATCTTTTGACATCACATTTGACTTTAATCTGAAAAGTCTTCAGAATCTGGCAGTATTAAGTTTTCAAGCTTTGAGGTACAGTATAATATTTCATTTGGCCTAAGTACCCTAAAAACACGAGGTTTCATGTGATCTTGGAAGCTAAGCAGGGTCAACTATGGTTAGTAGTTGGATGGGAGACTACCAATGAATATCAGGTGCAGTAGGCTATATTTCAGAGGAAAGAACTGGCAAGAACCACTTCTGAGTATTTCTTGCCTAAGAAAACCCTATGAAATTCATGAGGTTGCCATAAGTCAACAGGGAACTTGAAAACACAAGCTTATTCCTTGCAGTTAAGAGCAACAGTATACTTAATTGTTACTTTTTATTATTGGATTCTGTTCCTGCACACTGCATTAAATCTATTCACAGGATAGCTTTCAATGCTCAATTACAAATTATAAAAACAATAATAATCACATTAATATCACATATTTCATTATGATATGAAATAATAACAGCCTGTGGCATTTATGAAACACATCTGATGATCATCAGAAAACCAACTGGAACATAAGAGTCTTTAGAGTTTTTTCTGAAACCAGTGAAAAAGAGGTCATGCATATCTTCTTGGGAAGAGAATTCCAAAGTGACAAAGACATTGCAGAAAAGGTTTTGTTGTTGATACCTATCATCCTAGTAGTTCTTGGTGAAAATCCAGAATTCAGGACCTCAGAAGCAGATTGCAAGGTTGTGGGGTTTGATATGTGTTCAAACAGCTCTTTCATGCAAGTTTGTCCCAACAGTTTAAGACTTTAAAAACTAAAAGGATCTGTTTTAACTGGGCCTGAAATGGCTAGCCAGTTACTTTGACTGCTGAAGAATAGATATAGCACAATCCAGATATTACACTCTTACAAGCCATTCTTGCTGCCACCTTCTTCAGTAACTGAAATTTTTGAACCATCTTCAGCGCAAATTTTAATGATGGGCGAAAATAGTGCTTGAATGTGGTGTGCTCTGTTGTTATCTTGTATGTTTTTAGTTACATTTTAAATATTATTTAAACTATTTTTAGTTATGTGTTTTTAACAAAACTGTTGTTTAATGATTTGTAAACTTCTGTAATATGACATTTTAGCTAATTTTTTATTTTGAATTACTATAAGCCACCTTGGGCCCCATTGGCAGAAAAAGACCAAGGTATAAATAGAATAAATAAAAAATAAGCAAAGGAAACCCCATCTGTAACAGGTTACAACGATCCAGCTTGGACTAATATAACCAAAATATGTATAGAACAAGGATCATTTTTTCTAGATAAGCCCTTAGCTGCAAACCAACCAAAGCTGGTAAAATACATTCCTGGCTACTGCTGATCCCTGCACTTCCATAACATCCAGGAATCATCCATTGTCACCTGCCTACGCCTTTAAGGGGAGAGGAATGCAACTCTGTCCACATCTAGTGGTACACCATCATCCCACTCAACAGTTTTTCCAACTCACCACACTACCATCTTCTCTGGATTAGGTTGCTTGTATGTTCTCTTCACATCAAAGATGTACTCAGACAAAACCATTTCTGGATGTTGAATGATATCAAGTTGTGTTTATAAATGCAGATGTTTCATAAAAACATTTTAAATATGCAATTTTTAGTGCAAGTAATGAAAAAGATGATACAAACAACCAGGTCAACCTGACTGTCCCTCTTCGGTATGATGCAGAACTCCACCTAACAAGGTAATTCTAAATTAACTAGCAGTGGTTATGGCAATTTTCTTGGTATTTAATATGACTTGTCAAATTTGGGAGCTGCAAAAGCATGACTCACCAGAGAAGTAGAAGCCTCAGGAATAGTCAACATATCTGTGTTTTACTGAAACATTCACAGTGATTCTAAAATGCTTGTGTTAATTTATATTGCCAAGTAAACATATGTAGACATTTTTATCATTGTAATGAAACACCAAACGTTCTGACATGTGCTGGTATTTCTTGTGCAGTCAGTGTCTCATGTTGTCATAGAAATGTTGAATGTCTAGAAATTGCTTTTTTGTGAATGTCTAGAAACTATGAGAGATTGTATTTATTCTGGTGCATTCACTGAGTTCATCTTGGATCATCAGTATACACAACAGTACTGTTTTTTTAAAAGTAAACTTATATATAACTAACCCATTTTCAAAATGCAGTTTTTACTTCAGTCTGACTAATTCAATAGAGAAAAAGACACCACCTACTTTAAAAAGAATGTTCATAATATGATCTGTTTCTATTCAGGTTTACCAGTATGAATCTCTATGAAGTACATTCTGATGGTAATGTTCCTTCTGTGGTGAATAATTTTGATGAAATTGGACCCGTGTTCAATTTTTCTGTTAAGGTCAGTAAACATATGCTCAGTGTTCTCAGTAAATAAGAACTATGATGTTTTAAGTTTCCTTCTAAAACATATTGAGCTAAATACTGTCAGAGCTGGACTAAATTGGGGCTATGCCATGTATACAAACTCCCATGGTTCCCCAAATAACTGGCCCACTGATGTGGTGGCATGTGGGGCAAAGAAGAAGCATACTTGGAAGGTCAGAGCTGTCCCATCTGTCCTAAAGGTTTTTCCTTGCTCTATGTCTATTATCACAGCCCAGTTGTGTCTTACAGCTTTAACTTATGTAGCCTTAACACCAAAGACTGACATAATGCTGGCTTGTACATTTGACAATGCTGCAGGAAGTTTACTGGTCATGTTCTGTGGTTTCTGTTATATTTATGGTACTTTGTTACTTAAATTTCATACATAACTCTTAAGTCTATATGTCCTCTGAAAGATGAACATTTTGGAAACCTTCCTACTAATTTATAACCTCCTTGAGCTATTTGGAAATAAATTTAAAATGGGCTAGCCATGTCAGTCTGTTGCTGCAAAACTGACAGTCCTGTGATACTATGAAGACTAACTTTCCACAGTATAATCCATGGAAACTCTGGCTATAAATACATTTGTTAGTTTTTATGGTACCACACGCAAAACATGGTGGTTCTTTCTATAAGTCCTTCCAGCACTAAATGGATTGGATTCTCTAGATGCAGCAAAGCCAGATGAAAAATTCCAGTCATGTTGGTAGGACTCGAGAGACCCTTTTCCTTTGCTTTTCCGAGGCGCTCTCCCACAAAGGTCCAGATGGTCCCTACCCTGCTGTCTGTATTTTTTAATTCTGTATTTTTTTTAAAAAATACTTTTTTGAAATAATGTTGTAAATATGTTTTAATTGTTTTAATGTATTTTTGTTAGGACTTGGAATATTTAATCACTTTTTAACTTTTCTAAATTCGATGTTTTAGCTGCATCTTTTTAGTACATTGTAAGCCACCTTGGATGCCGTTTGGGAGAAAGGCAGGATATAAATGCAATAAATAAATTAGTACAAATCCAATTTGTCCATCACACTAATATCATACTTATTTAATATGTCAATTCCAAGTGGTTAAAACAGCTAGGAATACAGGCTCTGTTCTACAGTTTGTTTTATCTACTGTTCCATGCTTGTACTTGAACAGATTTGAAGCAACCGTAAGTTCAATTCATCAATACATGCATTTTTCAGCTGCAGCTAAATAGATAACACTTTTTTACCATCCAGTGCTAAAAGAGGACAACTGCAATATAGGCCATCACCTTCTCGCATTACTTCCCCAGTGTTTATCCACATAATTGTTTATTTTTTAGGTCACAGGAGGAAGTATTCCAGTCGACATGGCATCTTTAAAAATCCATATTCCAAAGCAGACTGAAGGGAACAATCCATTGATGTATGTGACTGCGGTACATACCAGTCAGGTAGAGCAATGGTCTTATTTTAATTAAGATTTGCAACACAATAGTGAAGATAGCATGAATATATGGAAAGACCATAATGGAAAGACCAATAAGAATGGTGTGACAACCTGTGCAGGCCATCTTCTCCGTGTGTTCGTTACATGACTTTGCTTGCATACTCTTTCCAGGGTGGCGATCTCAGGTGTGAAGCACAGATAAATTCATATAATATAGGACAACAAGGTTATGCAGTGTCATTTAAAAAGGAAAACTTCAAAGCTTTGAAAGAATTGGTGAGTTGATTTTATGACTGCAAAATCTGAAGCCTTGGTTCCTATTTTGCTATTGACAAATGCCAACATAGGCTGATACAGTTCAAACTTCTGTCACTTTAAACATAGAAGAGGAAAGAAAGCATGGTGTCAAACATGTTTGGGTTCCTGAATTCTAAGGAGTTTTTTTTTTTTTTAAATGGGGTATTTGGTGACTGTTAACAAGTGGTCTCTGTTGGCTTTTCCCCTTGCTGCCTTCGACTGTAAAATGAAGGTAAATAATGCGATTGTAAGCTTATAGTTTGGTTTGTTCATTGAAATACAATGATTTTCCTTACTTGCTAGCTAAGATTCTACATCTGTACTGCACAGCATTAATCTCTGTATATAGAGTTAAGAAGCCAGCATGGTATAGTGGTTTGAGTGTTAAGCTAAGACTATGGAGGTCAGGGCTTGAATTAATGTGCAGCCATGGAAGCCCCCTGGGTGACCTTGGGTAAGTCACACTGTCTCAGTCTCAAAGAAAGGCAATGGCAAATGTCCTCTGAAGAAATTTTGCCAAGAAAAAAACCATGATAGGTCCACTTCAGGGTTACCATTAAGTCAGCAATAACTTGAAGGCAGAAAACTACAACAGTATGGAATTATGCATTAGATATGCTGTGCAGCCCTGGTGTTGAATAGCAGCTTGTGCAACTGAATCAAGATGACAACTATGTAACCATACACATAACCAAATGCATATGCACACTCATGCATAATGTACAATTAGCACTGATGTACTTCGAAGCACAACCATGCAACCTTGTCCAGAATGCAGCTTTCCAACATTGGACAAAAATGCCCTACTGTCTGGGGTGGGGGTGGGATTTACTTAAGTATAAGATACCAACAGGATTGCAGCCATTAATGCCATTAAGTTTGTTTTCTCATATGTATACACAAATGTTTCTCATGTGTTTTGTGGCTCCCTATTGATCATATACTCAGTGACAACCAAGGTCTCTTGCTGTGCAGTTACAGAATACTGCAAAACAAAGTTAATGCCATTATGTCTGCTTTCAATTTCTTCATGAAGTCAGTATTTCTTTAATTTATAGATTTATAAATAATCAGGGAGGATAAACCCAATAGAGGGCAGCAGGAAGCAAATCTCCTGAGAGTAGCAGAGGAAGGAAAGCCACACACTCCTTTTCTGAATGGTGGTGCACTCAATACTATTTAATTTCAAAATTCATTTCTCTGTTTGTAACAGCTACTGAAGCAGATGGACAGATGCCAAAGCATAGCTAACCTTGAAAGCCATATTATATACCATGTGGCATAGAAAGAAATCCACGGGTATGCATGGTAAATACTCAGTGCAGTGAAATAATAGAAAACAGTAAAATAAAATACAGAAATTTAAAAAAAAAAAATCAAAGATGCACCCTGCAGCAAAATATGGGAGCTGCTTTGGGTCCCATGCAAGGAAAAGCTGTTATGTTATTGTATGCCTTCCAGTCATTTCTGACTTTTTGCGAGCCTAAGGCCTAAGATCATATCACAGAGGTTTCTTAGCAGGTTTTATTCAGAGATTTGCCCTTTCTTTCTTTTGAAGCTGAGAGTGTGTGACTTGCCCAGAGTCACCCAATAGGGTTTCCACAGCCAATTGGGGATTTGAACCCTGGTCCTGCTCCACCACTCAAAGCACTACATTATACTGATAAAGGGAAAGTATGATATAAATTTATTAAAGAAAATAAATAGATAAAATCAAAGTGTGGGATTAATCACTGAATTGTTTTCGATGGCTAGTAACAATGGAGCCACACTAAACTCTTGGACAATAGAGTTCCACCTCTGGGTGTCCTCTTATCTTTCCATTAGAGGTGAGACAACAGAATTGAATAGATGATCTAATTTAGGATTCCATGATTATTTCTACATGGGGCTAGAGTTGGATTTGGTCAGAAAGGCAGATATGCAAGCCTGTATACTTTTCCTGCTGGGAGAAAACCTTCTGATATGATGTGGATCTATGTGAAAAATAATTTCAGTGAAAAACAATAAAAAATATATGAAAGATATGAATTTAACAATGCTGTAATTTTTCCTTTATCTGAAAGAACTGCAAGAATGTCAGATGTGATACAATTACATGCAAGTTAAAAGATATCATGCTGAAGGCCGAATATTATGTTAATGTTTCTGCCAGAATCTGGAATGGGACATTTGCAGCTGTAAGTAACATCTGTGTTTTAATAAGTTGAATGTTTTGTTCTGTTACACATTGATGAGGCTAAACATGCCCATATAATTGCACGTAGATTTGAAGCTGCTTCAGAATACTTGGCAAAGATCATAAAAGAATCCTCTAAATTAGGAGCTGGAATTGTATGGCTTTCCAGATGGTACAAATCCCATCAGCCCCATCCAGCATAGCATCCAGTAGTGAAGAATGCTGAGAGTTGCAGTTCCAGCAATATATGGAAGGCCACAATTTCCCACCCCTGACCTGAGTACATGTCATCTCCAGTGAGAATAGTAGCCAAAGATGGAATAATTAACACAATGGCCTCCTCATAAAAAGATCTGAAAGATTATCAAGCAAGCTATTGGGTTGTCCATAACTCTAAACAATTGTATGTACTTTGGAAACCATCCAATTTTTACTCTCTCTATGCTATATTTTTCTGTTTCAGTCAAAGTTCCAGAAAGTACAGCTATCTGCAATTGCAGAAATTGATGCCCATAACTCAGATCTGTTTGTGACTGGAGAAAACACTTTATCAGTGAGTGCAGCTATTTCCTATTTACAGTCTTGTTTTGCTGTTTTTATGCTAATATAAAAAACATGACTTACCACAAAACTTCTTATTTAAATCTTCTGGTGCTGTTATTTACACGTGTAAATTATCTTGTGAATTTTCAGGTGACCTGAAAATTACCAGTTTTAACTTCCAAATGTTATTAATTTTTATTTGACAGGTGTTACCATGTAACTAGAAAGGCGCTTAAAACTATGCATTAAACTCTTGTTGTTTAAACTGTTTAATACAAAATGGACTCTTGTGTGGATCTGATCAAAAGTAAAGTAAATTACAGACTCATAAACTGTAGGAAAGGAGAGTAGCTGTAGCTTCGTAGAAGACCTGGCTGCAGGGCTACAGCTGCAATGGGAAACAAGACTCATGAGTTTGAGTCTCACTCCTGAAAGACATTGAAGAGACCCCTAAAAGATAAAACATACTTACAAACTGCAGCTTGTAAATAAGTTGTAGCACATCTATGGGAATGCTTCCCCACTCACTCAGTTCTTCCAGGAAAGCTCTATTCTGTGAAATGTGGGTGCCAAGATGAACCTGTTATCCACCAACTTGGTTTAAGATGAAGATGAACTGTAGCATTGGACTACAACTCTGGAGAACAGAGTTCACAACCCCACCAGGTGACTTTGGGCAAATCATAATCTGTCAGCCTCAGAAGAAGGCATGGGCAAACAAAAAAACTTGCTAAGAAAACCCTATTATAGGTTTGTAACAACAGCAGCAATCTAATTTATAAATAAGAGATTATGGGCCGCATCCAGTATCCTTCTGCCAGAGTTTGTATGGTTGTATCCTTCCACTAAAACTTAGAAAGGTTGCTTTTATACTACAGTTTCTGGCATCCCCCAAGCATGCTAGTTCTGGGATTATAAGTAGAGCAGTACAGAGAATAACTTTTTCAGGTGGTGTTTTCTATTAATGGAAGGTTCTTTGCTTCAGTGGAGGTTTCCACTGGAATGGAAAGAAGAAGGAAGCAATTTTCAACCATTTCCTGTTTCCTGTACCTCTCTGCACCACCTCCCATGCTGCAGCAAAGGGTCCACCAGTTTGGCAGAAGATAGGATATGAGGGGCCCAGTGGGCAACAGGGGGAAGAAGCAATCAGAGAAAATTGTTCCTCTTCTGGTCATAAAAGCATCTCTAAAATCAAAGAAGGGCAATAGGATACAATAGGATAGCATCCCTAAAATCAAAGAAGCACAATCCTACTGAATGTGTTTAAGATTACAACTGCCTAAATCTGATAGTATGGTGTGAGCTGGTGCCCTCTGGTGGTTATAACTGTTTTTACAAGTATCATTCACATTGACCTTATGTTACTATTTTAAAGGTATTAAGATTAACGCACTGTGCAATTCCTTCCCCTCCCCACCAACTGCTTTATTTGGGGTAAGTTGGTTAATTTCTAAACCTGTCCAAATTCACCAGCTTCCTGGTAGCAGCACTTAGAAACAAACCACCAATGACCAAAACATTCTTCCTATTGTTTTGCATAGCCAGCTGTTTTGAAGCTCTGTCCTAAGGGAAAGCACCTGTTGGGACAGTCAAATCCCATCCCATACTGGGATCTCCTCTTCCCACAAGTCTCCCACTGTGGGGAGGCTTATGTCCCTACTCTTTGTTTTTCCATTGTAAAGCACTGAAGACATTCCCTTTTGCTGTGCTATTGTTAATTGCCATGAAGCTGACTTTGACTTATGGCGATCCTATGAATGAAACACTTCCAAGTCACCCTGTCATCAGCATCCCTGCTCAGGTCTTGCAAATTCAGGGTCATGGCTTCTTTGATTGAGTCTATCTACCTGTAACCTGGTTTTCCTCTTTTCCTACTGCCTTTCTACCTTGCTAAGCATCATTGTCTTTTCTAGTGAGTTGTGCCTTCTCATGATGCATCCAAAGTAGACAGTCCTACTTTAGGCATCTTGGCTTCTAGGAAGAGTTCAAGCTTGATTTGCTCTAGGTCCCCTTTATTTGCTTTGCATAAGGTGCAGTTTTGACAAGGCAATGCCTACTACCAGAGAAAACATGGTCCAATCCATGAGATTCCAGGGGTACAGGAGCCCCCTGCAGAAGCTGTTCTTTTGCTGCCCAGCTCCAGGTTCCCTGAGGTTGTGCATTTAAAGCCACCAGTATACAAAAGCAACAGGAAAGCATTTATTTTGTGGATACCACTTTGATGAGCAATTGTCCCTGTTAAAAAGGGGAACTAAATATGTAAAGAATGCTCACAACATTTCTTCATTGTTCATAAACAGTGTGTCTCAACACAGCAAGACACTTCCTCAAGAAAATAATAAACCAGCATGAGATTTTTCACATTTTGGGACTTGTCTGAGGGGGAAAAATAATTTGTACAATAAACTTAGGGTTTGTGCAGAAAACACAAAACACATTCTTTTTCTGTGCAAAATGTGATTTTGGTCGCAAAGACAAGGTCATTGTGAAAAAGATTGCTTTTGCAAAAAGTACAGAAGCATGAACAATTAACAAATACACAAAAATTCATGTGATCTTATTTATATGTTCATCAAGTAAAGGAAATTTTTAAAAAATCCTTTCACTCAAAATAAAGTTTTCCCTCAGTCTGCCATTTGAGAAGTGTGGTGTTGAATTTCATCTGTGAAAATCATTATTTTGTTTGTTACAACATACGTGGAAAATAGTCATAGTGAAACCTGTGGATATATCCACACCCAAACCCAAACAGTAAGAATAATAAAAACTATTTCCAGCAATAAAGTTGTAAGTATTTGAGTTCTGTCAAGGTGAGGTTTCCAGTGTTTTGAAATTAAATTGTATTAGACTATTAAATTGCATTTAATTGTTCCTCTTTACACATTTTTCATTTTTAAAAAAAAAGTTTTTCCAGGTTTTTGAAACTCATCTTGAGTGTCTATAGATTTTGAAAACTAAATGCTTTTTGGAGCCAAAAGGAACATCTGCAGTTATCATCAGATTGACTCCATAAAAAGTACCACAGTACTTTAAGCTCACTATGTAGTACTCAGATTCAGCAATGTCTAAGAAGGTAGAACAAATCCAGCAGAATTTTGCACTTGTCCATTTCTATCTCCACACATAAAAATAGACAAAAAAAATCATTCTAGGGTTTCTGAGTCCATGTTAGTGTAACAAGGAATCTTTGCAGAATCAGTCTTGCTTCGATTCCACAAAAGTTTTTTAGGATCTTACCAGATATATTTACTAATGAGGAATGAAAAATGTCAGAATGTAATTAGTTCTGTACAAACATATTTTCAAAATTTGCACAGAATTTAAAATAAATCATTTTAAAACTAAATAAATAGCATGCCTTTAGAATTTAAAGTACCCAGCTAGATTTTAAAATACCCAGGAGAGGTTTGTGATATTCTTAATTTTTTATTGCACAGCTTTGCAACTGAGCAATTCCACACTGAGCAACTGCCTTTTGAAAACGCACTGCTGTACCTTTTGTACTGACTGTGGTCCATTTGTTTTTGTTTTTGTTTTTTCTCTCCCCAGATTCCAGTCACAATAATAAAGCCTGATGAGAAAGCAGAAGTGCCAATTGGAATTGTGATAGCAAGTGTTCTGGTGGGTCTTCTGTTGCTAGTAGCGCTAGTTGCTGCTTTATGGAAAGTAAGTAAACTCTTGTAAAATGTTTAGAAGATAATTAAATATTTGCACCTGTATACATTTGTGTGTGTTCACGTGCACATGTGTGTTTATGGTTTCAAGTCACCTTACGGCAACTTCATGAATTTCAAAGGGCTTTCTTAGGCAAGGAATACTGAGGTGTTTTGCCAGTTCTTTCCTCTGAAATAGAGCCTACAGCTCCTAATATTCACTGGCAGTCTTCCATCCAAATGCTAACTAGGGCTGACCCTGCTTAGCTTCCAGTGTCAGACAGGATCTGGTGTTTATACGCAATATTCTTGAATCACTGGGTGAGAGCCTGAATTGGCAGACATAGCTACAATGGCAGAACTCTGCCTTCGTAGTTACTTTTTCTAGTCCTGCCTTCCCCTGCTTAAGCTAGGCAGTGCCCCAACCAAAGGGCTTCTGAGGTGCTACATATTAGGATATAGGAAAATGTTGACTGCACCATTCTCCCTGTTGTGGGGCACAATGAAACAGGGTCCTGGAACAACTGCTTGTCCCAAGGCACCCTATGACCAGGAGAGAGCTGCGGTCATCATTTCCCAATGCCCTGATCTGCAGTGGTTCAGAATCTATTCTGCTATGGCACAAACTGCATTAAATGGGAGATTTGGGGGCTCAGGTTTATAAGTCCAGTGTTGTTGTTGTTGTTGTGTGCCATCAAGTTGTTTCTGACTTATGGCAACCCTAAGGCGAACCCATCACGGGGCTTTTCTGGGAACTGAGAGTGTGATATGCCCAAGGTCACCCAGTGGGTTTCCACAGCCACGAGTGGAATTGAATCTTGGTCTCCAAGGTCACAGTCCAGCATTCAAACACTGTGCCACATTCGGTCTCAAGTCCTGCTTACCTTCTCACATTGAACAGGATGTCAGCTACTATTTCTTAAATGTTGAACACACAAATCCCCCACCCCATAACATATGTACTTTTGGACCCAAAATTGTTATTTTTAGGAAGATTTTTTTAAGTAGCCACAGAAGACAATATAGATTATTTGGCATATAACAGATAGGAATCTCACTGGGATACGAATCTCATTGGTAGTTTTATTGTATTGTAGTAACAGAGTCCATAGTTGTTTCTGTTTTCAACTAGCCATGTTTTGTTATGTCCATACCCAGAACTAAGTTTACATATGACTTAAGAAAACAATGTAGAATCAGCATCCATGGTGCCATAATTAAGACTTACCACAGTTTTTCTGTTTTGCCGTAACAACAAACCATGGTTAGTTCAAAATGGAAGCAAAAGCTTCCGGTTTTGTTGTGAAGGGGAAGGTTTAATACTGTTAGCAGTGCATTGAGGCACGTAGTTAAGTGCTGTAACTAAATATAGCATACATGGGCATATTCCAGAAAAACATTAAGTGCCGTAACAACCAAGTGTGGGAACTGCCCTTAGACAGCAGGTAATACATACACATGCCCACAGGTGAACACACATACATTTCCAAAACAAGTTTATCTATTTTAAACATCTTAAAATTTTCTTACAGCTTGGTTTCTTCAAGAGGAAGTATGAAAAAATGGGAAAGGATGTGGAAGATGTAGATGAAATTATGGAACTTACTAAGGACTGAGACTCAATATAGCAGTTAACGTACTGTGTCCACCAACCCTCTGAGCCACAAGCAATGCTTGCAATCACACTGATTCAACTACTCCGAGTGCCTTACAGATTATTGTGCTGTTTTCCCTCTTTTGAAAATTTTCAGTGAAAATGTCTTTATGCATTTTATAGATGAAAATATTTTTACAGGTACTATTTTTTTTTAGTAATAACTGCTGGTCGGTTTGGGGTTTTGTTTACAGGTGTTTAAAGTATATTGTGTTGCTGTGTACTTTTATACTGTGTTGATTTCTATAGACTAGAAATATAAAACACGTGGTTCTCGCCCCCCCACATCATGGTACTGCAACTCTCATCATTCTTCACCACAGGCGATGCTAGCTAAGGTGGATGAGAGCCACATGTCCTGCATCCATTCAACAGGCTCTCTGAATGAACAATACTAATCAGTGCCAGAAATACTACACGGTTTTCTATCATTGATAAGCAGCCAGTTTCAGATAGGTCTTAACTGAACATTGACACAAACAACATGTATTTTAATTTGCAGTTCCTTGAAGTATAAAGACTTACCCCAAATGTACAAATTGACCAATGACTTAGTCCTGTCATGTCCACGTGTACCTGCTGAACATCTCTCTGGCAGCATCGTAAACTCTGTATGGATAGCGTGTCCACTTCTCAATAGGCCAGGACGCTCCTATAGCTGTGGTTGCTCAGCTAGATGAGTAACCACACTACTTGCTTTTATGCATTAATTTTTTTATTTTTTTATTTTTTTTGGACCCTACATAGTTTATTTAAACCTAGCACACAGAACTGTTAAGTCATGGTAAGTGGTCTATGGTAGAAGAGCCAGTAATTTCAAATTTCAGGGAAAACGGTGGTCATTCTTCTTCTCCCACTGAAATCAATGAGAAGATTTATTATGCTATCTTTTTGGCTGCTGTAGTTACTGTATTGGGGGCCATGTTGTGGGAACATGGGTGTTTGCCATCCCCGATATGTCCTCCCATCTGCCTGTTTTCAACAGTACCTGGTAAGGAACTGAGGAAGGTCTGCCACAGACCTTTTTATGTGCGCCTACCTCTCCCACAGTATCCTCTAGACCTTGGAGGGTCTTCCAAGAGAGCATAAGCTTGCAGCATTAAAAGCAATCATGAAATGAAAACATCTTTAAAACTTATACAAAAAGCTAATAAAAACCTCACAGCAGCAGAATAAATAAACCAAATGCTTCTCCTGCTCCTAAAGTCTTATTGAGGAAAATTAAAGCCTCATAAAATAGTGAGATTCATGCTTTGGTCTTATTGTTAGTCCTGACTAGTGTAGAACCACTGATTTACCTATATGTTATATATAGGTAATTCTGTGTCATGACTCACCATTCACAATTAATTCAATGCATCTGTTATAGTGGGCATTCGGCAACAGGATTCCAGCTGTTGGAGGTCGTGACTGAAAAGGCTGTGTCCTACCTCCCAGCCAACATGTACAGTAGCCCACTGCTACCCAAGGATAACTGGATTGGGGCCATATTCTCAAAATATTGGGGCTACTAGTTGTATTAAGTGAAAACAATAGATATAGGATAAAGTATTGTGTGTTGGTTATGATGTGAACCACTTGCTACATTGTAGAAACTAGTATTAGAGTCACTGGAGTATCTTTAGGATCAAAGTACCAACTTTTGTCTCCAACTGATTGATTCCACATAAGATGAGTATTACACTCATCTCCAGTCCTGGATTATTGTGAATTGTGGTTTTCATGTATACCTTAAAAGGATATACCCTTTTAAAACAGTATGTCATTGCCCTTCAAAGACTCAATAAGGGATCAGTTTTTAATCACTGACACTTTTATTGCACTTTTCAGCTAATACAAATATACGATCTTACAGCAAGTTTGACATGTCTACATAGGTTTTATAATATGCACACTTTTTATAATAAGCACACTTTTTGATACTACATCATCTCATAAGGCACTGGTTTAATAGCGTCTGAAACAAAGAGAAGTATCACCACAGAACTTGCACTTTTGCTTTTGAATCGAATATGCAGAGGCAATGAAACTTAACTGTGTTCTAGGATAAAGGATGTAGACATGGATTGCCTTACTGACTGTCTGCTACACAGATTCTGTATCTCACATTTAAATTCTACCTGTGTTTGCATTACACTATAAGCTAAAAATAGTTTCACATTATTTGCCTATACTTGCCCATAATTAACACAAGCTTGGGCATGCTTCAGACTCTTCTTTTGGAATGGACACATTTTCAAGACTGGTTAATAACAAAGCTATGATTATAACAACCTCAGCCCTAAAGGCAAAACATTTCAAATTAGTAGACTGAAGGTCCATAAGAGACAGTAGCATTTACTATCATAAGACAACTAGGAATTCAGACTTCAGGTTTGGTGCATTTGAGCACTTAAATGGCATTTGGAGTTTTTTTGGTTTTTAATGTTTTATAGAGCATCTTGTTGCACCGAAAACCCCAGTGATAGCCAAAATGAGTTCTTTTCTATGAGAGTAGTAGAAAATCAAGTATCCTAAGGCTGCAATCAGAAGTATACAAAAAATATCAAGCCAAATACCACTGAAAAAAGTGACCCACAGGGAAGACAAGGGGACATCTGTCTCCAAGTGCTTGGTTGTTTATTGGTCCAGGAAAGGGAAAGATTTTTCAGCCCCAAAAGTTTTATGTTGTGCTGCTAGTTGCATATATTGCCTCTGAAGAAGGCCAATGATCCAATTACATAGAACAGAACACGTTGGACTTGTTTTAAATAATAAAGACAACTTGCAGAGCATTTGGAGACTTGTCCCCACTTTCTTCCTGTGGATTGCTGAAAACAATGAGAAATTTCTCAAAAAGCACCCATAAGACTATATAATAGCTGTCTGTAATTCTGGAAGATGCCTGCAACCCAATCTGCAAGAAAACATTTCTTTTAATATACTGTTTTGCTAAGAGTTCAACATACAAAGGAACTCAGGACAATTTCCATGCATGTAGCATTAATGTTATTAATTTGCACAGGGGAAATTTTACTACTTGGCTACATAACTACAAAGCTTCCCTCAATATTGGGCAAGCGACCAGAAAGCTAACACTGACTACAAAAAAACTGTGTGCATTTCTGCCCCACCTTCTGTGTACGTTTTTACAGTCTTTAAGCATGATGTACAAATTGTCTGCATCCAACAGGATATGTCTGAGTGTAAGTTTTGCCTCCATATATGTATATTTTGCACTTTGTTCCAGAATGACAGAAAAAAATGATGATGAAGTGGGTGTGTTTAAATAAAAATGGATCTGCTGAATTAAATTTGAAATAGACCTTGTGCACTTTTTATTGCCAATTCCATTTGCTACATGCCAGTCTAGTACAGGAAAACCATACACTTCATTGCATCTGCTTATTCCAGCTGAACACTGTCTTTACACATAAAGAAAATACCCTACTTGTTTGAGTCGTCATGAAACCAAGCACAACTTACACTTTAATTATGGAAACTTTTAAAAGTCAGCACAACGTTGCATTTTCAATAAGTACATAAGGCATGTATTTTGTCCATGGATTCTTCTTAAGTCAGTGGAAATGCTGCTATCTACTGGCTATTCCTATAAGTGTAGAAGTAAATATTGGTTGGAATCCTGCATCAGCTACTTAGTTAACTACAGAGGAGCAGGGAAAAGAACTTAATCAGGTCATAACCAGGGAAGAGGTAATTTCAGCCATTCAGAAAGAAAAGTCAGGTAAGGTGCCGGGACCGGAAGGTCTCACGGCATTGTATTATAAAACTTTTTGTGAACAGTTAGTAGACCCTTTTTTGGAAATAATGAATGGAGTAGGAAAAGAAACGCAGCCACCCTCTTGGGGTGAGGCTAATATATCCCTGATTCCTAAAGAAGGCAAGGACCCAAAGGAAGTAAGTAACTATGGACCCATTTCATTGTTAAATGTAGATTATAAAATATTCACTACAGTTCTAACTGAAAGGCTAAGAAAGGTCGTGTCGGTAATAATACATACAGACCCAAATGGTTTCCTGCCAGGAAAGCTTTTGAAAAATAATATACGGATGATTTTGAATATTATAGAACATTTTCACAGACATAATGAAAAGAAATTAGCAATGTGCTTTTTGAATGCAGAAAAAGCCTTTGACAGGGTTAATTGAGAGTTTTCTAGAAAATAAAATAAAAGCTATAAATTTGGGTTCTCGTTTTATACAGTGGATTATGGCTATTTATGAGGATCAAAAGGCCAAAATAATAGTAAATGGAGAGAGTACACAAGTTATAAATATTGGTAAAGGCGTTAGACGGGGTGTCCCTTGGCGCCACTACTCTTTATATTAGTATTAGAGATTCTCAACAACAAGTTAAGACAAGAATCGCAAATCAGAGGGGCTAAAATTATAAAGGAAGAGGATAAGCTCAGCGTTTACGCTGATGATTTGCTGATTATACTGGAGGATCCCAAAGCTAGTATAGATAAGTTAATGAGTAAACTGAATGAATTTGGCATACTGTCAGAATATAAAATAAATATACAAAAGACTAAAATGATTGTCAAAAATCTTCAGGGACAGGAAGAACAGGAATTAAAAGAAAATCTGGTTTTGAAATTGTGAAAATAGTAAGATATTTGGGAATTAACATTAAAAAAACCGTGTTGATCTATTTGATAACAATTATAAAGGGGTGTGTGGCCAAGATGGCGTCGGAGACAGACTTGTGGTAGCAGAGCTCTCTCTACAAACGTTCAAACAAGCTATTAATTGTTAAGAGATGAAGTGGAGCTTCATAAGAAGGGAGATTTATAGCCTTTTCCTGGCTGGAGGAGTGACAAGATGCTTACTGAGGGTTGAAGGGTTGAAGACAAGAAGATCTCAGTTTACAACTATTAAGTGGAAATGAAACAGAGCAAAGGATTAAACAAGTAAGTGGGAAGGTCTAATGAGAAACAAGAGCATGGTGATGACTCTCATGGTCTTGTCCCGTCTGTTACAAATCCTCCCCTGAAGAAAAGGAAGGCTCAGATAAAAATAACCCAGTTTTATACAGACAAGAAATATGATGAGGCAGCTGAGGAACAGCAGTTCCTAGATACTAATATCAGTTTTGATAAGCCTATTTGTGATAAAAATGGAGATCATAGGAAAGATATTAGTGCAGCCCAGTTTGATCCAGCTTCAGAATTGTCTCCTGTGAAGAGCCCAGCAGCTCATAAATTAACCCTTGTGGAGGATTTAATGCTAAAACAAATATCAGAGTTTTCTTCAAATAATGTTAATGCAACCACAAATGACTCCTTTTGTGTGCCCTCCGAGGAAGACAAGGAGAGCATACTAGTCGCTAAGTGGCTTATACTGTTAACTGAGGATATTGGAAATATAAAAACCTTTTTAGCTGACTGCAATAAAATTATAAGCATTTTGGTAGAAATTTGCAAAACTGCTATGATAATATTAAATGAACAAGTTATAAGAACAGAAAAGACCAACAGCAGGAAAAATAGGTCTACTAAACAGACTCATAAAGCTTGCAAGATAAATCAATGCAGAATGAGGGTGATATCTACAAAGAAAAGTAAAAATTTTAAAAATCTTAGAACAATGCAATATAAAAAAATGAATTTTAAAAAGCTCTTCAATTTACTCGATAAAAATTCAGTTGTGGAGCCCAGGCAGAACTCCGCAAAGTCAACACCCAAGAAGAAAATAGAGCGAGAGTCCTCTAAACCCTGCCTTGCCACTCAGCTGGAGATTTTAAATCAGACTTCCACATCAGATTTGCAAATTCAGGATCCTTGGTCTTATGTTTTGTTAGGAGTCAACACTAGACCAACCAAAGAGATAATCTCCTCTGATGGGACTTGGAACTTGGTCCTACGTCGAAATAAGTTGGTTTTGTCAAACTACCCTAAGCCACGGGGAATCCTGACACAAGAGGAGCGTAAAGCCCACCTCTGGATTACCTTAAGGGCATCTATTATTGGTGTCTTGAACATCTCAGATTTAGAGCATGTGGAGTACTTATATTTTGATGGCTTACATGCCAGGGCAGTAGTTACATTCCAAGATTGGAGTCTTGCCAAGATGGTGTTTGAACATAGAGAAGACCTGAAGAAGAGCGGCCTATTAGTCTCAAGATTTTTTGAAAATATGGCACCTGCAGCTCTTTTAATTTCGTATGTAGTAGCACCCTCTAAAAGCCCTGCAGGTGAAGCAGTACACCAGGATTTACTCTGCTTTGAAAATCAAGTGAGAAATTTGTATAATCTAGAGTCTAAGGAACATGTCAGCTGTGAGGCTCACAGATCTTTATCCTCAATAACTTTGGAGAATGGTCTTTTTGATAACACTGAAAAGAGCTTACTGCAATTGTTTTATGCTCTACCACACGAGGCCCAGCTGGAAATAGTGTCCCGTCTTGATCTTTTACATTCTTACTTGCTAGGTATGATGAAGGGGCAGGAAGATCTTCACAAGCAATGTGTAGCGTATCAGGCTACAAATGCAGCTCATCGGACTAATCATCCTGAGTTGCATTCACAGGATGAGAAGCAAACTACACAGTCTCATCAGGTTATTGCACAAATGAATCCTTTTTACAATAAGCACGAAATGAAAAGCATTTCTGAGGATTATGCCTCTAAATTACCCTCTGTAGAGGCAAATATGGTCACCACGGCTGCATGGCTTAAATTGAGAGAACTTAAAGAATGGGAACAAGGTTCCCCCCAAAAAGCAGCCAACATGGGTCCTTCTTTATGTAACATCATTAAGCCATTAGTCTCCAATGTAAGCAGATTAAATACATCTTTGGATGCCATTGTTTTGGCTGCAGAAGAGGATGAGACTACAGAATGGCCCAAGGAAAAAGACTATACTCAAAGACAGCCTAGTGCTTCCGTAAAGAACATAGGAGACAATCAAGGTGCAAATGCCCCAAATCATACTGATTGTAATTTGAATTTGTGTTCTATGGGGCAAGTAGATTGCCTTGTTAGGCAGGAAAGCTCTTTAAATTTTCATATTTCTGACTGACTTAAATCATCTCGTCAGATCTGCCAGGTTGGTCAGCTGTCATTCTTGTCCTGGAATATTGCTGGCTGGCGCAGTAAAATTGTAGACCATTCCTTTTGTAATTTTATTGGCAGCTATGATATTCTTTTTCTCCAAGAGACATGGGAATGCGATAGTTTAGAGTTAAACGGCTATGAAACATACCCCCTGAAAGCAGATCCTAGTGTTAGAGGTGGCCGCCCTAAGGGAGGCCTTGGTATATTAATTTTCACTAAGCTTCATGTTAAAATCTATGGCATTGATCATCTGCCCAATATCGCTCTTGCTCTGGTTATCAAACTGCATTCATTCCAGTTGTTGTTAATAAATGTTTATTTCCCTCCATTATCTCAAAGACATCAAATTAAGGATAGGTGGACAAAGCTACAAAAATTTATTAATAAAATGACTGCTATGTACCTAGGAGCATTTGTGATCTTGACAGGTGATTTTAATGCCAGATCGGGTCTAAATAATGAAACAATTTATAACCATTATGGTGAGTACCCCCCTGAAGCAGAAGCAGGTCATCTGATACCTGTCAGGCAATTTAAAGACAAGGTATGCAACTTTTCTGGTGTCTTCTGCAAATGTTGAACTACTTAGATTTAGTAATGTTGAATGGTGGGATTGAAGGAGATAAACCTGTTGAATTCACATTCACATCCGGTACTGGGGCTTCAACGATTGATTATATAATGGTTTCTTATAGTTTGTTAAATCTGGTTTCAAGTTTCAGGGTGGAGGTACGTACTGAAAGTGACCATCTCTCTTTAATTCTTGTACTAAATCCTGAGATATCAGACCTTCACACTGAGTTTGAACCCGGGTAAAGTCTGGAGGGCGAATTAAGATTTTCTCGCATCCCATGGAATGTAAATCTAGAGGAAGCATCAACTAAACTCCTTCAGTCAGAAAGCTGTCTTAGATTAAGAGACTCTATTTTATCTATAAGAACACCAGAAGAGGTCTTATGTTTGTACCAGAATCTAATTGTACACCTGCAGAATTGTTTATTATGTAATAACTTACCTAGAAAACATTTTTGCTCCTTTAAATCTAAACGTTGGTTTGACCAGGAATACCTGGAGATGAAGAAAACTCTACTCAGAAAATATAAAGAATATAGGGAGTTGGATATTACATCATTACCTGTGCAATGGCTGTGGTTAAAGAAAAAATATAAAATCTTAATTAAGTTAAAAAAGAAACAGGCAGTGAGATTGAATTGGCAGAAGCTAATCACTGCATCACAGACGCATGATTCAGCTGCTTTCTGGAAAATAGTGTCTAGGGGCTGGCAAAGCAACGTACATGGACTAGATTTCCACATCCCTGTGAAGACCTGAGAATCATACTTTAGTGCCATGTATGATGGCAGGCAAGCTGGGGACTCACTATCTCTACAAGATCTCAGGGGGCTTCTTGAATGGCCCCCTGTCACTTCATCTGAAATTGGCAGGCTTATTTCTAGACTAAAATCGGGTAAAGTCCCAGGCAGTGATCATATACCATCTGAATTGCTTAAGTCAAACTTGGAGTGGTGGGCACCGGTGTTAGCCATTCTTTTTACCTGTATTGACCAGACTGCTTGCATTCCTTCTGACTGGGGACTTGCAATTATCCCAATCTATAAGAAAGGCAACAGATCAGATCCTGCCAATTATAGACCAATTAGTCTGCTAAGTATTATTAGCAAGTTGTACGCCAGTCACCTTCTAGAGAAATTACAAAGCTGGATGGAAGAAGAAAATTTTCTCGAGGCAGAGCAAGCAGGCTTCAGGTCTGGGTATTTCTCTGTTGACCAGGGGTTAGTACTACACCATTTATCAAAAAAGTATTCCTTTTCAACTGGGGGGGCACTTTATTCAGCCTTTATAGACTTTAAGTCTGCTTTTGATAAGATTTCAAGAGACAGACTATGGCGTAAGCTTGAGGCTACCAATGTGGATAGGCGTCTATTGATTCTTATTCGCAGTCTTTATGATAAAACATACAGTAGAGTCTCGATTATCCGTCCTTCGGTAATCCGACATTCCGGATTATCCGACGTCGCGGCTGCTTGGGGGTGTGGCTGCGAAGAAACGGCAATCTTCGGAAAAGCAGAAAAGGATGACTGATTTCTTTAAATTTTCAGAGGACTGAACGTTTTGTACACTACAATGTTGTTGCTGGAACGTTACTGCAATGTTACTTTTACTGTTACTGCAATAAAACTTCAATAAAACTTCAATCTGTTTGCAATTCGTAGTGATTTCAAGGCTTTTCTTAGACCCTCCGGATTATCCGACATTTTCAGCTATCCGACTATCAGTCCGCCCGTTTATGTCGGATAATCGAGACTCTACTGTATCTGCGAGTAAGATGTAATCAGGAAGGTCATTTGTCCAGTTTAATACCAACATACATTGGAGTAAAACAAGGCTGCATCCTTGCCCCCACCTTGTTTAATGTTTATATAAATTCCCCGGTCAAAACATTATCTGAAACAAATTCTCACCCACCTAAATTGGCAGGGAGACCCGTGAGCATTTTATTGTATGCAGATGATGCCGTACTTCTCTCACTGTCATGTGTAGGTTTGAGACGGCTCTTAAGAGCGTTAGATGCCTATTGTACCGAAGAGTTGGAAATTAATTATGACAAAACCAAAGTTTTAGTTTTCACTCGGAAACGGTGTAAACACCGTTGGCAACTAAACGGCCATTCAATCGAACAGGTAAATTTTTACAAGTATTTGGTAGTAATTTTTCAATCTACTGGCTCTTGGAAAGCTCAAGTGTTTTATGCCATTGCAAATGTACAACCGAGTTATAATTCATTGATTTCATTTTTTTACTCCAAGGGAGGTCAGTTTGTACCGGCAGCAATACAGGTGTTCAACAATAAGATCTTACCACAAATGCTTTATGGAGCACAACTGTGCACGTTCAGTAATACTGCGGTTTTAGAATCGGTTCAAACAAAATTCCTGAGAACTATTCTTGGTCTTCCTAGCTGTGTGCCAAATGTTCTCATTCGGCTAGAGACGGGTCAACATCCCAGATATGGATTTATAAGTTAAATTATTGGTTAAAATTCTTATTTATGCCCAAAGGCCTGGCTCCTCTGACGCTAATTGACTCTTTCCACTCAAGGTGGGGAAAAATAGTTGGAGAGAAAGTGTTAAGGCTAGGATTTTCACAAGATGTCATTCTTGCCATGGGTTATGAAAAAGCAAAAGAAACTATGTGCCAGCGTATTCGGGATATTGAGCTGCAGGATTATGTAAGCGCAGTCTCCATCTATCCAGTTTTCAAAGATAGAGGGCAGGCCCTCCGCCCTGCTGCTTATCTGAAAAATTTAACTATACCTAAATATAGGAGAGCCTTTTCCCAGGCTAAGTATAATGTGCTTCCATCCGCATTATTGAAGGGTAGATATAACAATGTACCATACTGTGATCATCTCTGCCCTTGCAACGAGGAGAAGATAGAAATGGTGGGACATGTTTTACTGTATTGTTCTTTCTATCGTGATCTTCGTTGTCGCTTTATTACTCCTATCTTACAAGGTATACCTGGGAAATCAGACGCTTTTTATATTGACTACCTTTTGGCGGATCAGTCCCCTGAAATCACAGCTAAGGTAGAGGCCTTCTGTTCGGCAGCTATTACCTGTTGGCGTAGGATGTTGCCTTAGCACAAATGGGATCATAGTATTATGTTCTGTTTTTATTACAGTAGAGTCTCGATTATCCGTCCTTCGGTAATCCGACATTCCGGATTATCCGACGTCGCGGCTGCTTGGGGGTGTGGCTGCGAAGAAACGGCAATCTTCGGAAAAGCAGAAAAGGATGACTGATTTCTTTAAATTTTCAGAGGACTGAACGTTTTGTACACTACAATGTTGTTGCTGGAACGTTACTGCAATGTTACTTTTACTGTTACTGCAATAAAACTTCAATAAAACTTCAATCTGTTTGCAATTCGTAGTGATTTCAAGGCTTTTCTTAGACCCTCTGGATTATCCGACATTTTCAGCTATCCGACTATCAGTCTGCCCGTTTATGTCGGATAATCGAGACTCTACTGTATACAAATTTGATTCATATATTTCAAATTTAAGATGTAGGACAGTCTATATTCATGTTTGAAGATTTTTATCTTGTAATCCGGTAATTTTCTAAGGCTGTTTCCTTTAGGGTTTTATTGTGGTATTGTTTCCTATTGTTGTATTTTGTTTTTTTAGATTGATTACTTGCCATGTTGGATTGGAGTGAATGCACACAGGCATATACACATACATACACAATTACATATGAAATTTTAGATGTTATAAACTTTAGAAATTATGCTTTTTTAATTTACATTTTAAGTTGAAACGTTGAGGTTGTCTTGCTATATTTTAAGTATGATGTTTGTAGAAGGTTTTAACAAAATGAATTATTGTTCTAATTATACTGTTTTGATTCTGCTCAAATTTGCTGGCTATTTGCCGTAATAAAATTTGATTTGATTTGATCAACAATTATAAAAAGACTTGGACAGAAATAAGAGAAGATCTTAGAAGGTGGCAAGAGTTAGAATTATCTTTAATGGGTAGGATAGTGGCAGTAAAAATGAATTATTACCGAAAATCAACTTTTAATTCCAAAACCTCCCCATAATTATTAATGAAAAACCTTTTAAGGAATGGAGTCAAGAACTAAGAAGATTTATATGGAAAAGTAAGCGCCCAAGAATAAAACTGAAGATATTAGAAGATAAAAAAGAAAGAGGTGGCTTAGGACTCCCTAATTTAAAATTGTATTATCATGTGAATTGTTTAGAGTGGACGATAGATTGGATAACATTGAGAAATATTAGATTGCTTAATCTGGAAGGGGAAGGATTATATTTTGCCTGGCACGCTTACATATGGTATGGTAAATTGTTAATAGATAAAGAATTTGGAGCCCATTTCCTGAGGAAAGCGATATTAACCATATGGCTAAAATATAAAAAGAAATTGTACTTAAAAAATTCCGTTATGGGTTTTGACCCATGAGGCCTTTTACAGAAGGGAAATCCCTAAGAAGGATTCTTGGGTAACATACAAAGATACCTTGCAGAGACATAGGGACACTATAACATTTAAAACCAAAGATGAACTTTCTGCTCAGGGATGGTCTACACACTGGTTATTGTTTATGCCACTACTGGATAGATTTAAAAAGGATAGATTAGAGGGATTTGAAATAAAGGACAGAGAATTCGATAGGATTTTAAAGCCGGGTATTAAACATAAAGTCAGTTTAATGTACAATATCCTATTGGCTTTAGAGAATGAGACAAAAGTGGTTAAACATACTATGATAAAATGGGCCCAGAACCTGAACTGTGTAATTACTATGGAGCAATGGGAGAGATCGTGGAAAGATACTTGGGAACTAGTAAGGTCGGCCAGTTTGAGAGAAAACTATTGTAAGATGCTCCACAGGTGGCATATTACCCGTGTTCAGATTGCAAGGATGCAAGGAATTTGTCCCACGCCGCCCAAGCATTGCGGGTGGCGGAGGGGACGGCCTTTGCCACCCTCCCGTGATGCGAGATCGCGTCGCAGTGGCCGACGGGGGGAGGTGGGGCTGGGCTTGGTATTTAGAGCCCACCCCGCCTCTCCGGCAGCCATTCGCGTTGGATCCAGGCGAAGAAGGAGGAGGACGTCCTTTCTTTTGTTGTCCAGCGCCACGTGGCGCCTTTAGAGGCCTTAGAGGCCTGTTCCTTCTCCTTCTTCGTCGGGACTCAGAGTCAGCGTCTGGCTTCTTCGTACCTGCAGCTTCACTGAGCCTGCGTAGGGGGTGGTGAGCGTCGGATTTTTGCTGATTCTGCAGCGGCCGGCCAGCCAGCTGGACGCTCGGCACACGGCATCGCGGCCGAATGGGCGGTTCGCCTGCAGCTTGGCCCAGCCCCTCCCTGCCTTAGCAGATGTGGAAGGCTCCTCCGGGAGTGAAGAGGAATCAGCGGCCACCTTGGTGGCCGCTCGGGTAGGGCCTCGGCTGCTTCGCGCGGCTGCGGCGGTGAGAGACGAGCGGCGAGGACAGGGATTACAGGGGGTGGGAGGGTCACCTCCTTCAGCTCCGTTGCGCTCTAACGATCCGTGGCCGGGGGAGGGGTTGCGGGGTGGTGCAGTAGTCCCTCTTGTGGCCTCCCTCGGCCTCCAGCGGCTGACTAACTCCCCCACCCCATGGGAGCGCAGGGGAGCCCGCTGCGGCTGCAGCGAACGCTTTGGATACTGGCATCGGCCTCCCCGCTCTTGGCGGTGGTGGCCCTTCTCGGCGGGGAGGCGCGGGCTTTTGTACACAAGCAGCAAGCAGTGGCTGGCACAGGGCCCTGTGTTTCAGTGGGGGAGCGAGGGGCACCTGGCGATAAGGGGGGGCCGAGTTCAGTCTGGGGCCCGTTTGAGGCCCACGTATCCTCCCTCAGGTGCCACCCACTAAGGAGCTAGCGGGGAGTATTGAGCCCCCACTACAGCGGGGGTCATTATAAAAAAAAAACAGATTGCAGGCCCCGGTTCCTGGTCCTCGCTCATTGGCGCATAGGGGCCCAGACACCCAGCTGCGCTATGCCCTCCAAACAGGAAGCAGCTGCCTCTAAGGGCAAACAACCTCCCAAGAAGGCCACACTGGCTAAAGGGGCGGCCACGAGCAAAGGGGCCACTCCGGCCAAGAGGCTGAAGATGGCCAAGACCGCGGTGGCCCCAGGCTCATTGGCTGCATCGCCAAAGGGGGGATCCAACAGGGTAGCAGTCCTGTTTGACAAACTGGATGCTATCGAGAGGGGATGTCAGGCGGCGGGCCAAAGCAGAAGGGAGGGGGATGGGACAATTACCATGAAAACGTGTGATTTTGACCGGCTTGTGGCTCGAATAGATGCCCTTGAAAAGCAATGGGGTGAGAGAGAGAGTACATTCGTGTCGCAACCTGGCTGTTCGGCGGTGGGGCCCACGGAGGAAATGGAGGCAGCAGAAGAGACGGCGGGTGAGTACACCGACCAAGAACGCAGCACTGCATGTGTAGCGGGGCCATGGGCAGCTAGCACACCACCAGGAAATATGGTTTGGGCCCTGCCAGCGACTCCCCCTGAGCCGCTGGCTTCTTCTTCACCCTGTCCCCCTGGGGAAAATGCATCCTCCGCTCAACAGGTTCAGGCGGTGGCAAGGAGTTGCAAAGAGTGTCAGGGGGCCTCCCAAGGTGGGGACGGGGTGCAGCGGGAGCCCACCAAGGAGGCGGGATCCGAGCAGCAGGTTGGGGGGCAGGCGAGAGGTCTAGGCGACCACCTTACCGCAGCCACCATCGAGAGGATACTGAAGGGAGAATACGTGGACGTGTTTTCCCTTCTGTATCGGGAACTAGATAAAAAAGAGAAGGAAGACTTGGACGTGGGTGAGAGAGAGAAGCTGAAGAAGAGGAGGGTTGACAGGAATTGGGCTAATTGGATGGCAGGGTATCTAATTTACATGGACGTGGTCATCAAGGCCCACCCTTCACGTGCACATGACTTGGTAGCATATTTGAATACGATTATGAGGGCCCAGGCGGAGTATTCGGGGATTGGATGGTTATATTATGATGAGAGGTTTGGGATGAGGGCAGTGAGTGAGACAAGTGTGCGCTGGGACCGCATTGACATGGAGACGTGGATGCAGTCAATGGGGCCGGGCCGCCCCGTTTTCGGGGAACGGGCTCACTCGGGTCATCTAGTGCAGTCTAATAAGGCGGGGGGTCCTTCCCACGCTCAGGAACAGCAGCCAATCCAGATTTGTTGGGAATTTGGGACACAAGGGTCTTCTGCGCAACGCCCCTGCAGGTACAAACACCTGTGTGGGATTTTCTGGGGCCCACACTCGGCCCGCAATTGCAACAAAGGGAGAGGCGGGGGGCCTGGCTCCAAGGAGGGAGCTGGTAAACGCGGGCCAGGGAATCAGCAGCCATTTCAAAAAGGGGCCCAGTCCAATTAAGTTGGAGTGGCTACTGGCCTGGCTTCGTTTCTACCCGGACCGGGGGGCAGCGCAGTACCTGTGTGATGGACTTACAGTAGGTTTTAGAATCCCAAGTATGGGACCCCGTAGGTTTTACATGGCTAGTAACCTTAGGTTGGTTATAGGTAATGAACACATAGTAAGACAAAAAAATAGGTAAGGAGGTGGTGGAGGGCAGAGTGCTAGGCCCCCTTTGATCAGCCCCCTACACCCACTGTTAGAATTTCCCCGCTAGGAGTAGTCCCTAAAAAAGCACCTGGGGAATTTAGGTTGATCCACCATTTGTCATATCCTAAAGGGGAATCTGTTAACGACGCCATCCCGGCGGAGCTTTGCTCCGTGAGGTATACTTCCTTTGATGCAGCAGTTCAGGTTGTCCGTAAACACGGGGTGGGAGCTGAGCTAGCCAAAGCAGACATCAAGTCAGCCTTCCGCCTTCTACCCATTCATCCATCTGACTTTGAGCTTCTGGGTTTCGCTTTTGAAGGGAAATTCTATCTTGACCGATCTCTCCCGATGGGATGTTCAGTGTCGTGCTCTGCTTTTGAGACGTTCAGCACCTTTTTGGAGTGGGCCATCAGGAGAAAATCAGGCCTGAGTGGCATGGTACATTATCTGGACGATTTTCTGTTGGTGGGACGCGGAGGTTCAGGGCAGTGCACGTTTCTTTTGTCAGAATTCACATCCTTGATGGAAGAGCTGGGGGTGCCGTTGGCATACGAAAAAACAGAAGGCCCCGCACAGGGACTCATGTTTCTGGGAACTGAGCTGGATACAATTAACCAGACCAGTAAACTGACGCCTGTTAAAGTTCAGGACCTTCGGTCAAGGGTGGTATCCTTTCTGAGCAGGCACAAAGCAACCCTCAGGGAATTCCAGGAGCTCTTAGGGCATCTTAATTTTGCCTGCAGGGTGATAGTGCCCGGCAGGGCTTTCCTTAGGCGACTTTGTGACGCCACCAAGGGTGTTACCAAGCCTCACCATCGAATTAGGAACACCAGGGAAATGAAGTTGAACCTGGAAGTTTGGCAATAATTTTTAACAGATTTCAATGGGGTTTCCTTTTGGAAAGATGAAATCATGGTTAGGGATGCCTTACAAATATCTTCCGACGCAGCCGGTTCCATCGGCTTTGGCGTCTTCTTCAGAGGTAGATGGTGTGCACAGAGGTGGCCCCAGGGTTGGGTGGAAGCAGGCCTTACATCTGATCTCACATTCCTGGAATTTTTCCCAATACTTGTCGCGGTTCACATTTGGCCGCGTGAGTTGGCTAATGGTGCAGTCCATTTTTGGTGCGACAATCAGGCCACGGTTAGAATTATCAATAAGCTGTCTTTGAAGTCACAGCGGGTCATGAGATTAGTGCAGGCATTTACGCTTCAATGTTTACGCTTCAACATTCTTTTCAAGGCTGTTCACGTAACAGGTGTTGACAATTCCTTGGCTGATTCTCTTTCCCGTATGCAGATGGATCGCTTCAAGGAACTGGTTCCAGCAGCTGCACCCCTCCCAGAACTGATGCCCGAGGGCCTGTGGAATCTTGGTGGGGTGAGGTAACGAGGATGATAGGTATGTCTATCGCACCCAGCACCATGAAGAGTTACAGTAGAGCGGCCGAGGAATTCGGCAGCTTCCGTAAGTCCAAGGGGTTGCGGGACACTTGGCCACTCCCAGTAGACCACATATTGCAGTTCTGTGTAGTTCTCAAGCAAGCAGGTCTCTCCCTTCAATACATCAGGTCTAAAATGTCGGCCTTGGCCTTTTGGTCCAAAACAAGGGGCCTGGCGGACCCCACGGGTGATTTCAGGATATGGAAGTTCATCGAGGGATGCGTCTGGCAGCAGGGAAAGGTCCGCAATGGCAGGCAACCACTTTCTCCGGGCATTCTGAGGGACCTGGGTGAGGTGTGGAAAGGAGTGTGTTCATCACCATATGAAGCTCTTTTGTTTCACGCAGCAGCCCTCACTACATTTTTTGGTGCACTAAGAGTGAGCGAATTAGTTGTTCAGAGCAGAATGGATAGGTCGGGCAGGCCCTGGAATTCCGGGACCTGTCCTGGGGGGAGCGGCACTTCTGTCTGGTCATCAGGGGTTCTAAGACGGATCAGGCCAAGAGGAGCGCTGTGGTGACCTTAAAGGAATGCGCTGACACAACTCTGTGTCCAGTGAGGGTGCTTAGAGTTTACATAGTTAACAGGGGAACACACGCGGGGCCTCTTTTTTGTCATGCGGACACATCTCCTCTCACTAAGTATCAATTCTGGACCATCACTAAGAAAGCCTTGCTACGGTTGGGCTTGCAGGGAGTCAATTTTGGCACGCACTCATTTCGCATAGGGGCAGCCTCTACCGCAGCACTGATGGGCATGAAGGCAGATGACATCAGGAGGATTGGTAGGTGGAAGTCCTCGGCATTCCGGCGCTGTGTCAGACCAATTGATCTGCCTTAACGTTTTTGGTTCCTTTCCAGGTCGACCTGCTGCGGAGGAGAGGAAGTGAGTGTTGATCTGCGGCCACAGTTTCATCTTCTGGGCCGGGCAGCAGGCTCGCAATGGTCATATGGGCCCGAACCTGGGACTGGGCAATTGGGCATCCATACGTTGGCTTGGAAAGAGAGGCTTGCGGTGGCATGGCCTGCTACCTTTGTTGTTCGGGGAGCGTGGTGAGCCTCCCCCTGACGTGCTGGTCATTCACCTGGGTGGTAATGACCTTGGACTGCTAAAAGGAAAGGCCTTGGTGATACAGGCCATTCATGATATGCGGCTTATCCAAGACACATGGCCTCACACCTCTATTGTTTGGTCCGCATTGGTACAAAGAAGGACATGGGGAGGGGGTGCTGATCCCCAGCGCATAGAACACGCACGTCAACTGGCGAATAGGGAGATTCGTCGTGCCTTGCGACAGGGCTTGGGTTACTACATTCCTCACACTGACATTGTTTTTAGTAAACCGGAGCTGTATTGGCATGATGGCGTACACTTGTCACCAGAGGGCAATCAGATTTTCCTACAGGATTTGCAGAAGGAGCTGGACTTGATTCTGAGGGGATGGGGAGATAAGGACTAAGCAGACGCTTGTCCTTATCCGTGGCCGGCGGAGGGGGCTTAAGGTTCAGCATGTACCTATGGCACCCCCTTTTTGGGGTGTAGGATAAATCCTATCCTTGGGGAGGGCCCTGGGATCACCCCACTTGCTGTGCAGCGGGGGGTGGGCCTTGGGGCTCACCTTCCAGACAAGGGCTGGCCAAAAGTCATCATGCACCTTCAGCGGTTGGCTTTGGGGCCCGGTATCTCGCTCAACGGGCTAGGGGAGATGGTCGGGAGCTGTCTCTTGACCCTAGTCCAAAGATGCTGTAGACCCCCCCCTTTTTCTCCTCAGGTCATAAACACAAGTTCAAGTTCAAGTTTAAGTTCACCCCTTGTTAATTAGGCATATTAATAAATTGCCCTAGTTCAACCCAAGCTCTGTCTGCGATCTCGTTATTTTGTGGGTAGGGCGGCAAACCAAAGTGATGCCTGTTGGAAGTGTGGTCAAAAAGGTTCATTTTTTCATATGTGGTGGGAATGTGATCTGGCTAAGAATTTCTGGAATGCAATACATGAGAAAATACAAGAGGTATTAAAAATAAAATTTCAATTGTCCCCAAAAATTTATCTTCTTAATATGTTGGAAGTTTTACAGATAAATAGATTTAAAAAGAAAATTGTCTTCTATATGATCACGGCGGCTAGACTATGTTATGCACAGATGTGGAAAGAGAAACAGCCACCAAGATATGAAAGTTGGCTATTAAAATTATTGGAGATTGCAGAAGCTGATATCACTATAGAAGCCTTGGAAGATAAAAGAAAGAAGGAGATTACTGATGAATGGAAATTAGTTGCTCCTATTTGGGAAGAATTATGGGGTAAAAAGCAGCCCTTTTTTTAGAATAGGCATGGAACGGTGGCTATAAATGAGACATATATGAGATGTTTATTTTGTGTCCTAAAACAAGTCTATAAGGAATATAAGGACTGGAGTGGTATAACTTGAAGGAACAGGAAGGTGTGCCTAAGGAAATCCAGGTGTAAAACAGAATAAAAGGTTAGTTCAATCTTGTTTCTTTTGTTTTTGTTATTATTAGAACATGTAGAGACATTAGTTAGAAAATGCTGTAAAATGAATCTGAGTGTAATATTGTAAAATACAATTGAAAGACTTTATAATTTATAACATATAAGATAAAGATTATTAAAAGGTATGTAGATGCTATGTCATTAATGACACTAAACTGACCTTTTAAATGTAACTGGATATCTTTTTAATAAGCTATGTTTTGTGAAATTAGAAGGTACTGACAGATAAGGAAGCATATGTTAAAGTAAGTTCCAGCAAAGGGGGGAGGGTGTAAAGGGGTGGGTGGGCGGAATTGGGATTGTAATGTGCTGTTTAGATTGTTTAGGTAGTTTTTTATAGTAGGAGTACTGGTATGTGTTCTGTTCGTATGTATGTATTATTAATTGTATTATTGTAGTAATATCAATAAAAGATTATTTTAATAAAATTAAAAAAAAAACTAAGTAAACCTGCCTAGCCAAATGCCACAAATCTGATGGAAACATCATTCACTCGCACTCAAACTGCTGGCAGAATGGATCTCCTTCTTCCCATCTAGCTGATTGATGTCTGGTACAGAATGTCTGGAGGGGAGTCATGATTGTGGCAATAGTGTCACAATCATGATTAAGTAATGACCATGATTACAAAACAGATGAGTAAATCTAAGTAACTTACATATCACAATAACTATTTAGTCATGACTGTGACACTATTCCCACAATTTCAACTCCCTCTCAAACTCACTCTAGTTGCTAGCTGTAAGGAGAGAAGGAAGTCCATTCTGTTGGTGATGGAGCACAGCTGAATGATATTTCTCTCAGATTTGGGGGGGGGGTTAGGACAGCAAAGGTCACTTAGTTAAGTATACTTAACTGAATAGCTGATACAGGATTCCAACCCTTATTATTAGTGCAGAATTAATTTTTATTTTTCAGACATGAATCTGAAATTCCCATGGAAATCTTGCAAGAAAATGTGGCATGCATGTTCAGTACTGGCTCTTCCTGCAACACTTTGTTCTGAGTAGGGTCCAGACATTGAACTCTGAATGACTTCCTACCAATATTTGCATGCTCCGTACCTTACAGGAGTTATTTTTAAAAAGCTTTTCTGCTCACTATTGCTTCACTATTGCATTAGGGCAGCTCATGGCTGTCATTTCAATTCATGCTTGCAGAGCAGGGTTTCCAGCAAAAAAAGAAAAAAGGGAGGATGACAATACTGACAGACCAACAGGCTGAACAAAGACAGAGAATTCACTCCACCCACCATGCAGTCCTTGAAATAATCAAATCAACTTATTTAAATTGGGGGCAGGCTGGAGTATCTGTTTTCTGTTGGACAAAGACAAGAATGGACCAAAGTCCAAAGTGAGTCTTCTCTCATGCACCCTCCTTCTCACCCTGCAAACTTCAGGGAAGAAACAAATCACTTGGCACAAGTATGCCCTGAGACCTTGCAGAAGGCTTCTGAAGTTAGAAATTGGACCAAGTTACACATGAAGTTTTAACAGAAATATTAGCTCAAACAAAATTAACAGGCCTATAAAATCAGTGGGGAATTAAATTGATGTTTCCAGCAATATGAATTTGCACAGATTTCTTGAGAATCTAAAGTGTGACTAATCATAAATGAATGCATGACTATATAGGTAGTATAGACACTACCAAAAGCACTACAGTTTATACTACTCTGTAGGGCATTTGTCCATCTGCTTCCTCCTTGGTTGTTCCCATTGTTTGAGACTATCAATCTAATCCTTTTAAATGCTGTTTCTCACTTGTAGACTGCTTTATCAGAACAATATGGCCATTTCCGCACTAGTCTGTTATAGCGCCATGATTCCACTTTCAACATCCTCTGGAATCCTGGGGTTTGCAGTTTCAGGAGGGGCCAGGTGGTATTACCAAGGAAGCTGAACCTTCCTTTTTATGGTCGTTTAGTTGTATTCAGCCCAACATACACTTTTGGCAGCTTTCATATCCTGATGGAATTCAACAACTCCAACTAGGAGCTGTGCAAAACCCCACCTCAGCAACAGCCACAATATGACAAATAATATTGCCCTACTCAGGAACTTGAATAGCTGGTGCCATACCAGAATTGATATTAGATCAAACTGCAACATCACTTGCCAAATCAGTAAGTCTTGAACTTTGATCCATGGCAAACACAAGACAGAGAAAGGAATCAGCACCTACTAAAATGAGGAAAGGAAAACCAAGGTCCAGTGCAGATATAAAGGTGAAGCAAGACAATACATAATAAACAACAGAATGCCAGACATCTGAAGACACCAGTAATTAACAAATGTAATAGCACACTAATTCAGGGATTACAATGTATATTTACAAAAAAACAGGAGAAAGAGAAAGTATGTAAAATATCTTTACAAAACTCTTAATACACAGCTAAAGACAAAACAAACTTTAAAACAATGAGTTCTCAATATTAACAAAGTCACTGAAACCTTACAAAGAGCAACAAATAGTAAAATCCTTCAAAGGAAAATATGTTTACAATAACAAATTTTGCTAACTCAAGTTGCTGGAAACATAACCAATAAAGGTTATATTGGCTGCTTCATGGCGACTGGAAAAGAAAACCAGGAATCTTGAAAAGGAATGGTATTTATTAGCTGATATTATGGTGAAAAGCTGCAGGTGCTGACAATTAAAAGTGTGGGAAGAAGTAATTCGTACTGTCAAGTATAACCAAGAAAGACAATGAAACTCTTGTAAGAATGTATTACAATAGGAAACCAGAGTTCTTATAAAGCCCTTTACAATGTACAGATATACCTCAGTCAACAAAATAGACATCTTCCTGGGTATTACTTCTTTAATAGAAAATGTGACACCAGAAGCAGTAGCAACACGGGAAAAAAGGGATAGGTTCCTACACAACAAGAGAGAAGAGCAGTTCAACATGTTGCAGCAAACATTTTCTTCCAAACTAGCAACAAGCAAAACTGAGATGAAACCACCAGGTCAGACCTTGCATAAATAAGCAAAAATATTCTGAGCTTTCTTGAAACTTGTTGTTGCTACTGTTATGGGTCTTCAAGTTGTTTCCAGGTTATGACAATGCTAAGGCAAACCTATCACAGATGTTTCTTGGCAAGATTTGTTTAGAGGGGACTTGCCTTTGCCTTCCTCTAAAGATGAGAGAGAGTGACTTGCTCAAGGTCAAAGCCTGGTTTCCAGAATCACAGTCCAACATACTACTTGAAATTACTCGAAAGCCTCTTCCAAAATGGAACTGTTGTTTCTGTTGCATGCCTTCAAACCTATAATTGGGCCTGAGTGTGTGTGATGCACCCAAGGTCACTCAATGGGTTTCCATGGCTAAGCAAGGAACTGAAGCCTGGTCTCCAGTAGTCCAGTACTCACAACCATTCTCTAAAATGCATCAAGGAGTGACATTTTCTTTCACCAGCTTCCAACTTTTCTTACAGTTTCTATGTCAGTGGCCAGACCTAGATATCTATGCTTTTTAACATGCTGGGGAGAACTGGTGAGTTAGACTTATCTGCTTTCTCCTTTATTCTCTGTTTTCCTGTTCACACTTGGCCAGTAAGGAGTTCTGGAGGCCAGCTTTGCTAGTTATAGGTGGGCACACAGCTACAGTAGGATCAACTGGAGGAAAATCCCACTCTTTCCCACCTAAGGCTCTATTTTATTTACTGTAGATACACTGCTGCAACCCCATACAGATTCTGTGTTTCACCAGCCCTCTTTCACCACCCTCCTAACACCTACGCTTCTCAAAAACTTACATTTAGACAGGAGAAAAGGAAGAAAGGGGCGGCTGAGGGACCTAAGAAAACTTAAGGAGTTTCTCTGTCATAGGCTTTGTTAAATGAGGTGCACTTGTATGGATAAATGAAGAAATGAAAGACCTAATACTAAAATGTTTTGTGAACTCTGTATAGTTCCAAAGTCTGTTTTGCTTTTGTTGTTAGGGTTATGCCAAGATATTCTACATATTTTAGCCAGAATCTTGTTGGTGACACACACATCTGTAACCGAACAACTGTGCACTAAAGCAAACCTTTTGCCACCCTGTGTAAAGATATCTGAGACCTCCTTAGACAAGCAGACAATAGTCCAGTGCTCCCTATAAGACACACAGGCATAGCTCTACATTCCTAACCAGCTTGGACACCTTGTACTCTTGGCAATCCTGCAGTCACACCAGCATAGCTTTGTCCTACAGCAGGGCTTTCCAAATGGTATGTTGCAATACATTAGCATGTCACCTGAAGGGTGTAGACCAGTGGTTCTCAACCTGGGGGTTGTGACCTTTTTGGGGGTCGAACGACCATTCCCCAGGGGTCGTGGCTCCTCAATCCTGCCCCTCCCTTTTAAAAGAATGTGGCCAATAAGAGCAGTGCTTCTCAGACCCCTGCACTGGGAGGAGGGGAGAGGAGACATGCTGGGCGTTTCCCTGTCTTTCCCCTGCCTGGAGGAGCCTGAGAGAGGGAGTATTAAGGCAGAGGTGAGGAGAGGAGCCCCTGCGCTGGTGGGAGGAGAGAGGAGGCGTGCAGCCGGGCGCAGCCACCCGTTGCTTGGACGGTCGCGCCGGCATACCACACACGCGGGCGGGCGGAGGGAGGTCTCCGCCTTCAGGGTTCCTTTCACCTTCATGCCGGCTTGGCTTGCTGGGCGAGTGGCGCAGGCATCACACACATACGCGCGCATGGGCGGAGGGAGGTCTCCCCCTTCATGGTTCCTTTCGCCTTCATGCCGGCTTGGCTTGCTGGGCGAGTGGCGCAGGCATCACACACACGCGCGCGAGCGGAGGGAGGTCTCCCCCTTCAGGGTTCCTTTCGCCTTCATGCCGGCTTGGCTTGCTGGGCGAGTGGCGCAGGCATCACACACACACACGCGTGCATGCGGGGGGAAGGGCTTAACCTTCAGGGTTTATGGCGCTGCAGCAGGAGGTCTGGAGCCAAAGTTGGTGCAGGTCATTTCCTGCCGGTTATTTTCTTGCCTGGCTGTGACCAGCTGTTTGACGAGGAGCGTTCTCCCCACCTGTGCGGGCCCTACATATTTTTACAGGAGCACATGGCTGCTTATAAAGGGCTGGGGGGGGACCCATAGCCCTGCCCAGTCTGCTTAATGGACCTTGAGCTTTTCAATATCCTGAGTCTTCTAAGCCAGACTTCTCTTCATCCTCCGTAAACTAAATGAAAGGAATTTTTTTTGCACTTAAAACTGAAACTCCAGACTGTAATTGGACACCATGGAAAAACCTTATCCCACATTTCCCTGCAAGATTTCTTTCTCTCCCTTTTTGCCTTTTTTTTCTGTACAATGGTTCTTACCACTTTTAAAGGTGCCAGTTTCCTTAAAACTTTGGCCTAGCTGGGCTCACGGTTTCCAGTGCCTGTCATGTTTGTCTGTCACAGTATATGTTATATTGGATTTGTGGAGTTGGAGAGAATAAGACAAAGACATACTGTGAGAGAATTTTCTCTTGAATGTGTTCCATTTCCAGCTGTGACAACTTCTCATTGTTTGAAAAAGAAATTTCTGGCAGCAAGTATCAAGTTAAGAAAAGACTCTGCTTGGTACTCATCCACTACCTGTGGATTCTGGGAGATATAATCCAAAAAATAGTAACATTTCCAAATCCATTATAGTTTATGTATGTTGAAAGGGCTTCTTCCCCAGTTCCGACTGCCAGAGGGAGACTATAAAAACCTGACATGTGTATAAATATAAATATTTACTGGATATGGAATTAGAAACTGAGAGAATAAAAGAATCTATGATCGTCTGGGCACAGAATATTGGGCATACGATAAACCTGGAACATTGGGAAAAAAGCTGGGCTATTACACAAAAATTTACATTAGCTCAGAATTTAAAAGAAAATTACATAAAAATGCTTCATAGATGGTACCTAGATCCATCGAAACTTGCAAATATATACAAGTTGGAAAATAAAGCATGTTGGAAATGTTCACAAGAAAACGGAACCTTTTATCACATGTGGTGGAAGTGTTGTAAAGCTAAGGTTTATTGGAGAAATATTCACAAGTCAATGACAGAAATTTTACAAATAGAGTTGCCTATGACACCTGAAATATATCTTTTAAATATGTTGCATCAGATTGATAAGAAATATAATAGATATGAATATATAATTCTGTATATGGTTTCGGCTGCTAGGATTGTATATGCTAGATATTGGAAAAAGAGGAAATACCGGAAATACAAGAATGGACACAGAAGGTTTTAGAATTTATTGTTTTAGAAGACCTTACACTTAATCTGCGGGATAAAAAGCAGACAAAAAAACTTGATGATTTGAGATCAATTAAGACAGTAATAGAAGAAAATTGGATATAGATATTAAAGGAGTTGAATAGCTGGATAATTGTATATGGATATGATGAGAAATAGATCTGTATACTATAATAGGTAATACGTATACTATAATATGTAATTTAAAGAAGCCAGTCTACATTAGAGAATTTATGTTTATTGAGATCATGATAAGTTACTTAAATAGAGGTTCTATCAAGAGGTGAGGGGAAGTTATAAGAGAAATGGATAGATTGTGTGATAACATGGTAAATAAGCTTGTTTTTTTGTTTGTTTTTTAATTTGAAAATATGACAATACAAGTATGTAATGTGAATAAAAGTTGTTGTAATAAAAATATTATAAAGACAAAAAAAAAAAAAACCCCTGACATGTGTGAGGCTTTTGTTAGAAGCCATTTCATGATTTGTACTTTAGAAAGACTACACTTGTCAGTTTTTTGCTCCATGTTTTTCCTCTGTAGCTGTGCTTTTTTCTTAGCATTTAAATAGTGATGTTCCTCTCCTATTTGCCCTTTTATAAATGTCTGCCTTTTGAGGATGGGATGCAGCTTGTTTAGTGTCATCTGGCAAGACAAGTTGGTTCTGTTGACTGCCTTCCTGTATTTCTTGTTTCAGTTTGAACATATACTTTAATAAACTGTATTGACTGAACTATGGCATGTATCACCTTTTGTATTATTACAGCTGTTGTTATATATTTTTTTCATTAGCAAATCATCCCATGACAATGGATCGTGGTGAGAAGCATTGTAAGAAAAGAAAATATATTGAGGATTTTTTACAGTATGGTTTTACCTGGATAATTACAGGAGGAATTGAGGAACCGCAATGTGTTATTTGTTATGAAGTTCTATCAGCCGAATCTATGAAGCCAAACAAACTAAAACGCCATTTTGATAGCAAGCATCCGAACTTTGCCGGCAAGGATACCAACTATTTTAGAAGCAAAGTTGATGGACTCCACAAAGCCCAACTTGACACTGGTGGCAAGTATCAGAAACACAATATAGCAGCCGTTGAAGCTTCATATTTGGTGGCACTCAGAATTGCCAGAGCTATGAAACCTTACACCATTGCTGAGGATTTACTGTTGCCAGCAGCCAAAGACATTGTTCAAGTTATGATCGGAGAAGAATTTGTTAGGAAATTGAGTGCACTTTCCTTATCTAATGACACTGCCCGCAGAAGAATAGCTGACATGTCTACTGATATTCTTGATCAGGTAATCCAGGAAATTAAATCTGCTCCACTTCCAATATTTAGTATCCAGCTTGATGAATCTACAGACGTTGCAAACTGTTCACAGTTACTGGTTTACATGAGGTTTATTAATGATGGCGACTTTAAAGATGAGTTTCTTTTTTGCAAACCTCTTGAAACGACAACTACTGCATGTGATGTATGTGACACAGTTGGTTCATTTCTGAAAGAGCATAAGATCTCTTGGGAAAAGGTTTGTGGTGTTTGCACAGATGGTGCTCCAGCTATGCTGGGATGTCGATCTGGATTTCAACGTTTGGTACTGAATGAGTCACCAAAAGTCATCGGAACTCACTGTATGATTCATCGGCAAATATTGGCAACGAAGACGCTGCCACAAGAGTTACAAGAAGTAATGAAAAGCGTCACAAATTCTGTCAATTTTGTAAAGGCGAGCGCTTTAAACAGTCAACTGTTTTCACAACTGTGTGATGAGTTGGATGCGCCGAACAATGCTCTGCTATTTCACACTGAAGTGAGATGGTTGTCAAGAGGAAAAGTTTTAAAACGTGTTTTTGAGCTTTGTGATGAACTCAAAACATTTTTTAATCAGAAAACAAGACCGCAGTTCGAAGCACTTTTCAGCGATAAAAGTGAACTCCAGAAAATAGCTTACTTGGTTGACATCTTTGCCATCCTGAATGAGTTAAATTTATCACTGCAAGGACCAAATGCAACATGCCTCGATTTGTCTGAAAAGATCTGATCATTCCAAATGAAACTTCAGCTTTGGCAAGAAAAAATGGATGAAAAAAATTTCTACATGCTGCCTACCTTATCTGCTTTATTTGAGGAACATGACATTGAACCAGACAGAAGGATTCCGATGATAATTTCTGTGAAAGAACACTTACACATGCTTGTAGATGAAATTTCATCGTACTTTCCAAATCTACCTGACACCCCATTTGCACTTGCCAGAAGCCCATTCACAGTCAAAGTTGAAGATGTTCCTGAGATAGCACAAGAGGAGTTCATTGAACTTTTTAATAGTGATGCAGCAAGAACTGATTTCTCTACAATGCCAGTTTCAAAATTCTGGATCAAGTGTTTGCAGTCATATCCTGTTCTGTCTGAGACTGTGTTGCGCCTTCTTCTTCCATTTCCAACAACATATCTTTGTGAAACAGGATTTTCCAGCTTGTTGGTTATAAAGTCTAAATACAGAAGTAGACTTGTTGTGGAAGATGATCTTCGTTGTGCTCTTGCAAAGACTGCCCCGAGAATTTCTGATCTGGTGAGAAAGAAGCAAGCTCAACCTTCACACTGACGTTGGCTTTTTACGCATACCGTTACAAAATGTTGCAATGTAGTTTACTGTTAATATATTAAGACTGTTACCCATGCTTCAAGACAAAATTTTGTTTGTTTTAATTAGAAATAAGTATTTCACAATATATAATTACATATTGTTTTCGTGATTAATCACTATGCTTTAATTATGTTCAATTTGTAACAATGAAAATACATCCTGCATATCAGATATTTACATTATGATTCATAACAGTAGCAAAATTGCAGTTATGAAGTAGCAACGAAAATAATTTTATGGTTGGGGGTCACCACAACATGAGGAACTGTATCAAGGGGTCACGGCATTAAGAAAGTTGAGAACCATTATCACCTCCCTGGACTGAGAACAAGCCCCCCGCCAAGCCTTGGAAATGTATATGTTATAAATCATATATTTTAAAAAATAGAAATGAAAGGTGTTCATGAGATGTGTTGTGTCCCTGTACATTTCATTATTACAATTTATGTACGTGCCCAGATCTCTCATAAGGGGTTAGTTCAACCTCCAGTTTGCTAGTAAAACTGAATTACTACATCACAAAATGATGCATGTCTAAAAAGTGTGCCACCAACATGAAAAGTTTGGAAAGCTCTGCACTACAGCAATGCAGCATTAAGCTATGCCAGCTTTCAACAGGATTTTCACCTTTCTCTGACTCATTTTTAATATGTGTCTTTGCCCTTCCATTAGTCTGCTATTACATTTATCTAATATAAATCATAGCATTTGCAGCTTTATACATTGCATTCTGTTGCTTATTACATTTTGTCTCGTCCCCTACATATCTTTTCTAACTCTTGCAGAAGAAGACATTTCTATTGTATATTCTATACTGTCTTTTTTTCAGCTGTATATCTTTTGTGGCTCTGGAAAAAGGGGAGCTTATCCCTGAAACATTTTGAGCCATTATTTATATTCATTAAGTGTACTTCTTCACACCACTGGGTCCTGATCTTCTTTTTTCAGCTCTACCCTTGGAAGTGATCAGCTCCAGTCCCTGAGCAGAATGCAAGATTTAAGGTTTCTGCTAATATTATTGCTAACATCTCACCACTACTAAGGAAATGGTGTCACATCAGCCTAAATCCAGCCTGGTGCTAACAGCTGCCGCCAAGGCAAAGGGATATTTTCTGTTTCTCATTTACCTTGTAGTCCACCAAATCATTCAAAAATCTACTCTGGCAGACTTCCCAGTAGGTTCTGAAGTATGGAGATAGGGAATTTTGAACATATATCTAGTTCCACTGATGGAGACAGTCCCATCAGCAGAATAACTCCTTTGCAACATAGACATAGTGTTTAAGATCAATGTATAACCCTTGTAATTTACTAAAGTAAATAATTGTTTCATCAGGCTGGTACATGTATCACCCTTTTTAGCCTCTAAAAGAATCAACAGAAAATACTACTCAGATCGTGTACCAGAAATAAAAACATTTCAGGGTCTGGCATCAAAAATATTCTAAAACCATCCATGGCCTGTTACATATTTTCAAGCAAAAGATGACATAAAAAATGATTGTCCTTCCAAAGCCTGAAATTACTGATAGATGTAGAAAACAAACATCTGAGGTAGAAGGTTATAAGGCATACTCAGATATATCACATTTATCGGAACCCTGTTATTTAAGAAAGAAGATCAAATAAAGACATGATTGTTGTTATGTACCTTCACGCCAACTCTGACTTCTTGCCAATCTTATCACAAGATTTTCTTGGAAAGATTTATTTAGAAAAGGTTTATCACACCCTTCCGCTAAGTTTGAGAGAGTCTGACTTGCCCAATGGTCATCCAGAGGCTTCCATACCTGAATGCAATTTGAACTCTATTTTCCCGGAGTCCTAGTCCAACTCTCACATTACTATACCAAGCTGGCTCTCTAAAAGGCTGATAGCAAAATTTAAACATCTGCCTAATAAAGTTCCAAAAATATATACAGTTTGAACCACTACCCAGGGCTCTTTTATACTACACAGTTGTAGCACTATGATTTCACTTTAAATTGCAATGGCAACGTCATATGGAAGCCTGCGTTCTGTGATCTAGTGAGGCGCTACAAATCTCTGCTGAAAATTCTAAATATCCCTCCAAAAAAATACAAATACCAGGATTCCACAGGATAGAACCCTGGTAGCTGAAGTGGAATCATACTGCTATAATCATGTAGTAACGAAGGGCAACAAGTGAAATAGCAACACTGAGAAGCTATTATGAAGTACTTTAGTCTTTAAAACATTTCACATCCATTTGTTGCACTCAAGACAAAATGCTAAACTATTTTTTGCTATTAAAGGAACAAACTTAACCCACTCTCACTTTTGTGTACCCCCTGCTTTCCTCATTTCTCTGGCAGTGTTGAAGCAACTGGAAGATTTCATTTCTGTTTCTGATTTAATTGCAGCTTTAGCTTGCAGGCCAACCTGGACAAAATGTGGCTAGCCTTAGTTACAGTTTACAAAAACAAAAAACATTACTCACAGAATCATACAAATTCCATTATCAATCTGACTAAACCACAGATAAGACCCAAACACAGTTTTAGAGTGCAGAAGTTATTTTCTACAGTGAGAATGTGACCTGAACTGCTGCACACAACCTTGAGGGATGCATATGCATCAGAAGTGTAGGAAAGTCCCAAACAAACTGTATAAATCCATGGTAGTTAATATACCATGGCTGAGATAGGGATTAGATTCCAATCTTTCTGGAGGGTTCCAGGTTAGGAAAGATTGCTCTGCACCAGATCTTGGAAACATTATCCTTTTGAACTATAGCTCTGAGCATCCCCAGTCAACATGATGCCAGCAATATTGGCTGAGTGATTAGGGGAGCTATAATCCAAGAAAAATAATGTCTGCAAGCTCTGCTTCACACTACACTTTTGCAAGGGTGCTGTATGTCAGATACCCTCATATTACACACACACACACACACACACAGAGAGAGAGAGAGGGAGAGAGAGAGAGGAAAGACTGGTACATGGGAAAATGAAGGTTAATCTTCTCCATGTACCACAATCATGTTTTTTGTCAGCTCACTAAACTCTTCTCTGGAGTACGATTTTCATAGGGAGAAAAGCATACTGTGAGAGTCATCACCACAACCTATAACTCTCCCACCCGGCTATCTCCCAATCTGGCTGAGAGAGTCTGGTAGGTGTTAAATCTAAAAAACTAACAGTTTGAAGCTCTGTTAAAAGTTATACAAATGCACGCCCAAAAAATAACACCTGATTAAATAAACCCCCATAATCAAACCCTTCCCACACACACACACAGACAAGATTTGGGTTAGCGGGCCTCATAGCAGCCTGGGATTTCATGAACATAAGAATGCAGAAATTTATTCATATTATGCATGCATTCACAGTCATGCTTGTACAGCCAACGGCTGCACTTGATTGTCACAGCATACTACAATTTACCATTGTTGGAACAAGCACAGTCCTTTTCCCTAAGCAAACAGGAATTCTGAAACTTTTGCTTCAGTTTTTATTGATCATGTCTTGTCATCTAAATGCCACAAACTGTGACTATTCCTAACTTTGTTTAAACCAAGCCGACGTCAACCATGGAGCTATAGAGCTGGCTTGTTTCAATCACACCATAGTTAAAATAAAGCCTGGTTCAGGGTTCAGACAAGCCAAACTATTCCTCATGGCCATGTCAGAGAGAACTGTCCAGGTGTGAGGAAAGATAGTATTATTTCTGTCATGAGAGACCACAGCCTATTGTGATGTCTGAATGTAGCTATTTACATCATGAAATTTGTAGTATGCATAGGATTACAAAAGATAATTCGGCCTGACAGAATTCATGTAACCAGTCAAAAATTTCAGATATTGTGAAAATGCAAAATATTCCACATGTGGAAAGCCATGACAAATTTCCAAGTTTCTTCGTAGACTAAGCAGGTTGCACAAATTCCATCTCTGAACCCAATACAACTTTTTAAAAGTTCCAGCACTAAGGCTTGAGGTTTATTAGAACAGAAAAAAATAAGAAACAAATTCAAGTACTTTGTATCTGTACAAAGTCAGGCCCAAGACAGCTACTTTGCAAATACTTCATGGGAGCAAGATAAAGTGGAAGAAGGGCTGTTAAACTGATTTGCCTCCCACATCGTTTCGAAACAGTGGGTAATTACACCGAACCTTTCGGAAGAGTTTCATTTTCCTGTCTTGGTCCAGAAACACTCTTTGTTTTCCTTCCAGGCAGAGTCATCTTCATATACCTCCTGCAACCAGAAAGCATAATGGATGAGAACTACTGCAAAACTAGTTACACCAAAGTACAGTGAGACTCAAAATCTGCTTTCTGGGTATGGAAGAGTTGTACTCACAGGAAATGCCGTCACCAGCATATTAGGGACTTCCTCTCTCTCCTTGCAACACAGCTCTGATCATTTAACAGGATCTCTTATAGCACTGATTTACAGGAGGCTGCAGGGATTGCTATGGGTAGGGACTAGGACAACAGTGAACCGCCTCCCACCAGAACACAAAAAACTAGCAAGAGCTAATGCTCAAATTCATCAAGCTGATGCTGCTTCTTACTTCCACAGTTGCATGTGTGGCACTGTGCCCTCTTGCAACCACAGTGTTGTTAGTCTGCAAAGCAGAGTGCCTCCTTCCCTTATTTTTGGTAAGGAAGAAAAATCCTAAATCCTAAAGGTTTTTATTTGTTTGTTTTATTGTGTTTTGTTTCAGCAGTACTGTCATCAATTTCAGTCTAGATTGGCCAGCAGATGCAGGAATGTGAGAGATTTCAGAGGCACTATGTGGATGGTGGAAAAAGCAGCAACACAAGGCAAGTGTGGCTGCAAAAACAAGCCAATCTTATATTATGCACTCTTTTTGCAGATTTTTCTTTAACATGTGGTGAGAACCCCTCAAAACAGAAACACCCAGGGATGCAGATGGATGAATAATTTGTATATAAAGACTTGGGAATGTGATGACGTGAGACGTGCACACAGGCCCTTGGCTTGACAGGAAGGACTGGAGAAAATTTGGTGCTATGTGGTAAACAAGACTGGGGACTAAAAGAACAGGAGAGAAAGCACAGCGCTTCATTGGGTCATATACAGAAATTCCTCTTATTCACTCAGGTTCTTACACAGACAGAGAAGTTCTTTTACTTCATATAAAACATATGCCTGGATCCAGTCAATGGCTGTGATCCTGTACACCAGTTGTGCAATGTAAAATCATGTCAGTGTAGCTATGGTGGAGTTACTGCACTGTACTATTGCATAAGTGTACACACAAATGGGAAGTATGGGTCTGCATTCTCCCGTTGTACAACAGTGAATCCAACTTCCCACCCAACTTTAAAAGACTGCACATTTGAAATCTTCAAGACAGCATAACTACTTGCACAAACCTGAAATGGCTATGACCTCTGCACAAGCTGCAAGAAAGGGAAACTGCCTCCACACTTGTGTAGCATCTATTCATGTGTCGTACCATTTACATGTGTGTATTTGTTAAAATACTTACATCCCACCCTGTATCGTATGATCTCAGAAGAGCATACCATAAGTCTAACCAATTCAAACAATATAAAACAATAAAAAAACCTGCATCAAACAATTCAACAAGTTAAAACAAGACCATTAAAAACAGTTAAAACAATGCATTGAATGATGTCATTTATTCCTGAATAACAGCACATCAGGATTCTAGCCAAGGTGGTACCTTTATGTGCAGGACATCTATTGCTATTTTCAGAAGGTTCAGGAAAATGTGGTGTGCATATGTGTCTATGTATACACAGGTATACTAAACATGTGTTTGCTGAATTTGTGCTTACCGGATTACACTCCTAGAATTGCCTGAAGAAACATTTCCCTCTTCTCCCAAATGTCCTGGAAAGCTGACCTGGTACAAACATTACTGATTGCCCTTTTGCTTTGAAAGCAAGTGTACTGAGACACACGTACCTTTTTCCAGATAGGCACAGTTGCTTTCAGAGTACTGATACAATACTGCACGGCCTCAAGAGATTCTGTTCTGTGAGGGGAAGAGATGGCTACTATCACACTCGCTTCACTAATGGGAACCAAACTACAGAGAAAAGTGAAAAAGTGGCATTAGGTTGTTGCTTTTATCTGCATTAGCTTAATCTTGAGAGAACTAAATAAATGTCTTTTTGCTAACCACCGCACAGACATACAAAGGCAGAGAGGACACGTTCTGAGAACCTTAAATTAGATAGAAGCTGCATGTCTCTGCTATTCTTTGTAAAAGTAGAATTCAACAGGAAAACAAATTAAGAGAAACTAGAGACAGAGCTTACCTACAACAACAACAGCAACAACCTGATAGGACAATAATAAGATCAGAGTTGGACAAGCGGTGTCTCCAACTCAGAATGTGACAACAAAGCAAGCATAGTCCAGGCCTCCAAACAGTTCAGTAGTAGTAGCTGACAAGCTCCATGTCAGTGGGGCAGTGAATCCACTCTTAAGTTTTAGTCCGAGCTTCAAAGCACAGTGCTATACCCTAACCATAAAACAGGTTCAGCATCTTGGATAACTCAATTAAAATGGAACACATTTCCCACCCCACTGATATGGAAGTTACCAGCTGCTACTGCAACTTTTTCGGGAAATATGTCTTTTCCCATAATTTTTGTCAGTTGGATTGCTATTCTACTCCCTTTTATGAGCTCTGCAACATATAAAGCCAAGAGATACACATTGCTCAGATCTTCTGAGAACTCCAGCTTAATTACTCCACTTTTGCATCAACTGTGAGGAGCAAAAAGCAGCATCAAAGCGTGCAATTAGCAGCTGCCTTCCTCCCCTGCAACTGTGGTATGCCCTTCCTCAGAGGTAAAGCCTCCATTTCATCTTTGTAACCTGAAGAGCATCTTCATGCCTGTATGTCAGACAGTAAGTTAGTGCTCACTTGAATGTTCAACTTGGTTTTCAGAATTCTGCACAATATTACCCTTTCTCTTACACAACAGAGCCTTTCAAAACCTTACCCTTTTTCTAATTTTCTACTGCTACCTCAGCTTAAGAACTGTAACTGTGTGCCAACTATTCATCATCTCCAGTTAAAACTAAACATTAAAAAGACTGTGTATTCACTACACTTAATCCATTTTCCTTCCTCAAATGGAACTTCCTCAGAGACATGGGCCTCAGCAGCAATCACATATCCACATTAAGTCTATATTCACCTTACAATATCCGATCAAAAAACCAAAGTACATTAAGTTCAAAAATCATAGGTGAAGAAAATCACATGTTATGAGAAACAGATCTTTTGGCCACTTGTGGGGATGTTTCTGCAGAAGAAAAGGGGGGGGGGTGATGACCACATTATCTAAATCAATCCTGCTGCTCAGCTCCGACTGGACTGATTTTTTGATTCTGGATTGAACCCAGAAGATCCTGACACCCCCCAGTTAAATAAAGACTCAGTTAGCAGGGGCCTAAATACCTTAAAAACACCAGATCCTGTCTGATCTTGGAAGCTAAGCAAGATCAGCCTTGCTTTGTACTAGGATGGGAGACCACCAACAAATATCAGGTGTTGTAAGCTATATTTCAGAGAAAGGAACTAGCAAAACCATCTCTGAGAATTCCTTGCCTAAGAAGACCATGTCAAATTCATGGAGTCGCCATAAGCCAACCGGAGACTTGAAGGTACCCAAAGAGAGACAGAGAGAGTGAGAGGGAGGGGGAGACAGAGAAAGAGAGAGGATAATCAGAAGGAATCCAGGAGTTTGGGAAAGTTACTTACTGAACATATGCTGGCTGGCTGGGTAGGGGGGTCTGGGAGTTGTCAACCAGAAGAGTAACCTCCCAAACTCTGGAAGAGACCTCTGCCTGAGATCCAGGAAAGCTGTTTCCAGTCAGAGCTGGCAATACAAGGACAGCTGAACAAACTGTTCAACTTAGAATGGGGTAATTTCTTATGTTACTTCATCCCAGCAAAAGAGACTGATTGGCTTCTTTTAAAAATTCAGATATGAAAACACACACTGTCCAATAATAAAGCTGTATATTGCATACACATACCCAAGTCTATGATGTATGGCTATATGCTTCACTGAAGGCCATTTCAACCTAATATCTGCACAGATTTTCTTCATTTCTGCTTCTGCCATGGAGGCATATGCTTCATATTCTAACTGTATCACTTTTCTCCCTTCAAAATTATTCCTGGTAGTGCCTGAAATGAAATAAGACATTCACTTTTCACTTTGCCTGGTACAAAAGCTGAGAGTGAAACATCTGATTTTAAGCTGTCTGTCAGCAGGCAAGCTAACAGTAGTTCCCAAACAGTGATCACATCCTCAGATGAGGCCACGTAGGTGATTGGGGAGGAACTACAGGTTGTGATTAAATGTATATTCCAGGGGATGGACAGAGCTACTTATGTTACCAGGCTCTACACCCCCACACTTTGATATAGTTTAACTGGTGAAATACAATTTAATTGGCAAAATATATTAACTGGTATAGATATAAAATGGACCTTGATGTGACTGTAAGGCCAAGCTTGGCAAGAGGAAAAAAACTATCTGACAACATATGCTGCAAAGTAGGTCAGAGATCCCCTCCAGAAGTAACCAAGTCTTAGTCAGGAAATCACCAGGTAACTCCAGAGATAACAGGCTTGATCTAAGCTGTAATGACTCTGCCATCAGACATCAGTGATGAGGAAGTTCTAACCAAACCACTGATTGTTTCAACCCGTATTCCCATTGATCTGTCCATTCTCCCCATTGTCCACACACCTGCTCATCATTAGAGAGCTATTACGAGAGCCATTACTCTCTGTCACCTAACACTAAGATTGTTAACACAGTCTGGACCTCACTGCCAATTCTGCAACCCCACTGTTTACTCAACTGGAGAGCCATTCACACCCATGCCCTCCAGGTAAAAGTTGGGTATAAAAAAATCAGTTTTAAAGCAGTTAGACACAGTATCTTCACTGCTGAACACCATGCTGTCACTCTGATTTCCAAACAAGTACTGTCCTTAGGCATGTGTCTAAGCCACACTGCTGTTTCTTCGCTGCTCTCCAAATCAGTAATTGTTGCCCAAACACTGAAACTTCACTATCAATCTTTCTTTCCTTTTCCTTTGGTTAGCCTTGTGTGTGTGTGAGTGAGTACTTGGATCTTGTATCTGCGTATTTTAATTTCCCCAATAAATAATTTTTTGTTTACTTTGAATATGTGGCTGGTTCTTTTCTACACAGAACCCCATAAATATTGGTGGAAAGATCTTGCTAAGTTTCCCCCCTCTTGTAGGCCTAATTTTGAGCTAATGATTTCCTCACCTTTGAACAAAGATACTGGCATCATGGATGGACTCCTGAGCCACTCATGCTTTGGGGTAACATATAATATACATATGCTTCTAGCAGCCTGTACAGGCTGACTGCATTATGTGCTTGGGCTGGTGTATGCAGTGTTCAAGGCCTCTGAATTTATAAGGCTGCCATAGCATGATGGCCAACTTTAGAGAGCTGGAGGGCAATTTTCATCATATACTCTGGACCTGCTTTGGGCTACACTAGCCCTTCCTGACAAAACCAGTTTGTTAAAAAGAAAACAAAAAAGTCCCAATTTGCTTTAAAAAATTACTTTTTTCCTTTAAAAAAAAGTGCAAAGAGAACTGTGGCCCTGGAGGCTTTTAGAGATCATACAATCATGGAGTTGGCAGCAACCACTAGGGCCATCTCCATGCTATGCATGAATAAGCAACTAAAGCACTCTTGAAAGAAAGTTATCTATCATCTCTTTAAAGACCTCCAAATCATGAAGACACAACTCTCAAGGGAGTAAAAACTGTGGGGAAAATAGGGTGACCATGGGGACCATTAAACCTGTTCTTGGCCTACATGTGGGTCTGTCTTTGCCCTAAGGCACTCATATAAGCACATTCTTCTCTCAAGTCTTCTCCTGGTAATCACAGCATGTATGATATCAGAACCACTCAACCTTCAGATTTCAAGCAACTATTGTAATCCTTGTAGTTTAAGAAAGAGAAAACTGCAAGAAATGCTTCTCCCTTGTTCTACTTCATCCATTCACCTCTCACACCCAGTCCCATGAATACGCACCAAGTCTTCTTTCCGCATTTACAGTTCTATAAAGCAATTTAAAGGTTCATTGGGTTTCTCTCTTATCCACAGATATATGCTATGTGCATCAAACCTACCTATAAACAAAGACACAGCCCCACAACAGGGAGAAATCACCAGTGCTGATATTTCATCTGCTGAGAGTTTTTCATAGTTCAGTTTAATTAAGTCTTTGGGCTCATCCTCAATTTCATTCATGATGGCTCTAGAAGCAACAAGCAATACAATTATTATAATGAGACCATTTTCAAGATTACTGAAGGAAGAACTGTGCATAATAAATGGATCAAACACAACAATCAGAAATACACTCATTCCATGAATACTTATTTGGGAAAATACTCACATAAACTGACAAGACATATCAAGCTTTATTCCAAAGACCAGGAGTCTTTGAACCACTAGACATTGCTGGACTCCCTCTCCCATCAATCTCGGTCAGCATGGTCCATGCCTACAGGCAATGGAAGTAGGAGTCCATCTACATGTGAAGAACACAGATCCTCTGTCAGTGTCTCATCTTTTTTTAAATTTATGTTAGCAACAACATTTGTTGTACAACACAAAATTGTGGGGTCATAATTCTACAACCAGGATTTGCTATCTACAAGTACATCAATAAGTCAAGAGTCAGTATTCATAATTTCTATTCCAGCTATTCTAATAATTCCAGATAGTATAATAAAATTTCAAGAAAAAATTAATCAAACATGAGAACAAATCCCCTGTAAATATTTACATAACAACTAAACCAAACGCTAAACAATCCTCAAATAACCCAAACATTGGATGACTCAAGCATCCTGTCCAAGTCACTGTAATTATGTTATGGTTCACTGGAAAAACCTAGCAAGCTTCAAACAAGTGGCACACACACTGGGGAAAAAAGATAAAAACAGTCTTTCAATCGGTGATAGAGATCTCTGTGAACCTACTACCTGTCTCCAGAAGACTCCAGAAAGGAAGAGCCTCAGCTAAGAAAGTTTAGAGAAACCTCCTGTAACCTGATTTCAAGAGACCAAATACAGAAAAAGTGTTCCCTGTAGAACTCTAAACAGGTACAATATCATAACTATTTAGAAAACTAGAAAGCAATTCATCTCAAATATTCTTCTCTTGGCCATCCACTGACAGAGATGGGACATGAAATCCCACAGGAAACATGAAGAAAAAGTGAGAACAGATTCTGATTTTTTCTATAGCTACAAAAAGTAATTTAATTCCACTTCAACGAGAGACTCATACAGTCCTCCAGAAGGCGTTGAGACTGTAAGTCCCAGCAGCCATAACCAAGACAGCAAATGGTTAAGAATGCTGGGAGCTATGGTCAAACAACATCTAAAGGGCAATACAAATCTCAGTCCTAATCTACAAGAGAACAGAAGCATTTTGGCAAGACTTGGAAAGAAATTTTTCATAGAAACACAACAGAATCAAAAGTCTCAGATGCCTTCAAAAGGCATCAAAGCTTTCAGTGACAGAAATCAGGATTGCAAAAGGTAAGTCCAGTGAGAGCTCACTCTTCATCACAATCCTTTTGCACTGTAGCCTTTGACTGGTCAAAAAGAATCAGACGGTGGTCAAGGGTTGTAAAAACAGCTATGAGGCCACATGTAACCCCAGGGCTGCAATTCTCCTTCCTCCTTTAATTTACTCTTAATCAACATGTATTAAAGCACCCAGTTTACAATTAAAATAAACCAAATCCACTATTAATCTTGTTCTGTTCTTTTACTTCTAGTAGCCTGTTGTTGTCCTGTGCCTTCAAGTTTGTTTCCAAGTTATGCTGACTCTAAGGCCATTTCCGCACAACGATGCTCTTCCGCGTTGTCTTGCTGCAGTCCTGGGTCCAGAAGGGAGTGCGTCAGCAACGCTCCCCTCTGCACCCGCTTGGTCCATGTGGAAGAGAACGCAATGACTCCACGTCTTCCTTCCACAGTGCAGCCAGCCTTGCTGCACTATGTAAAGAAGCATCACCAATGCGCTTCCGCAGCTTCCGCATGGCCAGAAGTGACGGGAGCGCCGTGCAATCACAGACACAAAGCAGATTTTCTCCGTTTTAAGAAAACTTCGCAAGCGCAATGCTCCAAGACAGGATGGCAGTGGGACGGCCAATGCAAAAACGAGATGTGCCAACCACTGACATCCTGTTGCAGAAACAAAGACAGTGACATCGTGCGGAAAGAGTCCTAAGCAAACCTATCAGTTTTTCTTGCCAAGATTTGTTCAGAGGGGTTGCCTTTGCTTTCCTCTGAGGCTGAGAGAATGTGACCTGCCTAGGGTTACCCAGTGGGTTTCCATGGCTGAGTGGGGATCGGAACCCAGTCCAACACTCAAACCACTAAACCATGCTGGGTCTCCAAAATGGAACCAATTCATTAAGAAGAAACAGATGTAAATAGAGGCAAAGGAGATGACACACAAATTCTATCAGAGAGAACATTTTGGAATTTTTCTTTCCCAACATGTTGGGAATTTTACCTTTCCCAACATCCAGAACTATGTTAAGGTAGTACACTTTCCAAATTCTTCCCTCTCTGAAACTCTCAGTGTCTTTTTCTCTTATCACACTGCTAGCAGTTAATGATAGAGATTTCACTAAGCTTTGAAAAATGTTCTCTCTGTACTTTAAAAGATGTACAAGTCAAATGCATGATGATATGTCTATTTTGCTTTTTATTCTATTTCCACTTCCAATTTCTTTTTAAAGATTTCGCTCCTAGGATTCTACATCAAAAGCTTGCTAACTACGGTCCACCAACTCCACTCAGACCACAGCACAGATAGATTGACTCAATAAAGGAAGCCTCATCCTTGAATCTCGAAGACCTGAGCAGGGCTTTCAATCACAAGAGCTTCTGGCTGCAAAATAGTCAAAAAGTGTCTGTACTTGACCCTTCAATTTGAAACTCCACCTGCACAGAAATCAGTTTGAACAGGGCCAGATGCTCTAACAGCCTAAGTAAAATACATGTCTATTAAAATTTCTATTACAAATTAGCCACTAGAGTTCTCTCTAAACAGCCTGGCCAACTACATTTCCTTCTTTTTGCAGAATGACAATCAACTACAACAAGTTTATTAAGCAGTCTGCTAAGACTCCACTCCACAAATTTTTAAGTGATCAGCAGGAAAACAAAAAATTAAAATCTACTCTAAATTAATAGCCTGTGATACATCACTGTCTTATATGCTAACCATTTCGGCACTTTTACCAATATCCTATCATGATGTACATGGGTTTCCCATAATTTTTACCCTATCAATCAGTGGCCATTTCGACACGGCATCACTAAAACGCGAGAACTACAGATTGTAGTGGTTTCAGGGGCTGAGATTCTGCACAACATTGTCACCATCCAGTAGCCAGCCCGTCTGCAAGCATCGCTAGAATGCAGTATTTCAACTCCGGAAAAATTTTGGAGTTGAAATATTGTGTTCTAGCAACGCCTGTGGACAGGCCAGCTACTGGATGACGATGACGTTGTGCAGAATCGCAGCCCCTGAAACAACTACAACCTGTAGTTATTGTGTTTTAGCAATGCCGTGTCGAAATAGCCAGTGAGACTACAGTAATTGTTTCAGAAAACACCATCACATACCTGAAGATGCTAACCTCCACTAATAGGAGGGATAATGGCAACTTCGTCCCCGGAGCGAAGGACTAGCAGCTGATCTCCAAGAAGCACATACTCCTGCTGGACAGCAAAAACAACTTGGTCCTGTATAGCAGCAAGTCTAAAGGAACAACATTACGATACAGATTAATAAAAGAAATTGTTTCATTTATCCAGTGAACTCTCACTAGAAGCTAAAAAGACCCACACTATCATTCTTTGAACAGTATTGTGAGATGGCATAGCTCACTGCAGAAGACAATAATGATCAGTAAAGCAGAAGGCAACAGGAAAAAGGGAAGACCACAGCACAGATAGATTGACTCAATAAAGGAAGCCTCATCCTTGAATCTCGAAGACCTGAGCAGGGCTTTCAATCACATGAGCTTCTGGGGATCTCTCATCCACAACTTCCATAAGTCAAAGTTGACTTGACAGCAAATAATGAACAAGGAAATTTCCATTTAATTATGTCTTTTCACAAGCATGCTATGAGCCCATCTGACATCACCCAACTAAAGCAAGTTGCAAATCATGACAAACTTGCAAATCATGACTTGGAGCCAGCTGATCTGCTGCCTAGCCCCACAGATACATCTACAAGTTTAGAGATGGACAACTGTTTAAAGCCTGATAAGAGGCTTGTATCCTACATGGAGGTACAGGAAATCTAGTTTCTTAGCAAGATAGTAAGAGGTTTTGCAGAAGAATAACTTTTCAAAACTTGTTTACAAAGCAGATTAAATCAGTTTAATCTCTAGTTCACACTAGCAGTGGGCAACTGCATGGGGGGAAATGAGAGCCACCACCGCCATTCTACATCCCCCTGATGGGACACAGCACTGCTCTTATTGTGACTGGAAGTGACATTACAGCGCATCAGCCATATATCCTAAAAACCTCCAACTAAAACAAAATACACAAGTGTCACATCTCATTGTAGTCAATGGATGCAACAGCTGTGCCCCTGTGTGAGCGCTGCCATCGCATCCATTGATTACACTGGGATACAAGTGTTCATGTGATCTCGCATTCATGCATGCAGAAGTCACACCAGAAGAGGGCACACTGTACATCACTTCCAGTTTTGATTTTCAGCTTTTCCCTCTGCTGATTGGCAGGGACGTCACGGGAGCAGTGGAACAATGACTGCCACGTTTCTGGCATTTGGTGTGTTTTTGTTTTTACCAATTTTCACCAAAACAATAATCGGATCAAAAAGACCCAGATGTCAAGGGCTTGGTAGAATTGCCTGCAGGACTTGGAGAGTCATAAAAGAGGTCTAGGGGGCATGTATGCAGGCTGTGGACCATACCTCCTCCACTTCTGCATTAAAACAAGGGAGGATAGACTTTATGGCCCCGATATCAGCTTTAGGGCTGTGAAAACATAGAAGGATACACACAGCCATATCTACACAGGATTGGAAGATTCTGGGGAGGGGTAGCCTCAGGAAGAGCTTGGCATTGTTGGGAGAGTTGTGAGGATCACAGATAAGGCTCTGAGGGCCACAGGTGATGCACAGGCCACCTTGAGACTAATAAGTGACTCCAACTCATGAACAGTGGCTAATAAAAACCATTGAAGTGAAGAAAAAAGATCTTCTCTCACATAAAATAAAAGGGAAATCTGATAAAGGAATGAAGGAATGGTTACCAGTTAAAGAATTCCTCAAACAAATATGAGGAAATTCAGTTAATGATTAGATATCTACTTGGCTTTACTATCTGTTTTTTTGCAAGGGATTGTCAAGGGAATATTTGAATACTATTGGAAACAATATAACGTTAGGATCTCTAAAGGAGATCAAAATGAGGAATAAGAGAGAAGTGTACATGGAGATCAAAAGAGAAGCTTTCAAGGAAAGGAAGTTGACAGAAAAGATTCTTAAAACGCTTCTTTCAATGAAAGAACATTCGTTAAAATGATACACTGAAGAATTAACAATTGGAAAGTAAGGAAATAATGACACAATTAGTATAATAGAATACGTGAGATATGAAAGAGATGTGAAAGAAAATAATGCAAATGTACATATGTAAAGAACTTTAGTTGCATTGCTTTCTTTTCCTTCTTTTTATTCATTCTGTAATGATAGTAAGTATATTGTCTGTAAATATACATCTGTTGTGTATCACACTTAATAAAAATTATAATGAGAAAAAAAGAGACAAATAAGTGACATAAGAACACGGCATGAGAGGCAGGTGTGGGGTAGTAGTTTGAAAGTTGGACTGGGACTCTGGGAGACCAGGACCTGAAATCCCTGCTTTGCCATGGAAACCCACTGGATGAGTCACACTCTCAGCTTACGAGGAAGGCAGAGACAAATCTCCACTGACAAATCTTGCCATGATCAGGTTCCCATCAGTCAAAGGTGATGGGAGAGTACACAACAACAGCAATTCAACAGGGTTGACCTCAGAGTACATATGTACAGCATTGGACTGTAAGGCTATGAAGAGAGACACATTTTTGTATACATGGAAATCAAAGTACCTTGGATGCCTCTTCACAATCTCTTCCCACAACTGTAGTGATGTTATCTGTTGGGGCACGGAAATGGTCTCAGTGCGGACACCAGCCAATTCAGCACTTCTTGCAAAGTACAACACTTCCACCTGTTTTTAAAAACCCAGTTAGAACTTTAATGACATTAATTATTTGTATAGCACATTCCAGACTTGAGTTCCCTAGAGAAAGATAGTGGTTGTATATGCAACAAATGAGCTTTTTTCTTAAATGCCCAAACCACAGCACATGACACAAAAATCAACAAGCTCAAAAATCTAGCTCAAAAATCAATAAGGCTTGTCAGCTTAAAAATCAACAAACCTTGTCAGTTAGGTTAGCATGATTATTTCCTAATCAGAAATAAATGACTGACGCAGACGCCTAGACACTAAAGTGAGAAGCACCTCAACTACATACATACTCACTCAGAAGACAGTTCCATTGTGTTCAACAGTTTGCTGTTGCTGTTTGCTGTCAAAATCAACAGGACAGCAAGTAAAAGATTGAGCTGAAGCTTTAAAAAGGAACGTCCAAATCTAAGACCAGCCTGGTCCAAAACGGTACCTTCCAGATGTGTTTGACCACAACCCCATCAGCCTTACCACACATGTGTGCCGCCTAAGAATTATGGGAGCTGTAGTTTAGCTGATTCTGAGAGACCAGGATTCAAATCCCAGCTCTGCTGCAGTAACCCACTGGTTCACCTTGGGCTAGTGACTCTCTTTCAGCCTGAAAGTATTGGCAAATTCTCCTGGAACAAATCTTTCCAGGAAAATCCAGAGACAGGTTCACCATAGGACTGTCATAGGATAGAAATGATTTGAAGGCACAAAACAGCAGGAGCAAGTCAATGCAGCTGGTGGATGTTGCTGGATATCGTGCACTGAGCAGGGGGTTGGACCTTGAGCCCACAGGGCCCCAAGCAGCTACAGTAAAATCAGTTAGAGTAATATCCCATTCCTTCCCAGCTCACACTTTTATTGCATTTACGGCATACATGCTGTTGTAACCTGACACTGAAGTCTGTGTTTCTCCAGCACTAATTCGCTATCCTCCTAATACCAATAGTGATAGATAACTTCTAGGTAGGCACAGGATGAGGAGGAAAATGGGAGCAGGGGGCATATAAAGACTTTGTAAAAAGGAGTTTCTTTCTCAGAGGTTTTAGTAACTGAGGTAGGCCTGGATAATGAAATGTTTAGTTTTTAGTGAGGAAGCACTGATCCAATGTGAGACATCTATATCTTCTGAATGACAGGAGACAGCCTGGCACAAAACAAAGCAGGAATGCAGACTGAATGTACATCTACATAATACTGAGCATTAAACCAGACCACCTTTGCCTACACTGAGTAACAATCAAACAGAGATTTCAACATAACCAACAAACACATAATATAAGGCCATATCTAATGCCATAAATCTAATGCAAAAGTTAAACTGAGAGCACAGTAGCACTTCAAAAAGTGCTTGAAACTCCATAAGACAGATCAAAACTGGGCAGTTCTTTCATAGGCAGGAGTCAATTTCTAACCTGACACCCCCCTGTCCTGACCCAGTAAATCACACAAACACTATTTTGGCAAGCAGGAGTGACGACCACTCACTTCTAATTCTGTTTTTGGTTGATTTTCAGCTGTTTGTTTGGTTTATTTTGTGAGTCTAGCAAGGAATAAGGAATAGGTCAGAAGAAACTATCACATTTTGAAGCAGTATGGCAGCAACCTTGTTGATTTTCAGATGATTTTCACCCCCTTTTTTTTGTCCTCCAAAGACAGGTGGTGTTAACAGAAAAAACTGGTGGGGGTAAAATTACTACTGCTACTAACAACAACAACAACAATACAAAATCAATTGTAAAAATTTTGACCACATTTTGCCCATCTTACAATAGATGTTAACTGACTCCATATTATAGCTTCCACTGGCCATGTGTCAGTATGAACAGAACAAGCTGCAGCAAGCCTTTGACTTGTGCATCTCCTCTCCACCTCTCCTAGCCCAACTGTATGGAGTCTGGAATCTTGCACTTTTGTTTGAAATTAAATTAAAAATTTAGCATTATATCTGAACTGTATCTAGAGTTTATCAGGTTCAAATGATGCTTCAACTTAAGACAACTTCTAAATTCTTCCTCGTACTAGAATGAACAACAAGGGGTGTGAACTGGACATTACAAAAAGGCTCCTCTCCAGTATATCTTCCTACAGTTTCTGCATTATTGTGTATTCAGTTACAAAGGCACTTACAGGTACACCCCAGTCAGTAAAGCAAAGCCTCTGACAAAAGCTTACAATCTTTTTACATCCACCTACTGCCCTTTTTTCCTCCTCATGCTCTGTCTAACTGGATTTCTTTTCAGCACTGGCACTGAGAGGGTGTTGGAGGAGGGCTAAAGAAACACAGGCTTTTGGTGTCTGGTTGCAGCAATATATCTAAAGTAAACAATGAAAAGAAATCTTGAGCTGGAAAAGTGTGGGATTCTGATCCAGCTGAATCTGCTCTGGGCATGTGTGCCTGCCTGTAATGGGCAAGTCAAACAACCCTGCCTCCAGTATCCCTCACTCAGAATGCATGAACCAGAAAACAGAGAGAAAGGGAGAAGCAGATGAGCCCGTCTCACCTGCTACCCCCTCCCCTAAGCATGTTAAAGAAGCATAGATCTATACCAAAATGGAAGGAAAAAATCTTCCCCAACGCACTTTGAAAGGAAGCTTCAAGTGGCCTCTAGAAGGTCAAAAATATTTCTATTTATTTAGTCAAGGTTTGTCTGGCCTGGTTGTTTCATTCCACACATGCATATCGTTTTGGATCAAAAGTTTGCTCTAGCATACTGAACTTCTCTCCTTTTTCATTGTACTGGAACTGTTCCCTGTTCTTTCAATGTTATTTTTGCCTCTGGTACCAAATTTTCTGTTAAAAAACTAATGCTCAGGAACACATCCATTTGTAGGTATGTCTGCACTTGGAAAGAGGGCTGCTGGTGAGATCTTAAGAGATGATCCAGATTCTACTCCCTACTAAGGTTACAAAACTCACTGGGTGATCTTGGGCTATTCTCTCTCAGCCTCACAGGGCTGTTGTGATGAGAGGAGGAAAAACATGCATTCTCTTCTATTGCTCCCAAGGTATGGAATGGCCTGCTGGAAGAGACGCGGCATATTACTAGTCTTGACTGCTTTAAAAAAGCAGTCAAGACTGTTCTCTTCCGACAAGCCTTCCCAGACTAGTACTCCACCGCCTCCCACCAACTGTCCTCTTGTTCTTAATAGTTAATGTGTTTTAGGGGTTTTTAGATGGGTTGGTTGTGTGGGGAGGATGGGTTATGTTTTAATTGCTTTTACTGTATTTGATGTACTGTTGTAGTACCGCCTCGATCCGTTGGGAGAGGCGGAATATAAATAAATTGTATTCTTATTATTTTATTTATTTATTTATTTATTTATTTGTATCCCACCTCTCTGTATGGATCGAGGTGGCAAACAACTTACAAATAGCATGTATTTCGAAACATTTCTATACATGCCCCCAACAAGCTGGGTACTCATTTTACCGACCTGCGGAAGGATGGAAGGCTGAGTCAACCTTGGAGCCCGGCAGGATCAAACTCACAACCTTGTGGCTTGCAGTACTGGCATTTAACCACTGTGCCACCAGGGCTCCATTGTTATTGTTATTATTCATTAGTTCACCACACATATGAAAGAATGTAAACACAACAAATAAAAATTTTAATCACTGAATATTATTATTGAGTTGTTTGCTTGATCACTGTGTACCACATAATTAGTTGTGCTCCTGCGAAACAGTACAAGCCCACTCACAAAAACACAGAAACCAAGTACATATGGGTTATATTCTTTGTTGTTATGAGCCTTCAAGTTGTTTTTGACTCCTGTCGAACCCATGACAGGAATTTCTCGGCAAGGTAAGTTCAGAGTGGGCATGCCTTTGCCTTCTTCTGAGGCTGAGAGAGTATGACTTGCCCAAGGTCTCCCAGTGTCTTTTCATGACCAAGCAGAGGGGCCATTTCCGCACTGGACGGTTCCAGCGCTGTTATTCAAAGGCCCCTCCCGAAACTGCAAACCCCAGGATTCCAGAGGATGTTGAAAGTGGAATCATCGCTCTATAACAGGCTAGTGTGGAAATGGCCTTTGAATCCTATGTTATTTGTTGTTGTTGTTGTTGTTGTTTACATGCCTTCAAGGTGATGGCAACTTGTGATGACCCGATCACAGGATTTTCTTGACAAGATTTTTTCCAGAGGAGGTTTGCTGTTGCTTTTCTCTAAGGCCATTTCCACGCAAGACTGTTATAGTGCTATTATTCCACTTTCAACATCCTGTGGAATTTTTGGAGTTTGTAGTTTCCTGAGGCCAAAGAGCTCTCCAGGTGAGAATTCTCAATGTCCCCCCTAAACTGCAAACCCCAGGATTCCATGGGATGTTGAAAGTGGAATAATAGCACTATAACACTGTTAGTGCGGAAATGGCCCTGGTCTCGAAGGTCGCAGTCCAATAAACGACTACACCACACTGGCTCTTATTCAATTCGTCAAGTCATTAAAAAGTGCAAAAGCAGTGGAAAGGGCGGTTTGTACAACTGCAAACTCATAGGCCGTTTCCGCACTAGCCTGTTATAGCGCGATGATTCCACTTTCAGCCTCCTCTGGAATCCTGGGGTTTGCAGTTTCGGGAGGGGCCGGACGGCCCCTCCCGAAACTGCAAACCCCAGGATTCCAGAGGAGGCTGAAAGTGGAATCATCGCGCTATAACAGGCTAGTGCGGAAACGTCCACAGTATATAATTGGGGACTTAAGGAGTCCTTCCAGGTGAACACAGGGCAAAACCAGGAACTAGGTCCCCGAAGGGCTCAATTTTATTTTTATTAAATTTATTCCATTTCTATCCCGACCTCCTCCAAGATCCGATGTCAAGCAAGTTGCAAGTCAGGCAGGGCTCAAATATGCCAAGGTCGAACCAAAAAAAAAAGGGGGGGGAGAAACCATGCCTCTGAGGGGGTGCTTACAATCTAATTATTATTATCATTACACCAAAGAGGTGGGATTCCAGCCCAGCGGGCGAGTCTTGTGGAGAGAGGCGAGGCCCTCCTCGCCTCCCTTCGAACCCCGAAAAGAACTCACTCCACGACGCGCTCTGCGCCTGCGCAGCGCTCTCGCGCCACGGCGCCTCCCCGACCCCGAAGGCCCAGAGTGGAAGCTGGCGGGGGGGGGGGGAGAAGGTAGGTTGACTCAGAGGGGGGAAGCCCCGCCACTCAGCGACCCAGGGGGGAGGCGGCCCGAGACGAGGAGTCAGTGAGGTGGGGAAAGCTCTGCGTTACCTCGCAGCTCATTGACGCGAAGTCCTGGAAAGGCTGACCAACGAGGGCTGCCCGCGTCCTCCTTTCTCAGCCGGCGCTGTGCTTTGCGCCTGCGCCACTTTCGGAGAGCGCCGCCGCCACCATGCAGACCGCCGCTCTGCTCGGAGAAAGCTCCGCCCCCCGGGAAGCTCCACCCCCCCACCCGGCGCTGGGCTTTCTCCGAGCAGAGCGGCGGTCTGGGATCAGAGCATGCGCGGCCGAGGGAGGGGGGGTGCGCTCGAGAAAGAAGAGCTCCTTTAAAAGTAAATCACTTTGGCCTGACTCTACCGTTCCGCACTACACTCTTATCGTGCGATTATTCCACTTTCAACATCCTATGGAATCCTGGGGTTTGCAGTTTCGGGAGGGGCCGAACGGCCCCTCCCGAAACTGCAAACCCCAGGATTCCATAGGATGTTGAAAGTGGAATAATCGCACATAAGAGTGCAGTGCGGAAATGGCCTAAGGGCCTGGGCCATTTCCGCACTAGCCTCTTACAGCGCGATGATCCCACTTTCAACATTGGCCATTTCCACGCTATAGTGTTAAAGTGCTGCTATTCCACTTTCAATGCCCTGTGGAATTCTGGAGTTTGTAGTTTACTGAGGCCAAAGAGCTCTCTGGCTAAGAAATCGAAATGCCCCTCCCTAAACTGCAAACCCCAGGATTCCATAGGAGGTTGATAGTGGAATAGCAGCACTTTAACACTGTAGTGCGGAAATGGCCCAGGATTCCAGAGGATGTTGAAAGTGGAATCATTGCGCTATAACAGGCTAGTGCGACTGCTATAGTGCTATGATTCCAGTTTCAACATCCTCTGGAATCCTGTGATCTGCAGTTTAGGGAGGGGCATTTAGAATTCTCAGCCAGAGACCTCTTTGGCCTCAGTAAACTACAAACCCTGGAATTCCACAGGATGGAATATTAGCGCTATAACAGTTCAGTGCGGAAAGGCTCTTTTTGGTTCTTGTTTGCCATCAAAGTGACTTTGACTTATAGCTGTCTCGTGAATGAGAGACCTGCAAATGCCTTTGGCATTTATTGTTCTGCTTAGGTCTTGCAAACTCAGGGCTCTGGCTTCCTCGATTGAGCCTATCTATTTGCAATGCGGTCTCCCTCTTTTCCCGCTGCCTTCCGTGTTGCCAAGCATCGTCTTGATTTAGGATACAGCCAAAGTGCAATCGGTTGTTCCTATATTTACGGTTAAGTCGACTTCGACCTATGGCAGCCTTATGAATGAGAGACCACCAAGATCAGTTGACCCTGTTTGATACCTTAAACTTGTAGCTTCCTTGATTGAACCCATCCACCTGTAGTGCAACCTCCCTTTTTTCCTGCTGTCTTGCATTTTACTAAACATTACCATCCTATTGCAGTGACTCTTCCCTCTCATGGTATGCCCGAAGTACGTCAGCCTAAGGCCGTTTCTGCACTACGCTGTTATAGTGCTATTATTCCATTTTCAACATCCTGTAGAATTCTGGGGTTTAGTTTACTGAGGCCAGTAAATTCTTGGCTGAGAATTCTAAATGTCCCTCCCTAAACAGCAAACCTCAGAATTCAGAGAATGTTGAAAGTGGAATAACAGCATTATAGTAGTGTAGTGCGGAAACGGCCTAAGTTTGAAAAATGGAATAGAGGTGATTGGCTTCTAGTGAAAGTTCAGACCATTCCATTCTCATCTTAGCAGTTCATAGTACCCACAAAACACTTTTCCAGCACATTTTTCTCCCTGACTGCTTTCTTTGGGGTCTAAATGCCCTAAAGGCACCAGATCCTATCCGATCTTGCAAGCTAAGCAGGATCAGCCCTGTTTCATGCTTGAATGGGAGCCTGCCAATGAATACAAAGGACACACACACACAAGCTTTTGTTGCTGTCCAGCTTTCATGCCTGTACATAGAATTCTGAAATCCTGTTGGAAGTCAACTGTAAATCAGTGAGTCAGTGGGTGTGCACTTAAACATCAGTGAAATCCTGTATTCACCTACTCAAGTCCTACTGAATGTTCAGTGATAGCTTTATGTCATACTACACCATTATGGTAGTAGGATTCCACTTTAATTGTTGTGGGTACACCTGATGTGGGTTTGTAGTTGTCTGAGGCACTAGAATTCTCCAAGAGATACCTCTAAATGCCCCCCACAAATTACAAACTCCAGAATTCTCATAGGATGCAACCATGTCAGTTCAAGTGGAGTCATATTATAATTGTGTAATATGAAAGCATTCCTGATCTCTCTGGTTATTTCATTTATTTCTTGGTTTATCTGAACATATCTATTCTGCTGTATATACAAAGATCTGAGCACAGGATGTGATCCATAGAACATCTTTGAAACAGTTTTGAAACAATTTGAACAGTCTGATATAATTTGGCAGCGTCCACACAAAATCCACAACCCAACTGTCTAAAGGCAAGCCATGATCATGAAGACTCAAGATCCTCAGGGAATAGTTGTGTTTTAACTTGGCACTGAGATCAACATAAATACCACTCTGGTCTTTAAAGCAGATAAGGTTGTCAGGTTGGGACTAGCCTTGGCCTGAGAATTCGATGTCAAAAACAGACCTAGGGATGGCTCCTTGTGATGTCACACTGTGGGACTAGGCACTGTCATTGAGCATTATATATTCATCATCAATCACAGTGGTGTAGAGTATGTAATTCAAATTTTAAAAAAACACAATTTTAAGAAATGAAGAATGCACATATATTTCAAGGCAGTGCTTTTGCCCTGAGATTTCTCCCTCTTCCCTGGAGGACTGGAGAAGAGGGTCCATGCCCTGAGATTTAGGAACCTTAAAAGCAGGGATGGGCAAGCTCCACTGTTACCATAGTTTCTAGCCCAGACTTGTGGGATATTAGATATCATTTGATATCAATAATTTGGCCTTCTTTACCTATTCCTCTCCACGTGCTTGCGAGGCCCCCGGACAAGCACGCACACAGGTACGGCTGCTAATAGCTGAAACATTCCACACAAATACAGGCAGGCCAGAAATAGCCAGACTGCCGCTTTAGGAGACCTCAAGGCAAGTACCATATTATGTATGCACGCTACTTACAAAGGACTCCCTGCCCCAAGCAGGCAGCTTGACAAGCCGAATACTCAACTGTCAAGCACTCCATGTTTGCATACTGTCTGAGCTATTGATGACTCTGTCATAACTCAATCATGTAAATTACTGACCTTTCGGAGGCTTTGTCTCCAGCCCGAAACCCATTGTTATCCCCGGGAATGGACTAGCCTACGGCCACATTTTCCTCTATAAGACTTTGACTGCTTCCTCGGATTGCTCTTGGCTTCCATCCTGCCTTGTTGTTGCTTCATTCGACGAGCCTTCCCCTCAGCTCCTTGTGCTGAGAATCTCCTCTGCTATGGACCTTTTTCTTCAGACTACCCGGGCTTTAGGACAGGTGTAGTATTTCCCATACAAAACCTCCTCTGAAAATCCCTCTATCCGACTCCAACCATTATTTCCATAGATCTCTATGTGAGTATGTTGCATACATGTGTTTGACTGTATATCAATAAAAACGACAATTATTATTTACTTCTGTTTGCTCCTTGACTCAGCCTGACCCCGTAGACATTGGGTAAAAGATCTCGCTCCATTGCCCTGCCTCTTGTAGTGCTAGCTTGTGCTCTTTGCTAATTCCCAACTTTGTAACATTTGGAGCGCACTTAGGTGTCCCTCACAGGACCCCTAGAAATCAGGGTAACACCAACATTCTGGAAGCCAGTTTTCTGCTCTGGGGGACACATTGACCACCCCACCCCATGGAAAAGAAAGACTTCTAACTGGATAGAAGTTTACCTGTAGTTTTGAAAAGACTTTTTTTAACTTTTAGATGAGGTATACAAAGTGCCTCATGTTTAGCCACTGAACGGTTACCAGAGTTGCAGCTCCACTTCATTTTTTGTAGGAAGGGCCCAGGAATTGCACAAACAATGCTAGCCTTATATTCTATGCCACCACCCAGGTTCTTCTGGACTGCAGGCAACAGCAGCCTTGGCTAATACAGTCTAGAAATATGTAGATGGCATCATGATTTTCCTCTCCTCTCCTGCTCTAAGACAATCCACAGCCACAACCATCCCAGCTTTCACAAATGGAAACTGTGACATGTGGCTAAACAACCTCAGAATGTGGTCAGGATGGCAAAAGTTATTTATGCTGGTGAACACACAAGCCTGGAGAGGCTGCAGAGTTTGTGCCTGAATCTGTTGGGAGGAGCAAGATTCCATTGCCTGCTCTCCATTTCTCCCTGTTGACTTAACTAAAGACAAGCTGCTTTTTGCCCTTTGAATTCAGCTTGCAGCAATTGAAATAAACTGAGGGAAAAGGGGCAAAGTGCAAAGAGGAGACTGAAACTGAAGAAATTTTAAAACCATCTGAAAAACGAGACAATGGAGTATTAATCATGACTGTTGATGACAAATCAGGACAGTTGGAAGATATGCAACCAGGGCAGAACATCACAGCAAAGAATTTCCCTTGGATAGCCTCTTTAAAGTCTGGAATTGGATACGGAAGCCATTAGCTGCCATGGAAATGTGACTCTGGCATTGCCAGTTTTGCTTTGCAACCACACAATGCAGCCCTCAGGTTATGCATGAAAGGGTAGCCATTTTAGTATACCACAGTACAATACCAAAAAATAGTGTGGCACCTGTAAGACTAACAGATTTAGTAAGGATCCTTTCATACTACACAATTATAGCACTATGATCCCACTTCTACCAGCATCTGAAGGAATCCTAGGCTTTGTAGTTTGGTGAAGCACTAGAGCTGCCTGGCAGAGAATTCTAAATACTACACTAACTCTAAATCCCCAGAAGTCCATAGGATAGAATCATGGCAATGAACGTGAAGTCAAAGTTCTATAATTATGTAGTGTGTAAAGGTACTAAAGCATGAGCTTTAGTGGACCCACCCAGTTCCCTTCCTCAGATGTATGGAGTTGAAAACTTGGAACTTCTAGTATATATGTGTGTGTGTGTGTGTGTTCCTTCATGACTCCTAATGACATGTAGCAATCCCATGAATTTCATGAAAGTTTTTTTAGTCAAGAAATACTCAGAGGTGGTTTTGCCAGCTCCTTCCTCTGAAGTATAGCCTACAGTACCTTCTGTTGGTTGTTAGTCTCCCATCCAAGTACTTAGCAGGGCTGATCTGACTTAGCTTCCAATGATCAGACTGGTTCTGGTGCTTTTAGGGTATTTAGGATAGCAGTATGTATATACAGTACAGATAGAGACAGAGACAGATCAAAAGAGAAAGAAAGAATGTGTGTGTGAATGTGTTATGAGAAAGGATGGTGTAATTGTTTGAGTGCTGGACTAGGAATCCAGAACCTAAATTTTATTGTTTGTCCAGTACTGTTACTGAATCAGTTGGATTTACTTTGGTATTGCACCATTCAATAACTCTCTCCTACGGTTGGGAATAACCAATTGTATTCAAGCCCAGGAGATCTGGATTGGAATCCATGCTCAGCCATGGAAACCTACTGGGTGACTTTGGTCAATTCACACTGTCTCAGTCTAATAGGAAGGCAACAACAAATCTCTTCTGAGTAAATCTTACCAAGAAAACTCTAGTATAGGGTCTCCATAAGTCCGAGATTACTTGAAGACACCGAAAGAGAATAACATAGACAAAAAAAGAACAAGAATTGTGCCATTTTAGATCAGGGTGAGAATCATGCAGGCCTCTATAGGATGTCTGGCCATGTTACACCAACATGGTGTAGTGGTTTGAGTATCAGACAAGGAATCCTGGAGACCAGAGAGCAATAAAAATCTCCTGGATGACCTTGGGCAAGTCACACTCTCTCAGCTGTAGATGAAGGCAATAACAAACTTCCTCTGAATTAGTCTTGCCAAGAAAACCCTGGGATAGGGTTGTCACAAGACAGAGTCAACTTGAAGGCACATAACAACCTTGGGTAAAAATACAGTCTAAGGGTGAGGTGTAGAGTGTTGAGATTGCTCTCCCCTCACTGTACTTCCAAATGCCCAAACAGATGTATAATTTTTATACCTGATGCTCGAACAGTGTAGCCTATGCACCTGAGGAAGCAAGATATGCACCTACAAAACCTCACACACGAGAGAGTCCAGTCCTTTGGATGATGGCCAGGGAGATGCAGTGCAGTGCAGTGTAGAGATCTTATGGAGACACTGTGTCCTTGGCCATTTCTGCATTACACCGTTATAGTGCTATTAGTCCACTTTCAACATCCTATGGAATCCTGGGTTTTGCAGTTTAGAGAAGAGCCTAAACATCCCTAGGATGTTGAAAGTAGAATAATAGCACTATAACAGTCTAGTGCAGAAATGGCCCTTGTTACACTTCATCTCATATTTGTTCCCTGTATGTAGTTTATTAATAAGGCATGTATTATATTGTTTGCTGCACTGGTATCTATGACAAAAGTAGGAGGAGATGAGTTCAAAGATGAAGTTACTGAAGGTGTGTGCGTCCATGTTGAAAAAAGAAAGCCCATTTTATTGATGAAAGCTAGGTCATTAAAATAGCTTATGTTCCTCCCAGAATATTATCTTGTCTGTTCCTTTATTTGTCTGTCCCCTACCCTGGTTCTTCCAGGTCTCATTGTTTTAACAACGCAGGTAGCGGAGCGCTTAGTTATCCACTTTGACATTTACTGCAGTATTGATTTCTTGCCCAAGCTGACATTTTATGTACTATCCACATTTTTACTTGTTTATATACAGGCCTGCAAGAAGGCAG